>JAQIUQ010000256.1:340000-739175 GCA_030378365.1 Hybognathus amarus | reverse complement strand
CACTGAAAGGGGAGCAAGGGCGGGCGCCATGGGGACCATGGCGCCCGCCCCGAGGCCACACTGAAAGGGGAGCAAGGGCGGGCGCCATGGGGACCATGGCGCCCGCCCGAGGCCACACTGAAAGGGGAGCAAGGGCGGGCGCCATGGGGACCATGGCGCCCGCCCGAGGCCACACTGAAAGGGGAGCAAGGGCGGGCGTCATGGGGACCATGGCGCCCGCCCGAGGCCACACTGAAAGGGGAGCAAGGGCGGGCGCCATGGGGACCATGGCGCCCGCGCCGAGGCCACACTGAAAGGGGAGCAAGGGCGGGCGCCATGGGGACCATGGCGCCCGCCCGAGGCCACACTGAAAGGGGAGCAAGGGCGGGCGCCATGGGGACCATGGCGCCCGCGCCGAGGCCACACTGAAAGGGGAGCAAGGGCGGGCGCCATGGGGACCATGGCGCCCGCCCGAGGCCACACTGAAAGGGGAGCAAGGGCGGGCGCCATGGGTCCTTAATCTGGATGGATGGATGGATGGATGGATGGATGGATGGATGGATGGATGGATGGATGGATGGATGGATGGATGGATGGATGGATGGATGGATGGATGGATGGATGGATGGATGGATGGATGGATGGATGGATGGATGGATGGATGGATGGATGGATGGATGGATGGATGGATGGATGGATGGATGGATGGATGGATGGATGGATGGATGGATGGATGGATGGATGGATGGATGGATGGATGGATGGATGGATGGATGGATGGATGGATGGATGGATGGATGGATGGATGGATGGATGGATGGATGGATGGATGGATGGATGGATGGATGGATGGATGGATGGATGGATGGATGGATGGATGGATGGATGGATGGATGGATGGATGGATGGATGGATGGATGGATGGATGGATGGATGGATGGATGGATGGATGGATGGATGGATGGATGGATGGATGGATGGATGGATGGATGGATGGATGGATGGATGGATGGATGGATGGATGGATGGATGGATGGATGGATGGATGGATGGATGGATGGATGGATGGATGGATGGATGGATGGATGGATGGATGGATGGATGGATGGATGGATGGATGGATGGATGGATGGATGGATGGATGGATGGATGGATGGATGGATGGATGGATGGATGGATGGATGGATGGATGGATGGATGGATGGATGGATGGATGGATGGATGGATGGATGGATGGATGGATGGATGGATGGATGGATGGATGGATGGATGGATATTTTCATTTAATTTAAAAAAATATATATTTTTTACCTCCGGCCTCCAGTCCTCCGGCCTCCAGTCCTCCGGCCTCCAGTCCTCCGGCCTCCAGTCCTCCGAAACAAAATATCTCTACTTCCGTCCGTCCTTCCGTCACATTAAAAGATCATAAAAAGAAGACCTAAAAAGAAGACTAAAGTCATAATGTGTTGGTTTTTAATGAATGAATCTACAGCACTGAGGCTACACAGAGATCCTGCTTGAGCAGGAACCATCAGAACATTTCCCTCCGCAGGAACAGCTGGAGAAAACTGCAGAGATACCTGGAACAAGGACCAACACGCTGTAGGACACACACACACCAACATTCCCAAATTGAAAAATAGCCACATCATTCAGTACATGGTTCTGGAAACACATATCAGTGTCAAACGGCACATTAGCAGCAACTAAATTCTCACCGGGAAGAACGCTGTAGACCAGAATCTGCACTGCTGGAGCCATATTGACGCTGACAGACAACTGGAACGGACAAACTGGGAAACATCAGAACAAAATAAAGAACTGACCAACCACAAGACAAGAAAATAAAGCATCATTCACTTGCCACAGGACTCAACTTTCAGTCCCATAACTGCAACGCTGTAGGTCTGCGGTGTGTTTAGTCACATCAGACTTGGGCAAAACTAAACCAGAAACAAAGCGCTTTAGGTTAAGGCCTCAGATCGGTCATTGAACTGCACATACAGAACACTTACCGTATTTTTTCACCTCAAAAACTTGGGAGACTTCTCGGTCAGCAATAAAAGCCTTTAGGGTGTACATCCCCATCTGAGCCTCTGGGTTCAATATCAGCTCCGTTGAGGAAACATTTGTCCACTGACCAATCCAGTTATTATCTTTGTCCTATTAAAACAAATTAACAGCTCAGAGAAAATCTGCAAAGAAAGAAAAGTGCAAAAAGCTGCATTGGCTCCATTCAAAGTCTTACACCGAAGCAAACTCACCTTCCCGAGCAGATTGTACTGGAGACAGACCGGAATAACAAACATTTAAAAGCAGTCATTGAAGTTGAAATTTCTGCATCTTAAAAGAACCTGCATTTAATTTGCTTTTAATTTATGGTCGGAACACTCAAAATGGTGAAACATCTGGTCTTACCATTTGATCAAAAGGCACAAATTTGGGATCCATGGAGACAACCCTGAAATGAACTGCAAAGACACCAACAAACTCACATATATTGCATAATGCATTTGAAGATGACAGCTTCAACCAAGGGTCATTCACAGCTCACCTGTTTGTCCTGGATTGTAAAGAAGTTCTGTCTGTTTGCATGAAGGTCAAAGGTAACGGCTGAACATGATTTTGCTCTTCAGTCGCTCTGAAGACCTCCCCTTGAACAAAGAGGAAGATTTATAAATTATAACCACAGCCAACCCCTCCCATTCAGTGAGCCAATAAAAAAGACAACACAAACTACTCGCATACAACAGATTTTACACTTGTAAAACAAAAGTACATAATTATAAACCAAAGCAACAACTCACTTTTACTCAGAACAAAATTAAAGTAGTTTAACTAACTACAGCCAAGCTACCCGTTTAGAAAAGTAGTTAGCTACACTACAAGTTACAATCAAAAAGTAGCTAGCTACACTGAAACTACTTTTGCTTTTTGAACAACGTATATATAAATAACTGAATAAGTGTCTGAGGAATGTTTTAAGTAAAATATTTAGTGTTTAAAACAAGGCAATGCAATTGCATTTCAAAGAGTATTGTTGTATTGCACACAACACAACACTAAAATATCTCTAACTGTTTGTCAAAAGTGCAACAAATAGCCTACAACATTGCAAGAACGAAATATACATCCAATGTAAATTGCATGTAGAACATTGTCTCAATGTAGCAATGTAGCTTTTGCTCGCGCTACACCGCTAGCTACTTGCTGCAAAAAGTAGTTAGCTACTGGAAAAGCTACACTGTTTAAAAATCAGTCTCCCGTTAAACCAAGAAAACTCTTTAAAATACGGAAACTTACCTGGCGAAGGGCCAGTGCACACCAGAGAGAAAACCAGCCACAAATATGCTAACGTAAACGTCTCAATCAAGTTCGAGAACCCAACACTAGCCTACTAACACTCACCACCTGGATTTTACAATGGGCAGGACCCATTGTGATGCATACCTGACGCAAACAAACCACTCACATTTTTATACTCCCCAAACTGGCACTGAGCTGTGGCGGGGTGCACCTGGGGCGGGGGTACACGTGTAGCCCCGCCCACAATGCTTCTCATTGGTTAGGGGCAAAGTGCTGACGTCGATCGAGGTGGGGCCGTAAACTCATGACGTCGATCAAAAATAATTTTCTATCCTAATCTATCTATCCATCTCTGTGTGCCTATTTATCTTTACCTATCTGTCATACCCATACATCTGTCTGTGCTTGATAAACTATATTGCCCTCAAAACTTTTAGGATAGGCTTGCTCAAGCCAAATTAAATGTTTTTATTTAGAGTTTATATTCTTAAATGCTTAAAATAAGAAATATATGAGAAATGCTTAAAGAAATGAGAAATTTCTTAAGAAATGAGAAATGCTTAAAATGAGAAATATATTTAGGTGCCATTAATGTTTACAGTTATTTTGTTGTTTACATGGTGAAGTGCAACAGAATGTGAAAAACTTTTAAAATACTACAAAGATATTACACAATACTCTGTAATTCCTTATACGCTGAACTTGGATCAGGCATAGTTAAAACGATGGATATGTGCTCTACTCCTTTTTGCTGCTTTCTTTATTACTTTAAAGATTTTTAATACTTAATATTTTATTAAAAGTATTATTTCAAATTTGCGCATGCGCTTAACACTTAACGCAAATACGATGCATGTGCTTTCAGCGTGGTATATATATATATATATATATATATATATATATATATATAGCACACAAAAAACGTATATATCACCTTTATCACCTCCCATATACACATACATACAGAGAGAGAGGCTTCTTCATGAACCACAGGGATTTGTAATGGGCTACAATGCATATTCTCTCTTGAAGACAGTAAATAGACACTGTGTTTTTAAATATTTACATTTGTGGATGAAAAATGTACTCAAGATAATTAAAGTGTTTAAAAGCATTTCATAGTTTTTGTCTTTCATTATAATTCCTAATGTGATGTTATGTAATTAAATGTTTAACCCAAAATTTGGGTTTGTCCATATTTGACCCAAATTTGGGTTTAAACAACATAGCATGTTACCAGTATACCACTTAACATGTCTGGCAGGTAAAATGATTGCAGAGTAATGTAAAACTTTAATAGACACTGAATTGAAAACAAACAAACAGTGAACAGTTAAAATATAAGTGCATATTAAAATAGCCCCCCCCCCCCCAAAAAAAAAACACAAACATCCTCATAGCTTACAATAGGTCTGTCTTTAAAATTTATAGTTAATAATCAATTTACCTGTGGAGGAAACAAATGGGGTTTCTACTAGAATCCCATTGTTGCATTATTTTTCTAGTAACTACAATTATAATATTGGCTACTTAAAGACTTACATTACTACAATTCTTCTAATGTGATTAAATGAGTCTGAGTCACTATATTAACACAATTAATACATTTGAGTTCAGTAAACATGGAAAATATCATTGTTATCCTGTACAACAAACTTGCATTTAATTACAAAATAAGTTAGATAAACTGGAAGTTGTCATAATTTACAGACATTCGTGGAAATGATACGTTATTCTTTGAAGTAAAAACAAATCCATGTGACCTGGGAATGGCTTGCAGTCCATTGTAAA
Organism: Hybognathus amarus; assembly: GCA_030378365.1. Taxonomy (NCBI): domain Eukaryota; kingdom Metazoa; phylum Chordata; class Actinopteri; order Cypriniformes; family Leuciscidae; genus Hybognathus; species Hybognathus amarus. The sequence continues at coordinate 734,099 of JAQIUQ010000256.1, read as the reverse complement.
AACAATAGATGGTCTTACATTGGAAAAAAAAACCAGGCTGTGTTCCCTTTAAGGATCCTTTATCCACATTTCCACGGATCAATCTGTTGTCCATTGCAGGCTGTCTGTCTTTCCTCCAGTTTGACATATTTCACTCAATCTTTTCGGATGGAACGACTTGCAGTAGCAGCTGGAGGTGCATAGTGATTGGCCCTGTAAGCGTCAACAGGTCAAGTTTAAGAAATAAGCATTTCAATGTTTTGGGTAAGGATGAACATCCACTAAAAACAGCCTTAAAAGTTCAATATTCTTCAGAAAACATATAATTATTGTAAATTTCAAGGGTCAAGACAAGCATTCATTTTGTGTGCTGTTATATAAATTAATTTCCAGCTTCTTACTCATGATGTGGCGAGTCCAGTTGAATTTGTAGTGAATGAGGGGTACATATAAGAGAAGACCGCTGATTATGAATGCTGTGCAGTACAGGTACTCCCACTCAGGCTTGTCTATGATGGGAGCGAGAACTAGATAACAGGACACAATCACCACCAAAGCAGGAATAACAATCGGAACCTGAGAGGAACAAAAGGCAAACATTTTCAAGTTGGGTAATATAGTCATTTTACAATATTTGATTGATTCAGTCCATGCCATTGAGCTTAAATATCTAACGCATTTGAGAATAGAAAATATATATGGGCAATATAAAATACAGACAAAATTATAAATATTAAAATGCATTCCCTTATAAGTGGGAATATTTATATTTGAGGCCAGCAGAGTGCGGGCCAGTGTGTGTGTAATACATAAGCACATAATGGGGAAGAAAACAGAGTGGCGGTGCCGGTCTGTGTGGAATGTATCCCGTTAGTGCAGCTCACCAGGAGAGCTGTAACGTACTAGACTGCTAGTAACTTAGCCTGCAGGGTGAGCAATTCCAGATTGTAAAATCTGACAAAGGTGGAGGAGGAAGCCCATCCCGCTGCCACACATATGTTGTGAATGGAAATCCCGCTGGACCATGTCCACGACGAGGCCATGCCTCTAGTGGAGTGAGCCCTAATGCCCAGAGGGCATGGCAGGTCTTTTGACTTGTATGCAGCAGCAATAGCGTCCACCATCTATCTAGACAGTGTCTGTTTCGAAGTGGCAAGACCTTTAGTGCGCTCTCCGAATGAAACGAACAGCTGCTTAGCGCGTCTGAAAGAGGCAGCGCATGCAGTATACAATCTCAGTGCCCAGTGCTCTAACTGGGCAGACGAGATTGGCGTTGCGTTCGCTATCGGATGCTGGCAGAGCCGATAGAGAAATGACCTGAGCCATGAACGGGGTACCAATCACTTTAGGGACATAGCCGTGTCTAGGCTTTAAAATGACCTTGGGAGTCATTTGGTCCGAAACTCAAGACACGCAGCACTGACAGACAGCGCGTGAAGGTCTCCCCATGCAATTAACTGATGACAGTGCAATCAGAAAAACGGTTTTAAAGTCCCTGTAAAGGCAATTCTACAAAAAACTTCTAAACACATTATAAATGTTACATATGTATTGCTAAAACATATTACAAAGACTGTGAACTGTGAAGTACTGAAATGTGCAGTTAGACCGTTAAACAGTTTTTCACCATTGCAATTTTACGGATTGTTTGGGTGGGGCTAAAACAGGGCTTGATGACGCACTGGAGCCCCTGAGCTCCTGGACACACCCCTATTTGATGACGCACATAGTCTGATCTCTCCCCTAAACACACAATAACACTCCCCGATTACATTCGCATTCACCGCGCTCAATCGCGAGTGACTGTCAGTACAATTAGTTACTACAGCTGAGCCTACAGTTTTCTGCTAGCTATGCCTTCAACACAGAAATGCATAGGCTACTACCTGGATGCGATCATGTACAAAACAGATCAGTATCTTTATTTAAATTCCCTAAAAACGATCACATCAAGAAGAGGTTTTTAGAGAGCCAACCTTGATGAAGAGCTGAGGATCACTGCCAACACCCGCCTCTGTAGTGATCATTTTACACAGGATCGTTTTATAAACTTTCCTCAGAGACAACTGGGATTCACTGATAATCCCGCCTCAGTGTTCATTCTCCCGTCCCGAAAGCAGTATCAGCTAATATCACCATCGACAGCTTTCCCGCTGAGTGAGCGTGGTTTCCATGTAGCCAGCGGACAAGCCCCCAGCGTTTGAGAACAGAGATAACTGCGCATTTTTTCAAGATTTTGATGCTTATTTTAAGTACTTGCCGGCTTTTTTATCATTCAAATTTGGCTGGGTGGCTAATAAGACATTTTTCTGTGGTGTGACAAACTCAGAACACATACTTAATTTTGACTTTACAAGGACTTTAAGTGAAAGGTATTTCAAGTCCATGGAATGAAGCGGTTTGAAGGGAGGGGCTTTCATAGCTTCGAAGACTATAGAAAGATCCCAAATAGGAACTGATGAGGGGCAGGGGGGTTCATCCTTCTGGCTCCTCTGAGGAAGCGGATGACCAGCTCGTTTTTACCCAGCGACTGGCCCTGCAGGGGTTCAGCGAACGCTGCGACGGCCGCCACGTAAACTTTGAGCGTGGATGGGGACCTGCTCTTATCCAGCAGCTCTTGTAGAAACATGAGCAGTGATGACCCCCGCATGTCCGTGGGTCCAGATCTCTGTCGGTGCACAATTTAGAAAACACAGACCAATTAGACGTGTGGAGCCTTCTCATGGAAGGAGCTCTAGCGTGTATGATAGTGTTCCCTGGGGGAATGTTGTCTCTGGACAGTCTGTCTGGACCGTCGTTCAAGTGGCCAGGCACATGCGCCGCTCTCAGCGAGCGCAGATGGCACTGGGACCAACTCAGTATGCGTTCCGCCAGGCGGAAGAGGTTCCTGGATCTGACTCCGCCCTGACGGTTCAGATAGGATACCACAGACCTGATGTCCTGATGTGGTGACCCTGAATGACCGGGAGGAAGCGCATGAGCGCGTACCGACCGCTATCATTTCCTACAATTTATGTGAAGGAGCTTTTGCTTTTTGCTGCCGTCTTTCTCGGGGACAAGAAAATAATGGCTGTAAAACCCTGACTCGCTCAGAGAAGGAGGAACTCTCTCTATGGCCCTTTTGCACAAAAGATTAGCTATTTCTGAATGAAGCATACTGGCTGCTTCTGTGTTCACAGTAGTGAGATAGACACAGGAAGTGTGGTGCTTGTGTGTAGGGGTGAACACTGAATTGTGGGCACATTTTCTACACATAAGGCATGTTTGCTCTTTAAGAGATTTCTCTGAGTCACCGTGAAAACGGTGTTTGGGTGCAGGCAAGCGGGTAGAATGACCAGCTTGTTGGCTGCTAAGTACACTGCTGTGGAGGGCAAAGCTTTGACGGTGGTCCAGCCACGGCAGGACTGAGCCGTCGTTTTCTCAGCGTGGCTAGGAGGACTTCGGGTGTTGGGGTTTCAGCGCGACCTTAGGCCGAGGTCCCCGGGGGGTGGCGGTCTGCAGCGGCTGTCTCAGCGTGATCTCAGGGTGGCCGCGAAGGAGATCCGCTTGAAGGATCTACAGGACGGTCATAGAATGCAGAGCAGACGCGGCTTTGCTGGCGGCAGCATATGCACGCCCAACACAGGCGGAAGTGGTTCTGCAGGCCTTGGACGGGAGCACGGGCTTAGACCGCCATCTCGCGGAAGGCGGGCAAAGGTGTGCTGCAACCGAATTTTCGACAGGGGGATGGATAGAGCAGCCCTTCTCGGCGGCGCCGTCCACCGAAGAGAGAAAGATGGAGACATGGGACACGGGTTCTGTCCGAGAGAGGCGCATTCCAGGATTTCGACAGCTCAGCGTGGAGTTCCGGCAGGAAGGGGGCAGCCCGGGCCACGGTCTGGTTCGAGTTGGTTGGGAGCCTGCTCAGGGGGCAGTGACCACTCAAGCCTGAGGCGGTTGACGGCCTGTGTGAGGAGGCGCATTAATTCTTCCTCGACTCCAGCGCGGGTCCTGCTAGATTCCATAGCCGAGGAGGAGGCGTGGGAGCCTGACCATTCCTCGCTGTCGAGGGAGAGGCTCCGGCGAGACTGTCGCTTCCATCGGAGGTTCCGGTGGCCTTTGAGAGCGGCGCTTCTTCTTGCGGGGCGAGAGCGAAAGGCGGCGCAGCAGCTTCAGTCTTGAAAGCTTCGAGTCAAGCCTGCAGGGTCGACATCGGAAGCTCCTCGCAGAGATCACACCTGCCGTCGGCGAGAGCGAGCTCTGCGTGCTCCAGTCCCAGGCAGAGAGCGCAAATGAGATGGCGGTCTCTGGCGCCAGAGGGCGCGGCATGAGCCGCAGGTGCGAGGCATCTTTAAAAAGATGCTTGTTTGCTCTTTTTGTTAAGTTCAATGAGGAACTGAGCTCTAAAAAAGAATACGTTGCCGGATGTCGTAGCTCGCAGGATGGCTGAAGGTGGCGAAGACGGCCGGCTTCTTCAGGCGCTGTCCAGGCTCGCTAGATGCCCCTCAACGGCGACGTGGCTTCTTCTGATCAGAGATGCGAAGAGCTTCGCCGAAGAGATGAAAAATCAGAGAAACAGCCTGCGAACCGCAATTTTATACACGCTGGCCACGCCCTTTCTGGCGGGCTATGATGCAATGATGGCACAACACCTTTCATTGGATACGGGTGCAGACGAGTTCGTCTATGGGCTGAAGCAGTTTGCTGCAGAGCAACCAATGAGCTCGCTAGATAGCCCGCTTGTGGTCTGCAGCTGCTGCACTGCGTTGACAATGGATACAAAAATTAGGATAATTTTTTGGCTTCAATATCTCAGAAAAGATTAATCTTTCCCATAGCATAAGCTAGCTTGCACAATACGAGAGAACCTCTCGAAAGAGAATCGAATCCAGAAGTCACACCACTTATGCAAATGATGTTCATAATTGTATAGTTGCTTTGGATAATAGCATCTGCACATTTTTTATTCAGCCTCATTATGTTGTGTCACCATGCATAATGTGCTCTAACCTTGACAGGTCTATGAAGCTCCTTTCTAGTGAATCGCATAACAATGAGCACAAGGCATGTGAGCCCATAGAAAGCCCACTGAGCAAAACTGAAGTAGTTGATGAGAGTGTTTATGTCTGCTGGAATGATGTAGATGATTGACAGGATGCCCTGCAAATCACAAACAAGAACAAATACTTTATCACACATCAAATATAATGTTCATGTGTTTAGAACAGTTGTCATGGTTGATGTAATAAGGCAAAAATAGTGATAAGCCTTGTGTTGAGGATGGAATTGAGACTTACATTAAACATGAGAGCTGGAGAAGGTGTGAAACGTTTCACACTGATGTACGACAAGATCCTGAACCATGTGACCCTCCCGTCCTGCTACATACGTCAACCTAACAGGTACAAACAGACAGGCCCCCCCCAAAAAAAGATTTTCAGCATGCACTTAATCCTTGTGCAAATTTCTATAAAACAGCTGAAGTTCCTAACCTTCCTGCAGTGAAACAGCTCCCATTGGCTGCTCCAAAAGTGGAAAAAACCACAAAAAGAGGCACAACCCACGATAATGGGTAGAGCACTCTGTCACCAAAGGTCTGTGGAGAACCCAATGATTAAAATACAACTCAAAGATCATTGCACAATCATTTATTAACTGACTGGGTGAACATTTTAGTGGGAAAACTATGAAAAATACTTTTTTTCTATAGAAATAGAGAACCAGAAATCACAGATTTAGAATTCCCTGATATTTCCAGGTTTTCTATGGTAGTGGGAACTATGACTACAAAACACACTCACCACAGCAACAGCAGAAGACTGTAGAAGCTCAACAGGGGTCATGACAGTGAAATATGCTATGTTGACAAATATATAGCACACAGTAACCAGGGGAATCCCAATTACAATAGCCAGGGGAAGGTTTCTGTAAAAAAATAATAATCATAATCATATATATATAATGGCAAAATACATGTTTGGAAATGTAAACTGATATATACCCTACTTACACAGCAAAAGACAAATAAAGAATGTTTATATATATATATATATATATATATACACATATATACACATACATACACAAAAAGACAAGACATTTCCAATAACATAATAAGACCTTCATTGCTAACGATGTAAGATTGCAGATATACTGCATTGTCATTTTGCAGATAATATTGCAGCTAACAATACTGTAATATTACAGATTGCACATGGTTTAGAAAAACAGAATTGGAATTTTAATTTAGAACATTTTAGTCTCACTTGTATGGATTTTTCAGCTCTTCTGTTATGAAGTTTAGCTGATTCCTATGAAAAAAGGAAAGAAAACTTTGACATGAATTGCCACAGCTGACTTCTGGTCTTGCACGCTTCTATTCAGAATGAAAAATCCACGGATAAAGAATCATCTGGTGAAAGTCCATGCAAAAACAAATCCTACTGGATTTAAGGTTTGACAAGCATTCACTTTCCCTTTTCATTATGTAATGATACTTCCCTTTATCATTAGACGGTGTGAATGGTTCCCAGGGCTGAGAGCACACTAGAAGGTTGATTCTTTGAATCTAGCTTATTAAAAGTTTTAAAAACATGTACTGTACACTGCTGATTACCATTAGCGTCATATGCCACATGTGCAACATTATATGAGCTCCTCATTACTTTACCATCCGTCATAAGCCCAGAGACCGTTGTAAAATGCAAGGCCAATTGCTCCAAATGATGTTGTTCCTCCTGCAAATGGGTCTCTAAGATTCTGTGTATTGCCTAAAAAACAATTAGAATACAATAAAAAGACATTTTATTGAGCTTTCATTGAACATTTACAGAGGTCTACTTATCTAAACACACATCTACACAAATCTCTGGGCATAGTCTACAATGAGTCATCTCAACATAATCAAAAAATATAATTTCTTTATCTCTTATCAAAATGTTTTTGAACTCAGTCCCTTCAATTAAATAATAAGATGCTGATGTCCTTTTCAATGTCACATAAGCCAGTCAATAAAAACTGGTATCATATGGAGTCAAAAAAACAGATCTGGCGATGAGATATGCGCCGGGTAAAAGCAGGTTTGATTGTTCTCAGGGAATAGAGAGGTACCTTGAGCCAACAGAACGATGCCTGAAACCACGAATAACGACAATAATCAAGAGTTTGGCTGCTGTGAAAAAGTTCTGCACTCTGGAGGCCAGCTTCACACTCAGACAGTTGATGAGTGTAATTATTACTGATGAGAGAACAAAGTGAGGGTTAGACCGAAACAATGTCACTGGAATATGAACGGGGCCTAGACTTCTACGTACAGATACAAGCTGCAGCCAGGCATTTGGTAACCACTTGAGGAGGAGTGCATCCTGGGTAAAATGGAGTAGAGGCGTACTCGGCACAACTCAGGGCAATGATGGCAAATGACGAAGGCTTTAACACGATGACCGTGGTCCAGGAATATAGGTATGCCGGAATTGGCCCAAAGCCCTCCATCAGGTATGGATACTCACCACCAGACTTCACGATCATTGTGCCAAGCTCGGCATAGCAGAGGGCCCCTGCACACACATGCACATAGTTCAGTTTCTCAGTGTTCAAGTTGAGGCCAATGAGTCCATTACTAAAAGGTCTTCTGCAGGCAGAGTCAGTATTAAACTAAAGAGGATTTCTGTGTCTTGGGAATTTTCCTGAACAGTAAGTGACTTAAAAAGACTGACTGAGGGTTTCTGAGTGAGTGAACATATCTGATTAACCTCCTTGACTTTGCCCAACTATAATCTCAGAAGAAAGTGCTGGATAAAATAGATTTAGTTTAGATTTACATATTTGTAACACACAATGCGGTAAGACAACAGCTGCGACGAATGGAGCAAATTAAAGAGTAACATTTTACAATAAGGTTCAATGCATTCATAATAAATTACTTTTACTATGCATTTACAGTATGTAGTATGAACAAAAATTAAGTAATATATAAATGTATAAATAAAAACATTAACCTTGATTCTTACAAAACACTGTTCTTTGTTAGTTTATACTTAATGCATTAACAAACTGAGCCTTATTGTAAAGTGTTTAATAATAAACAAGTGAATAAAGCAGCAACCTTTAGACTTTTAAATTATGTTACACACTAAAAAAAAGCTTGTATTTTGTATACATGGTATATGGCGAGATTATCAAACAGCAAAAACAAATATGACATGATACATGAGGTGATTATGCGTAATGACACGATACGGTGATTATGTGTAATCTCGCCCAATAATCTTTGTTACAAGGCTTTTGTGCAACCTCATAGATAATGTCTTTTTTGTGTGGATACTGACCCAGTGTAGCCAGTAATCCGCACGCCGCCCACACACACAGACACGGACCCACGGCTCCAGTTCCCTCCAGCACCGCTTTGGGAGAAATGAAGATCCCGGAGCCGATCATTGTTCCCACTATCAGACAGATGCCACTTACAAGACCCACCTGAGACGTTCAGACAGGCATACAGTTAAATGGTTAGGAATTGTTTTAACTGATGATGCAATTAAGCTAACGTGATAATAAAATTAGATTTGATACCACATGGGATATCAGCTTATTATAGAGATGTATTACTTTATCTGATCTGCTGGACACCGATTGCTTATGCTCATTGTCCTTTTACCAATAAATGAACAATGATATAAATGATATCACTCCACTTTAGATTTCGCTTTATATTACCTGATTGTTTTCTCTGAATATAAGGTCATAAAGAACAAGGGTTACAATAACTACTTAAAGCAATTCATATTATAGACCTTCCATGTCCTTATGTATGCAGTTTTACATATAAATAAATAAACTTGTCATTAATGAGAGCTACAAAAGAATGCTGGGACAGGTGAGTCTCAGGACAGGAAGAGATTACACTGTCATGATGGTGACAGGCACTGCCAGGTTAACCCACAGTTAAACCCTTCACACACTTCGCATCGACTCTGGGTGGAAACCATTGATCATTGAACATTCTTCACATTCTTGGGTGTAATGTGCCTCATTCTCTCATACTCACATCCTGACGCAGAACTGCTGCATTTGGCTGCTCGTTCTTTTTAGTTTTTAAAGCCTCTGGAACGCTCCCATTTTGAGTGTCCGCTTTTTTCAGATCCTCATCCATCCTTCACAGGGTCAACAGTTCAGTTTTAACTTTGTACAGTCAGCCTGAAATACATACAAAAACTATAATATACTCTTTCTTATAAACATAATTACAGTGATCATTTTAATATAATAATAATAAGTTAACTAATAAATAAAAAGAACAAAAATTCACGAAGCCTGAACTAAAAGACAGATAGAAATCTAGGGAAGTCTGGATCTAGGGAATATAGCACTTTCATTCTTGTTGTTCTAATGTCTTGTTCTTCAGATTACCTCAAGCATCCTAAAGGCCAAGTTAATGTTTAAAGACATTAGAATGCTTTAAGTGTTGCTAATGCAGGTGAATGAGCGTCAGTGTGTTATGGGCTCTCTGACAGATCTTTTTATTCATACACATAACATCTGCTCCACTTGCACTTCAATTTTGTCTCCTAGCAACTGCAGTACAATAGTCAAAGATTCAGTTTATACTGTAGTCAAGAAGCAAAGACTAGAATTGGCTGCAAAAAAGAAGAAAAAAACTAAAATACTGCTGTAAACTCAGTAGAAGAATTCACATGTATTATTTATGTATGATAAGTTTATGATTAAACTTCTCTTAAAGGTCAATTTATTTTATGCATTAGATAGTCAGATACATTTTGTGCAAATAAAGTCATCAAAAGTCCTTTGGCCATTTTACAGAATTTGCTTTCTCATTCTACACAGATAAGGACATATTGTATCTCATCTACAATTAAGACAGCCAGGCTGATGTCCACAAGCAGCTACTGATACTAGACCTACTGAAAAGTACCGTCAAAAGTCAATAAGACCAACCGTGCTGCCATTATCTTGATGGTCCATTAAGTAACCCTATAAATACTCTCACTTAACATGAGGATTTACAGTGTAAACAAACACACAAACTTCAGTTAAGACATTTCCTTTTCTGCCAAACATAGAAAATATTTACTCGAAATAAACAAGTCACAATATTGTAACAAAAATTATAATGCATTAAATATATTTTTTCTGAGTGAACATTTTTCAGGTGCAGTTAGCAAAGACAAACTTTAGGTTAAGTCAAGCTTACTTTCTGTGCCACCAATTCCACCGTCACATAAGAATCATGTTTAACTCGAGGCGTGAGGCGAAAGACAAACCTGCAATGCTTTCAGTTTTTCCAGCAGAAAAGTTTTGATCCATTTGCAAATTCATGTGTTTAATAACCAACAAAAGTGGGTGGAACCTTCAATGTTCAGTTATTCTCCTGGCTGACCGTGATTGAAGCAAACACGTGACAAGAAGGAGGAGAGGGACTGGCTAGAGGTGAGCAGGCTCTGACCAACACAATACTCCTTTGAAAGAGACACTTGATATGGTTTGGTTGGAAAGAGTGGGTGACGGTGTGAAGCCAAAGATTGACTGGAACACAGAACCGTCTCGGATCAGAAAGCACTGCCAATGCAACTCAGTACTACAGGCCATTTCTTAAATAAATACAGGCTTGTACATAGCCTCCTTGAAGCTCTGTAAGCTCCATGATCTCCATTATAAATACATTTCAGTCAAGAAGAGCTTCTCTGATTGATGTACTCGTCTCTACTCTCTCCCCTTTTCATTTGTCGAGTTCAAAAGCTGCTGAGATGCATCTCTAGTTTCAAAGGGAGTCAGGCATTTAATAGCTTGCTGTGGTATTAAAAAAAAGTACTTTTCTCACTTTTCCTGGCAATAATTCATACATGTGCTGTAGCTTACTGTTATTCATGTTTGTAATAAATGTTTATTTATTCAACTTGAATTGTTGCAAATTGTGCGTAGAATAATAAACACTGTAAGAAGGTGGCTAATTGTCAGAATACATACATTAACATAAGGCAATGATAATTGTAACCGAGTGTCCAAAGTTTTCCTTTGTACACAAATGACACCACAGCTCTAACTTACTATGTTACTATGTAACTAATCCCAGTGTTTCAACAATTCCTAGCCTCCACATCCTGCAACACTAATACAGACCAATACAACCAATCCAAATATCTTTTCATAAAGCTGTTATTTGGCTATAAATGAGACAAACAGCATCACTTCCTATTGCCAATCTTCTAAATGATCAACACGAGTTAACCTTAAATTAAAAAATAAATCAGAATTAACAGTTCCTAATAGACTTTAAGGAAAGTGTCATGACTAAATGACACAACATTGATCTACTTCCTCCAAAAGCATTATTATCGTACTTCCAATATCTATTCATCAAGGAACTTCCATGGACAAGCCAATGGCAAGTACCTAATAATAATACATTTTATTTAAAAGTGCTTTCCTGAATACTCAGACACTTTACAGAAAAAGAAAAATCACAAAAGCAGCAGGAACAATATCAAAAAAATGCACAAAAAAAACACATTGGACTAAAAAATTGAGTTTTTATCAGTGATTTGAAAGTAGGAAGGTCAGTGATATAAAAACTGTACAAATACAGTATATCAACAGTGTACTCTTCACAGGATTCCTTACCTTTAGATGGGCTCCTTCTTATCCCAAATTCAGATCTGACTCTTCAAGCTACAACAGCAGGAATTATCCGCACAATCTGGGTGGCATCTCAGCAGCTAACAATTAACTCGATGCTGTCACTGTGTGAACATCCTTCTTTCACGTGCAACACTGAAACCCAGAAAAACATCTCAGACAGACTTCATGTTTATTTAGCTCATTCTACTTTGGATGGCTAAACATTCAGAGAGAAAATCATTTCAAAATAAATTCATTAACAATTTCATTAACTTCAATTTTGTTTTATATGAGCATATTTTTATGAGCTACATTTAAGCGTTTATTTTTAGATGTCTAACTGGTGTTCACTGACCTCATAAAGTGACCCATGCCCACGTTTTATTGTTTTATTTAGTTTCTGAGATGGAGTGATTTGATTACCCATCAGTTACAGTCAAGTTACTAGAATGATTTGAGCATAAGCATTCAGTGCCTTATTATAAAACCCAGTAATTGTGGCTCAATAGATGAGAAAATGAAATTCAGGAGTCAGTTTAAATGAAAAGGATTCATTTAGTATAAAACAACAGAGAAATTATTCTGCCACTACTGGCAAAATGAAAGAAAAACACTGTATGAAAGGAAATCTCATACTCACATTTATTTTGGTCGTACAATAATAATCTATAAAGTACTTGTAGTTGGTAAAACGTAAGGGGCGGCCAACAGGATGTGATGAAAGTGCTGAAAGTAACAGTGACATAATGTTATTAAACTGGTTTGCATTAAATCACATGAAGTCATGGTAATAATAGCTTACTTTAGAAAATCGTCCCGGGTGTTTTTTTCTTACATTTGCTGAATGAAAGGCCAATGGTTGCAGGCTCCAGATCCTTCACAAAGGCACATCAATAGAGGGATTGAGCACTTGAAAGGGGCCCAGCTGACCTTACAATGAGATGTTAACCTAGATAAGAAACAAACTACAACTCTAGACCATCCCCCAGGACAGGTACTAAACTTTAACAAGCTTTTCCAGGGACTTTAAAAGTCTGAGTCACTATTGTGATGTTTGTGATTTATCTAGGCCTGTCACAAAATCTCTCACATATTCATCAGAACGTTACAGATTAATCAGTCCGAAATGCACTTTTCTTTATATTATTGAATAGGTGGTCTTAATTCGTGACTAACTGTTCCAGTTACTCCTTGAGCTTTTTGACATATAATTAATATAATAACATTGTCCAGCAGGTGGCAGCACTAGTTTTCGTATCTTCTATTATGAAACAGGCCAACATCGTTTTAGAATGGGCCTGTCATTCTAATATGTATTATTTTATGTACTGTTGTATTCCTCATTTTGGATTTAAGACATAACTGTTAATGAGACATTCTATGGATACAAGTGAAAAGCCTTTAACTTAGAATCAAAAATGTTTAGTTTTTTTTTAATTATCAAAACTGATGACTTATGTCCCTCTAAAAGTGAATGGGTGAGTAATATTGACAAATTTACAGAATGGGGGATAATAAGACACAAGAGAGGTGTACGGTATGTTTTTTGCTCACTGGTTGTGAGGGAATTCGAGGCGCAGCAACGAGGCGCATTCCTGATTTATAACTTATAAAGCACTTCAGGTCTGTTTTATCTCTCCAGTTCATGGGGCTCACACTATCAGAAAGATATTTGTTCTTAAAAATACGTATGTGACAAACAAAATTCTACCGCAGTCATACATAGGCTACTGTATTTTATAACAAACATGCTCAAATGAGTAAACATCAACAAAACTAAGATGTAACCACAAGCACACAGCAATTAATCAATAAACAGTAGACTATTTGAAATACTTCACAACTGCTCATCTAGGTGATTTAGAATCAGTATCCTAACCAGTAGTGCTCTATTTCTGTTGTGAGCTCGCCCTGATTGAATGAGGTTTGTTTTGGGCATAGTAATGGCTGGGTTATAATTTTGCCCTAAAATAGTGCAGTGCTATTATGGAGAGAATAACTATTGGACTGTCCTAATTATGCTGCAACAGTCAGACAGGCACTTAAAAAAAAAAATCGATGAGGTGTATAGCGTCACTGTCTGGTTTTATTGCTGTCTCACTAGTTTTGTCCTGACCACAGCTGGATTTAGACCTCATCACTTATCAATGGGATTAAGATGTAGCTTCACATCAGTGTTTTATAGAAGCTGCTTAAAACAAAAAAACTTCCAGGGAACAAGAAAAATAAATAAATATTTATTTATTTTTGTCCCAGGATACAAAAATGACCAAAAAAATACAATAATTTTTCTCAAAAGTCATTCACTTTCAAAGTGAGTTAAAAGTAAGAGTTAAAAGGATAAAAAAAAATTTAGGCCGGGACATGATTTTGTCCATTGAGAATTGATCGTAATATTGTTTTTCCCAATTGCTATTTCAAGTCAATGGCAGGTTACTGAAGGGAAGGGATTCCCATAATAATCCCATAAGGCATTATTGTCGCGCCCTTGTGTAGGTGGCGGTACTGATCTCTTCAGAGCCTGTCAAGTCATTGTGTGAGCCAAAAATCACATGAGCCAAAGGAGTGACGTCTAAGAATTTTTACCAATATTAAAAAAAAAGTAAATATTTCTCCCAACTGGATTTGAATCTAAGATCAGATGTTTTTATCAGACTATTATTTCTTTATTTTATATTTAAACACCTATGCGTATGGTACATAGAGCCATCAGGCACGTAAGAAGAAACATGGAACATTTTTATATTTTGCTCTAAGTAATAAACCACTAAAACAAACAATCTAGTAATGCAGGGTTTCTGCAGGTATCTTCAAATTAAATTTAATGCATTTTTAATGCCTTTTAATGCCATTTTAAAATGTTTAATTTAATGCCATATACGACCCATGACAAATGATGGATATAATTATAAAATATGATTTTAAAATTGACCTATAACATCGACTATGCAATACACTTTAATTTTGCTAGTGCTTGTAAAATTTGGAGAGAGTATAAAATATAAAATATTTGGAGAGAGGTTTATAATGTGACAATTTATTTTACAATTATTAATCATTAAGGCTATATTCAAATTCATTTATATAAAATTATCTTCAAAACTATATAAAAAAAAATAATGCCAGTATGAAACAGATTTAATGCTTTTTAATGCTTTTTAAGGCCTTCATTTTTCACAAAATCCATTTAAGGACTTTTAATGCTTTTTAATGTCCCGCGGAAACCTTGTAATGAAAACTCTCATCAAGAGCACAAAACAAAGTTAACAAGTAATTTCATAGTATTTTGCCTTCCCTTGCCATCTCTAAATATTTTGTATTTAATTTATTATGAAATTACTCATAAATATAATAAAATAATAAAAAACTCTAAATGTATGAAAAAACTCACACGTAAAACAAACAGTCGGAGTGCATGACAGATAAAATAATTGTATTTACCGCATTTTCGTTGTTAAAATAACCATGCCTTCTGCAGCTTTTAATGTGGTGCTTTGTCTTTAGCAGGAGAGAGAACGTGCATGGATTGGAAAGGGCTTGAATGAAGCCCGTTTGGCTCTAGATAAAAATATTAGAGAATATAGCACCTGTAGGAGCCTAAATGCAGTTGTTTGATGAATGATGTGATCTGTGTGTTGAGCTGTGATTTGTGTGATTTGTTTTGGGAAAAATGTTTACAGTGCTTGCAGATATTTATAGAGTTGATTGGGTAATTATCTAAAGCAAGCAAGTTGACGTCATTATCTAAAATGATTATCTAAAATGATGTGTATGTGTGACGCGGAGCTACGTGCGTGTGCGTGACGAGAGGTAGTGACGCTTCTCGTGTCTTTCATGGAGTGGAGTGGGCTGCGTGCACGGACGGACGCACGGAGAGTGAAGCCACACAGTTTTTTGACCTTTAACTTTACTTTAACTTTACTTTAACTTTAGCTTTAACTCTAACTTTACCCTTACCTTTGTTTAGTCGTTTATGCTTTGTAATGTTACTGTACTGATGTTTGTGGATTACTAAATAAACGAAGATATAAATCAAGAGTTGTCATGTGGATTCATTGAATTGGACGTGGACAAGGAGAGTGGATAAAGCGTCAAACTAAGGCTACATTCAGTGGAACAGTGGAACCTACAGCACCGAAAGATCATTACCATAAACAACCCTGAGCACTTGTGGTCTGTTGTTTTGACACGCTGCTCACTTTAATCTCTAGAAACGGTCAATGGCGCAATTATCAATTGGTTCGAAAGGAACTAATCCGGGGTCCGGAACCGGACAGTGGTCCACCATTTAAATACCACCACCCTAAGCAAAACATTTATCACTTTATGCGTTTTGATCCAGATATTCTGTACTCTATCAGAAGTTGCTTAATAGCGCCCCTACAGTATAAGTTAAAACACGGAAAGGAAAAAAATTCCGTCAATGGTAGGGGCACATGCATTTAAAAAAGTAATGTGCACAGATAAATAATTGATAATAATAACAATAAACTAAAATATTCCATAAAAATAAGAATTGGAAATTTTGATTTCATGGTAACTTTAAGATAACCTTAATTATGGTTACTGATGAGGCAGTATATGCATAATTAAATGGAGTTACCAAGAAAATGTACTGTTTTAGTAATTTGGAATAGCAGAGACTTGAGCTCACTGTGGGTCACGAGAAAAAAAATCAACACACAGAGGTACTAATATTATTGTATACCGTACTATGTCCTTATCATAGAAAATTATGACGGCCAACCTTAGACAAGGCAAACTTTTGTGCAAAGCCTTTTTCCTAAAGAGAGAACGAGATTTCTGTTGCTCAATCCTTCATCAAATTGCTTGTGAAACAGAATTCCCTGTGCATCCACTGCTGGAACTGCTCTGTCACAAATGCTTTCTGAATTTAGCTCAATAGCTAAAAAATATCAAAGCACATTTATCAAAGTTAACAGAAAGAATAGTTGTGTATTTAGGGGCCTTATGTATTTCAAATGAAAGCACATTCAGCATTCAGGTAAACTCAAAACACTAAAGGAGAATACGGAATTATTAGGAATCCTGTCCGCTCTTGTCACTCTCATCAGATGACGGATTCTGGTGCTGGTCAGAATCGGAGTCATACATGGGGCTGCACTGTAAATTATGTGGCAGACGACTCTGTCTGGAAGTGAAGGGAAGTGAGCAGAACAAATGATCCTCTATACAGGGGATCCTGGCAGGAGACTTGCCGGAAGTGCTGCGTCAGGGCAGGAGCCGTGGTGGCTGGACTTAGTGTACTGCTCCTCAACACCACCTCTCTCAAGCGCTGACTCTCTCTGGTCGCTGCCTCCCAAACCACCTCCAAATCACCTTCTACTTCTCTGAGAAACACACACACAGAGAGAGAGAAAGAGGCTTGTTTCATTGCAGTATACAGTAGACAGGTTGTCATGATTCAAATACTTTTGTGCTATAAAGTGCTCTAAAAAATGGAGAATGTTTTGCTTCACACTTAAGCAAACACACACAAGCATTCAAAATACACATGAACAGTTATTTTAGTTATTTTGTACCCTCCAGTCAACAGCAGTGGATTCGCTCACAGGATTTTGAGGACTCAGCTGTGCAATAATAACAGGTATTAACTGGAAATGTGCTGAAGCACAAACATGAACAGAGAGAGAGAACGAAGGAGATGACTAAGTGGCAGAGGTGTGTACGCTCTCGTAATGATAGATCAATTAGCCCAACTATCTGTTGACGCACATCCTTGCTTCCACATGCATACTGTACACACACACACACACACACACTGTGTGGTTTGACAAGGTTTATGACAATCATTTTATCTCTCTTTGTCTCCCACTGTGTGGAAAGTGGCGAGTCATCTCTGTAAGTGCCATTTACTTTGTGGGATTCTGGTCTATAATGAAGATGTGTTTTTAGGCAGCCATCTTTTCCTCTATCTGCCTCAATACACAGCATCTCTGACAGACTCAAACACTGTTGAGCAGACTTGTTCATACTTCTCAGACTGCTTCAGACACCACGTCTCTCAGAAACAGAATGAAACATGATGTTTATGTGTGAATATTTGTGAGTTTGTTAGAAAGACGCTAAGAGAATGCCATCAGTGTAATCGGTCTCTGAAGCACAAGTGAAAACACTCAGTTCACATAGTTTATGACATCATTCACGGAGCACCCCGAAGTATAAAAGGGCACCCGAAGTATACGTCATCAGCTTTTTTGTCTTTAGTAGCCGTTATGCTGTGTCAACCGAAACAGGCCCTTTTTCGAAAGCCTCCGTTCAGTTGCTAACAGATGCATTTCCAAATGCTCCGTCCCTTGGATGGCCTGCAAGGACGGTACTTCAGATCTCGATCCCTCCGCTCTACAGATCATTCTGTGTTCTTGCGTTAGAAAGTACGAAGTATCAGTGCAAAATCCTACCCTTCGAGTGCTCCATAGCCAGGTCTTCAGGTCAACTGGGAGAGAGTATTATCGCCTACGGGCTGAGTATCTCTTTATCAGTTTGGAGAAGGACTCGGTTCAACACGTCTCTTCAAGTAAGAGTGTGTTTGGCTGGTGTTATTAGAAGGAAAGAAAGGGTCCCACTGAAAGAACTTTCAGAGGCTCCTGGGGCATTTGGCAGATGCAGCCACTTGGCTTCCTCCATATGAAGACCACTGCAGCACTAGCTGCATTATCAAGAGCGACACGCCCCGTGTGACAACAGATCACCACTGCCGGCCGCCAAACCCTCAGTCTGTGATCAGACCTTTCGTTTCTCCGAGCCAACCCGCTCCTAGAACGAGTCCAGTATCACGATCTGAGGGGCCATGTACAAAGGGCTTCAACGGGCGACCTCTGACAGCTTTGGCACCTGTGCCTCGAGTTGTTGCAGTTCCGCTCGCTTTGAGCCATCGTTGCTCAGCAAGCTGGTACTGGTCTGCGCTATGCTTCCCTCGCATCTCACAACTCGCCCGTCACCTCCTCCTCAGAGTCAGAAGCTTCCCTTGGCGGTCCAGCTGGGCAGGGACTTTCTCGGGCCGCACAGTAACATATGTTTGCTTCTCCCGAGTCCTCCTTCTGACAGTTATGTTATTCTATCTGAGCGGACAATCCTTGGACAGACACTGGCTCTCACCTGGCTCCAGGACTCCACAGTGTAGAGAATCTGAAGTTTGTCAGGTGGGCCTCCTTCAACCTCACAGTTGAAAAGCTTTTAACCTTTGACTTACAAGTGTTAACTCACCAGTGAGCCCACAGGAAGTCTGCCCTGCTGGCTTCAGTTAACACGTTCACAGTGAACTTGGTTCACACCGAATTTAGCTGAATTGTTTCTTTGGCAATTTACCTCAAAAACCTATAAACTTTGTTTGAACGTCCGTGCACCAGATCACCCTCAAAGCACGTGACGAGCCAACAACACACACAGGACAAGGCCGCTCAACGGGCGCAGGCTTTTTCAGCAACACAAACAGAACCATATACACTTGAACCATATACACATAAAGTATATTTCTTTATCGAGCTTTCAGAGCATTAAGATTGTGTTTTTCCATGTTGTCCTAAAGGTTTAAACTGTCCAGGTGAATTTTGCTTTTCTTCCCCTCTCTCAATCTCACTTTTGCTTTAAAACTCCTTTCTGTGTTTTGTTTGTTTATCTGTTTGTATATTTTATTTTATTTTTTTATTTATTTATTTATTTCACACACACTTCATCATTTTTTAAAGACAAAATTACAATAGTAACAGAGAAGTATTTGTGTGAAAAGGGGGAACCCCAAAGAAGCTAATGAAGCTTTTAAGAGGGGGCCCAATATCTACATACAACATATAACATTAAACAAATAAATATAGATACAACAAAACACAAGCACTACAGACAAACAAACGGTCAATCCCAGCACAAATATAACACTTCCAAAAATGATCAAAAAGTATATGTTAGAAGCAAATTTTCCTTCAGATTTTTTTTGAAGATGAAGATAGAATGCACCAATTTAAGGTTTTCTTCAATTTCTTCATATAGGTTTTCTTCATATCCCATGTAACCTCAGTAATTGTTTATTTAGTCTGCCTTTATTAAATTCATTTATATTCATTGGTTGATTCATGTCTCATGCTCATATACAGGTCACTTTAATGTGCGATCCTAGCTACAAGCTTTAAAAGTATAAAAGTACTTTAACTATTGTTAGCAGGCTATCTTTGTAAAACAGAAAGGTGATATTGGTGGTCAGAAATTCCCTGTTCTGTCTCTGAAAGTATTTCTGTAATGAAAATTGATAATGATCGCATGATTAGCTTGCTGGACAAGCAAATTATCAGATCACAAATTAATTCACAGCGCTTAAAGTTCAGTGTAAGCAGAGAATACCGTATTTTAAAAATCAGGAAGTATAATTGCCTACAAAAACGACTCGAATTGGGACTACAGCTGGGTTATGGTATGTCACTAACCCACACATTTGCATCAACCCCTCCCTACAGAATATGCAGAAAATGGCATGCGCATATTTCTGATGCACGTCGAACTCGTCAAGTTTGTTGTTCACGCAGCTGTCAGGTCTTCTGTGTTCGGGCTTTCCATGGACACTGTACTTCAACAATGGATACAATTTATGTTTGATTATGTTCCTGAAAGTGACGATCGTAATCTAGCTCTCTGTGCTGCGCATTTTACGGAAGATACTGAACTGATACTGCAGTTCGACACATATTTACATCTGGACCGGAGCTCATACCATAGACTGCTCATGACATGCACGTTTCGCCCGTAAAGGTAATGGGCGTTAACCTTCAGGACAACGTGAGCGACAGTTTAGCCAATCACAACACACCGGGCCAAACTAACCAATCTGAGCTCACGAGGTGTTTCTGAGGGAGTGGTTTCATAGAATCAGGAAGTTAACCACTCGTTCAGGGGACAGAGGAGAGCGCGGCTGACAATAAAGGTGAAGTTTATGAAAAATAAGACTTTTAAAAAAAGAAAAAACACGAATACATGTTATATTGCACCCCATAAATACAATCATGCAAAGAAAAAAAAGCAGTCAACCCCCCCTAACACATAACTGAGAGTCTAATAAAACAGAGAAGTAGCTTTACTCTCACCGCCACTCCATTTCTAGACCCTCAAGCTTAAACCTCCATTTCTGAATCAAACTCAAAAATGCTTGTTTCAAAAAAATCCAAATTTCAGTTTAAGACAGCGGATATTTCTTAATACTAATATTATACATCATTTTGTCATTGATGTGTTGTCATATAGTGCCTAGGGCTTCTCTTTTTACATCCTGACAAAGAGTCTTTAATGTATATTTTTCTTCTAGTTTTCAGGTACTTGAATACCTAATCAGATTCTCACCCCGAGACTCTTTTATTTCTCCTTGTAGGTGCCCTTCTCCTCTCTCCTTCCTCCTTTCTATTCATCACATATTGTGCAGTCTCAGCAAAAGCCAAACAAGGCCTTATCTATGCACACAGCTATCCTGCCCCTGTCACCTTAGAGATTTATAACAGAGAGAGAGAAACAGAGAGAGAGATTGCTGTCAGTGGGTGGGTCAGCTGATCAATAGTGTCAGACAGAGGAACAGACAGTAGGACAGATAGATGCAGAGAGGGCAGAAGTGAGGGACAAATAAACCCACAGACAGACAGATCAGTAGAAGAGACATGTCTGACAGACTAATACCACATTTGAATGTATAAGCCCAAATAGGAGAAATCATCAGACTTTCCATTTTCTGAGCTGAAAACGGAGCTGAGAACACAACATGCAAACTAGTATCTGAAAACATCATCAAATTAGATGATACAACTTTAATATTAATGGTTGCATAGATTCTGATCAGTACACATTAATAATCCAGACAGGATTCAGGAAGAAACATTGATAGAAACTGTTTCTAGGTTATTAATATTCTCATTTTAAAATACATTAAGACAGAAAAAAAAAAAATTCAGATCCTTTAATTAAATTCATGCTACCTGCATGTCCTTCACTAACAATCTAGTTGATTAGTAGTGTTTGCTTTTGCTCTCATTCTCATGACCCAGTTGCAAAAAGAGAGAAGAAATAGGACCAGAGAGACGGGCACGAGTGGGCGTGGAGAAAGAAGTGACACGTCTGAGTGCTGAACATCAGGAGATGAAAGATGAGAGAGAGAGACCAGTATTGACCAGGCTGGTTTTAGCATCAAAGTCTTCAAGAAGAGATTAAAAGAAATGAGAGCGACGGGAGAGTACTTTTTGAAAGAAGCACTGGGAAGTAGGTTCATGGGAGCAGTAGTAATTTGAGTAATGAGGTTGTGGTAATTCTGCTGTGTCACTGTATGTAAAAGCTCCTTTGAATGATGCCATATATTTCATCTACGTCAGATCAACCAAGCTGTAATTTACTGGTGAATAGCTTAGCTTGTCAGAGATAGAAAATGTTGACTTCATGCTTGGTTTCTTCCTCATAGTGTGAACTAGTGTAGTCATGGCGAGATCAGATATAATTGCAAGTTCAGCTGCAATGACATCTATCAGTACAATGTTTGATTTGTTATATATATATATATATATATATATATATATATATATATATATATATATATACACACATATATACACACACACACAGGGTTGCCAACTTTGGGACTTTGGCTGGAGTGAGTTGTTGAATTAATGCCACATACAATTAAGGCAGTTCTGAAGGCGAAAGGGGGTCAAACACAGTATTAGCATGGTGTTCCTGATAATCCTTTAGGTGAGTGTATGCTGTATATACCGTGTGTGTATATATATGTATATATATATATAACTGTAATAAATATAGGGGTGTAACAGTTCAATTGAATCACGGTTAGTTTTTTATCACAGTTTTAGGGGCATGCTTTCTATATGGTTCGGTATAGGAGCTAGAAAGAAAAAAGGTAAAATAATATTGTGCGCTTCGGATGTATGAGCGCACAGATCTCACAGTGTGCAATGTTCTTTTTTGCGCCGTCTTGCACTTGAATGTTCAAATTGGCAAGGGTTAAATGAGTTTAGTTGAAACACAGATGGCAACGTATGCTGTTAGGTCTCACATGCGCTTGCGCGCTATCAACATCCGGATGATCCCAGCATACATGACCAGTCATATGGTCATATGGCACACCAATTGAAAAAAGTTTACAACTAGTGACTGTTTTGTCGACATTTTTAATTTTATTTTTAGCATTACTATTTTAATGAATTGGGAAGCCAAAATGTGTATCCAGCAACAGAAACATACATTAGCTGTTATTTTTAACAAACCATAGATAGATGCGTAACAGATTTGAGATGAACCATGTGTGGAGAACGGTACAGTATAAATAATAAAACACACACATACATATATATATATATATATATATATATATATATATATATATATATATATATATATATACACACACACACATATACACACGGTTCAACTAATATCTGTTACGCATCTATGGTTTGTTGAAAATAACAACACGTAAAATAAACAGTTCAGCTAATGTATGTTTCTGTCAATGGATACACAATCTGTTGCCAACTCTCACGCTTTCAGCATCAAAGAGGTGTTCATAATAATCCTTAAGGTGAGTGTATATGTATATTACATCTAGCTGATATTCTTCAGGTAAATCTTATATTCATAATAACGGAAACAATTTTGACTGTCCGCTGAGGAAAATATCTGTCTTTGTCCTTTTAACAGTTAAAGGGCCTATTAGGACCTATTATAAAAAAAATACAAATAAAAAAAAATAAAAACCACAGATGTGTGTCCACAGTGTGTGTAAACAACAAGCCTATAATTATAAAAATCCATCCAATAAATTTTTCGAATCCCCATATTTGTTTACTGTTAGTTGCAACAAGTGTTTGTGTGTAAATCAATGTGTATGTTGATAGCTTTTTACAGTCTATGGTTGATGAAAGGCAGAGAGAGTTTATTGGTAAGACTTTAGTGCGCACTAGCCTACTGTTTTATTTCAGCTCTTAAAATTATTTTCTGGAGTGAAAATGGACACTTTATCTTTTGTGTGATGATGACAAGACAAGATGACACCTAGTATTTGTAAAATTATGGTGTTTGCACGAGCACCATGACACTCGCTCTGACAAATTCTGCAAGCAGAGTGATACAAACGATTGAAACGATTCCTGTGGCGATTCCTGTTGACAAAACATGCATACTAACATTTTTGGGTGAACTATCCCTTTAACACCTTACCCCTTAAGTGTTTTGAGGCTTTCCTACACTTGATGTCCCCCACATTCCCAGTATATGACATGATTGCTGACTGTATGGCGGAGAGCACTGAGAGAATCATCTTTAATCATTTTAATTGTCTATTCAAATATTTTCTCAAAATCAATAATCTCAGTCAAATTTTCCAACCACAGTTGCAAGTCACTTTGGTTAAAACATCTGATAATTGACTAAATATCAGTATTTATAATAAGTATTTCATATTAAATTATTATATCCTGTGTATCTGAAACATCTGTGACTGTATCATAGATTTCAGAAAAACAAAAATACCTATGATGCGGATATTATTGTACTAAAGGAAATACTATAGTACTAAGTGTAGGTGTTAATCTATTAGAATCACATGGTCTTGTTAATGTACAATAGCAACAGAATCAACCACAGCATATGTCCTGTTGAATTTTGAGTATAATCTATATTTTATAGTCTCATCTGATCATTACAAAGTTAAATTAGGTGCACAAATGGCCACTCAGCAGCATTAATCCAATTCACACACATACGGCACTACTAATATAATTAGTGGGGTGTAATGGATTACAGATTTAATGAGGCATGATTCAGCCATACTACAAGAGCGGATCAACATATAGGCGAGCACATGCACACATTAACACAGACCTACACTCACATGTGTGAGAGAACAATAAAGACTCAGGGCCAGATGTATTAACGCTTTTGCGCCCACTTCAGGCATATTTGTTTCGCAAAGTGCGCATAAAACACCACAGCGTGGTACAAGAACGGGATGCACTGAGATGAAAGTGCAGAGTGCAGACTGCCTGTCGCTGGAACTGAAAATAGCAAAATGCGCTTTTCTTGTCATGCATGCATTCATGGGATGGGCAAGGGGAAAGTGGGAGTGTCACATAAAGAAATGGAACGGGAAACGTAATTATGTATTCCGTGTTATGTACAGAAAAAGTCTGTGAAAGCGCACCTCTATTTTGCGCTGAAAATTCTCCGCCTCTTAAAAGGACAAGTTCGGTATTTTGCACAAAGCTCTGTTTTAAGATCGTTTCGGATCAAATGGAATGGTTAAGATTAAAATTTGGCAAAAAACGGAAAACCAGCTTAATTTACAAAAAAAAAAAACGTGATGTACATTTTTGGTCAAACCGCCCAGCACTGAGCGCTAATAACGCTGTGTTTGCACGTACATCTGGCCCTAAATGTTACTGCAAGTGGCATAATTTTTGTGTGACAGACATGCTTAGCAATATTTTCATATTTAATACTTCTACGCGGAGTGTGTGGAAATTAAATCAGTATTTCATCTGACCTGCAGCCCCACCGAGCAACATACAGGAACTAATTCAAGGTCACAGCTCACATAAAATGGCTGGTAGGCAAATTAACGGTTTAACATGTCACGACCCGTCTATACCCAGAGAAAACTGAGTGTCATTAAGTGCGGTAGGTCATGATGAGATCAGGAGGGCTACAGGTCTTTAATTGCATTAGAGTCTCTCATTACTTGTGTGTGTGTGAGTTTCTGTAATGAGGGAAAAAAAAAATCCCCAGACACAATACACATGAAAAGTAATCCCAAGCAGAGAGATGCGAGACATATGCTGATGCATTTGTGTATTTTGAGCTGTCAGTTCTGTTAAAATCACTTACACCATCCTGACCTACAAAGTACAAAAACCTTTTCAGACTTCAAACACTAACATAACAAGAGAGGTAAACACACAAACAAATATTCGTTTTTTAAACTCTGTAAGGTAAATGTGCCTCTCTGTTATTTTAGATGCCCGATCCCACATAACTAATACATCCACAAATCTGTAAATAATCAAACTATGCTTTTCTGCAAAAAAAGTTTGCACATTACTAGAATGACAAGCCTTTTGCATGCTATAATTTGAAAAATAAATTTTTCCATTGTTCGTCCGACAGTCCTTTCAGTCGACTCAACAGAGCGATACAAAATACAGCCATGTTCACGTCAATCTGAGTACTTTAGTCATGAGAGGGTCTGTCCTTTGCATAAAACTGTGGTTTAAAAAAACAAAACAAAAAAACCAAAGAGACAGAGACAGACAGTTAAGACATTAAATAAGGATGTTTTAGAAATGAAGGAGTCCTGTGACCTGGGTTCACCTGTGACCCACTGCCACACACAGCTGTCATTCAACACTGCTGGGATGAGGAGGAACGAATTGCAATAAATGACACATCACGTGCCCATAATAATAAAACGAGGGGGAAGACCATATCAATTGGAAAAAAAGAGCCTGTGCGTAATTTAGATATGTCCATTAATCTTCCCTTTCTTTTCTCTTCTCATTCTCTCTAATCGTTCTGTCCTCACTCACACAGCCAGGTGACATTTCAATATAATACCACGATTTTATCTCTCTTTCTCACACACAAATCTCTGAGCACACACACTAATCTCTGTATGATTGGAAGCTAATGTTTCAGCAGACTACAAAAGCAATATGAGCAGCAAAAGATTAGCCAGATTAGATCTCTCTGGATCCCCATGAGTTCCACCTTTGGCCCACACTTGAACCTTTTCTCTCTCCCCACACAGCACTGCAAACTAGCCCATAGTTGGAGTGAAATCCTCTAGAAATAAAGGGATAGTTCACTTGAAAATAAACATCCTCATGTCATCCCAATCCTCTATGACTTTCTTTATTTTGCTCAACACAAAAGTGCGTCCTCCTAGAGTCTTCCTCAGGAGGGTCAGCCGGGTCAACAGGGACTGAAGACTCAGAGGACGGTACCGGCAGTTTTAGGCTGAGCAAATGGCTCAGTGGGACTGACGTAGAGTGCAGGCTCAGTGGGGCTGACGTGAAGAAACTCAGGCTCGCTAGACAAGACGTGAAGAAGCTCAGGCTTGGTAAACATGACGTTAAGAACCTCAGGTTGATCAGTCTCGATGGAACGAGACTCTGGAGTGGAAGAGGGTGACTGTGGTTGAGTGGGGGTGGTGTTTTCACCAACCTCACCGACAGTGAGGGAAGAACAACTCAACCATAGCACATAAACAATTTAATGAGCCAGGGAACAAGTAGTAGCTTCTGCAGGAACTTTCTGATAAAGGAAATCATCCAACCCACACCAAAAGACGGTCTTCAAGGTGTCCTCGTTCCAAAGTACTTTATGCGCCTGATCGAGGAACTCCTCAGCATAGTCCTCGACTGGCCGACCATCTTGGAAGCAGAGAATGAGCTGGGTTCACCGGGGTGAGAACCGGGTGTTGTAACATTACAACATAACCAAAAATTGAAGTGGTTTCACTTTCAGCAGATGTTACCGCTGCATAGCGAGAGCAAGAATAATTCATATTAACAAAGTAGTTGTCATTTCCTTTTCATATTCTTCACAATGTCAAGCACACACATGCATAAAAACAAATTCTTCTGAAGGAGAAACATTTTACTGACATATCAAAGCCGACATATAAATCCCTCACACTCAGACTTAGAAAGGGAACTGACTTCAAAATGAGCTTTGATGTAGGGTTAAGAGAGAGAGAGGCAGAGGGAGAGGGAGACTTGAGTTGGAATTGTATCAATAGAATTGTAGAATTGTATCAATATACAATGTATATATATATATATATATACATATATATATATATCAATATACAATGTATATATATATATATATATATATATATATATATATATATATATATATATATATATATATATATATATATATATATATATATATATATATATATATATATATATATATTATTATATTATATTATTTATAATAATAATTTATTATTATTATTTATTTATCTTTTTGTTGGTTTTGCTCAAAATACCCCCAGATCATTTATTATAATATAGCATTTATTATTGGATGTGAGCAAAAACACGTTGTTGCAAAACAGTTGCAACTTTTAGACTGCACCTGGACATTTCTGAATGGTTAGTGGATACATTTATGTAGTTGTGGTTGTGGAGTTACATTGTTT
The DNA here is from genome assembly GCA_030378365.1 of Hybognathus amarus. Classification (NCBI taxonomy): domain Eukaryota; kingdom Metazoa; phylum Chordata; class Actinopteri; order Cypriniformes; family Leuciscidae; genus Hybognathus; species Hybognathus amarus. The sequence continues at coordinate 706,303 of JAQIUQ010000256.1, read as the reverse complement.
CATCTAATTGACGTGTATGTACCATCATGTTAACTTTACACAAGTTAACACAGTTCTTTATAAGATCTTTATAAGACAGCTGTGGCATTTTTTAGTCAAATAGTGTTCTATGCGTGCCTGTTCAGCCAACGACAGAACTTTTGCCATTGTGTTAGATAATGGTTACACTGTTGTTGCTTGCAAAAACCAAACGGTGGCACCATGGATGGAAACGTGCAGATTAAAGGCACTTTCACACTGAGGGCCCTATTTTAACGATCTGAAACGCAAGTGGCAAAGCGCAATTAACTTTGTGGGCGGATCCCGGCGCTGTTGCTATTTTCCCGGCGGGATAAATGCCTCTTGCGCCTGGCGCAAATCTAAAAGGGGTTGGTCTGGAGTAGCTTCATTATTCATAGGTGTGGTTTGGGCGTAACGGAAATAAACCAATAAGAGCGTCATATCACATTCCCTTTAAGAGCATGATGAACGAGATGCGCTTGTTCCGTGGCGCAATTCTATTTTAACGGCGCATTTACCAGGCGCGCTTCAGCATCGGTTCACAGCCGAGTAGAACGATGTTCTCGTCAGGGCCGTAAAAGAAAGAGAAGGGACACAGGGGATGGGACAAACCCACCCAAATTAGCTTCGGGTTAAACATGCATATAATAATTTGGGTAAATGTGTAAGCTTTATGCCTGTTTTTCCCATCATCATGGACACAACAATGATTTCCCTCATGTTTATATATTTTTCCATATAATAATGTATCATTTGCAAAAAGTAAAATGCATCTGTGTTGATGAGAGAATCATCTACAGTGTATCCGCGTTGTTCACACTCTGTATTATGGCCAAGCATGCACGCTTAAAATAGCATCTGAATGTACGCGGCAACGCGCCACTGACTTTAGACCAGGTTTTTTCTGGTCATTGGCGCAATTGTTTTCTGGAACTGCAAAATAGCACCAGGGATTGTTTGCGCCGACACACGCCTCCTTTTTGCGCCAACCCGCCCAGGAAGCGCAAGTTCATTTGTTAGTTTACCGACGTGCGTCTGTGGAGGAAAAAAGCCTGCTTTGCGCGAGTGCAAAATAGGAATGATAAATGCGTCAGTGTATAAAGTCATTTGCGCCGGGTGCAAGATAGAGCCCTGAGTCTGAAATTCGCATCTGAAATTTTCGCATGTTAAAAAATAAATACAAACTCAAGTTATGTCAATCACGGTTGCACACTGTCTTCGAAACTTTCGTCCCTCATTAAAAAAAAAACTGAATCGGGTTCAATTGTCTGCGTTTTTCACATCCGTAGCAAGCAGTTTGAATGGTGGACTGAATGGTGGTGCGCAAGGGCTTTAAGAGGCCGTGATATTAAAGTAAGATCCCCTTCGTACGTCAAAAGGGGAGCGAAATCTGATCAATGTATTTTTCCAAAACAAAGTTACTGGGTTGTCACTTTTCACATTTTCTGTGTTGGTAGATGCAACGGAGACCCGATTATATCACTTAAACATGGAAAAGGTCAGATATTCATGATGTGCTCCCTTTAAAACAATAATAACAACTGTGTGGTTCAGATAGTTAGTAAGTTGTGCTTATGTATGTCCGTTTTCATAACAGGCATACGCTTGCATATACACACTCATACTGACACACAAACTATTGATCCACTGCAAAGTCCCAGGTGAAAAAGACGTCCAATTAAGTGTATTAAAAATGCATTACATTATATTTGTATTGTACTAAAAACATATTTAAGTACATTTTTAATACACTTAATTGGACATCTTTTTCACCTGGGGTAGTATGTTCTGCAGAGTATGTTACTGAACTTTATAAAAACTTGTGATGTAAGACTTACAACAAAATAACAACAACAGCTCTACTTTGTACAACAAACAGCACAACAACAACCTTGAAAATGCTGCTCTATGAGTTGTAACATAATACCTATAGGCTCTTGTAAGCACTGAAGAAGTGGTAATAATTTAAAAAGGTGGAAAGGACGTTTTTGCAAGACCCATTTTTCCTTTTAACTAGATTTACCTCTTCTGCTACAAGGCTGTCCGTGGCATCTGCAAGCAAATATAGATACACAAACATAGAATTTTATACTATTTAGAAAGCAAAAAAAAAACAAAAAAAAACTATTGGCTCTTCCAAATAGTTCATTATAATGTATAAAACCCAGTTTTGCTGTTTTGAGTAACATTATTTGAAAAATCAACAACAACAACAAACAAAAAACGAAACAAAAAGGTAACAGTACCTGTGTATATATATAAATGGTAAATGCTTAGGTAAACGATAAAGGATCAGCGCCCCACTGATTCTAGTTTCTGTATTTAACCTCTTTTTATGAGTTCAGTCAGACACAGTAAAATAAACCCAAAGCAAACAAAAAAAAAAAACCCAGCAAGAATAAATGGTAAATGGCAAAAAGAGAGAGAAAGCAAATGTAAATATGGGAGCTCAAAATTACGAGCACATGGAACATTTAGACAGATGAGCCTGCAGCTGTGCCAGCTTGTCTAGAGCCCCTCCTCTTTCTCTCTCTTCTTTCTTTCCACTCTGTTATTGGTTTGTGCCTTTGTGACAGCTGCTCCACTACTGCTCTCACCTCTTCTGCTGCATCCTTCTATACACAGAACAAGAGGGGGAGAGAGCAAGCGCGTGTGTGTGTGAGGATTACCTCTTCTGCTGCAGAGCTCCGTGCAGTTGCTCCTGTCTCTCTCTTAGTTGGCTCTGCAGGTGCCGGATCTCTCGTTGATAACTCGCTGCTTTCCCCGAAAAGTCTTCCTCCTGTTCGCGCAGACGCCGATCCCAGCGAATATACACTTGCTGACGCCTTCTGCTTGTACACCTAGAGTGGCAGAGAGAGAGAGATATGAAAACAGTTGCGCTGGAAAGCACAGAGGAACGGTGGAGTACCACTTGAACTAACAAAAAAATCAAGGGGAAATAAAATAACTCAAACAACCCTGGAGGAGCCAGAGACAGAGGCTGCACAGCACGGTAAGACTAGAAAGAGAGCTAATGTGTGTGTGTGTGGAGACATGTTCATCTGTCTGGATTAGATCAATCTAACCAATACAGGAAAGGGGACAAACTCTTATTCCCTGTAAAGAGAGGAGAGCTGTATGGGACCAATGAAGAAGGTCTGAATTTACGGTCTTGAGGTTGTTAACATTTACGAGGAAATATTTTACCTCCAGCTGGTTACCTTTTGGATGAAAAATGAACCCACATATACACACACAATAAAAAAATAAAAACAGGTTGAAAGACATACAGTTAATGGAGATGAATGAAGCAGAGATCTGATGTGCTGGGATATTGCAGTGATATGTTGAACCGCAGACTCAGGGCAGATGCATTACGGAGAGGAACAGATGTTGGCCTGTCTGCTGCTAAAACAGATGTGAGCTATTTAGATAAACAAACATGCACATTTGCGCAGCTCCTGGGGTTTCTAGGGAGAGGCAGCCTGTTGATATAACTCATCTTTACACAGCAAAGGGCAATCAGACAATTACAGCTGAGTAGTCAGACATGCTCAGTCCATAAATGCCTCATCATAAATACATGACACCGGGGAGGATATGATTCCTTTAGAGATCAAAACCCAGAGGGAGGAATATGCAAGAGTGGAAACCAAATTATATCCAGAAAGAAAATTTCCACATAATAGTGGCAATGGTAATGTTTTTAATGGACAACCTATGTTATTATATCTGTTTCGAGCAGAGACTGAGCATGTGTGAAGACAGTGGGATTGTGTGTGTGTGTGAAATAGAGGGAGAGACTGTACTCTGAGGGGTTTTAGAACACATAGGGTCCAACCTTTCCCTCGTATATGGATCAATAACACTCCACACAAACAAGTCTCAGTCAACAGCTCTTTCAGTGCATGCGTGTGTGAGCATTCAATTACAGCAGTTAGGAGTCTCTCTGGTTCTCTCGCCCCTTTCTCTTCTAGAGATATTAGTGTTGTCTTGATCGTGTTAAAGTACATCTGAGCAGCCACCAGACAAACCACAAACCCAATAAGGAGTACCAGAACTAATATTGCAAACAGTGACTTTGGTGGATTGCAATGGATCATTTGCATTCTGCACCATTATAAAGATGGTGCTAATGTGATTTCAATTTGTGACATTTTATTTATGATAGTGACATTTATTGAGCTTGTGATAGCAAGCTTCTGGCTATACTGCTCTTCATGCCATGCTTGCTTGCTTTTGTAATTCTCACCAACATGGTAAATCTGTGAGTTGAAACTGTTAGCAGCATCGTCCATTTGCTGTTTGGATATTTCACTTCTGTTTTAAGTTATTCTGTCTTTGGAAAGTTTGTATGCTCTTCTACACTCTACTGTCCATAATGGAGCTTTACCATACAAAACAGCTGTTAAGGCATCATAATGATAAGCCAAAACTAGTGTTGTCAAAATGAACAGGCCTTACTCATGGCCAGATTCTTTCAGACAGTGGTCAGAATGAGGCTAAACACTGTAGCGAATCATTTGGGAAGTTCAATCGGTTAACTGTAAATAGTTCTAAATGTTGGTGCTCTCTAGAATGAACGTGTCTCGAATGAATGTGCTTTCAAAAATTATGTCGGAATAATAAATTTACAAAAAAAGTTGTCGGGCATAATCATAACCGCCGATTGTTTACATAATCATAATCACTGGTGTCAATAAAGAAGACTAATAATGGTAATGTTTTATGGATCTAATGTTATGTTGTAATGATTAATATTTAAACCAGTACATTAATTTAACATCTTACATTTAGGAATTTAAGACAAGTTGTAGGTTATTCTAATTTTAAGAAGTTATTTTCGATCATTTTTATTAGGAATTCAAATTATTTGACTTTAGAAAAATCTTCAGGAAAGTGATTATAATATTCTTAAGAAATGTTTTATGGGAATACAAAATATTCTTAACTTTATACTTAAGTTAGAAAATAATAAGAAAAAGCAGTTAAGAAGAAATTTTTTTCAAATGTTTCATGAATCCGGCCCTAGGTATATTTCTGAATATGAAAAAGATTTATAAGATTTTGGTTTGTGGTTTCTTTTCAGATGAGGGTTGCCAAATGCCTCTATAGCTTGTGTAACTCGGTATTGGATTTTTCAGCCTTTTAAAAGAAGGCAAATGTTTATATGAGTTCAAGTGTGAAAGGTATGGGCTAAACCACTTTAATTAGGCTTGTCCATGTATACAACAAAAGTTTAGACATCTGTTTAGTATGACTCAATGAACGACTTCATCGTAACATGTTGGTTGCTAGAAAGACTCCTGAAGTTGGAGAAGTTTTCATTAAGGCTAATGTTCACTGCAATCTCACTGCTGCTTTTCACCTGAATGCCACCCACCGGTCAAATGCTGAAGTGGAATAGAATATATTTACAAATTTAATGCCTCTACCAAATTTGATATAATTCCCTTGCACTTTCTAATCATGCATTACAAATGTTAAATAGATTTTTAAACACAATAAACACATACTATTCTGCCATTATGTGATTATTAAATATAATGCACAATATGTATATATTTGAATATAACTGCATCACTGCAAATAATAGAACATACACTACCGTTAAAAATTTGGGGTAATATTTCAGTAATATTTTGTATTGCTTTTGAAAAAGAATCTTATGCTCACCAAGACTGCATTTATTTGATCAAAAATACAGTGAAATTCGTTATATTGTGAAATATTATTACAATTTAAAATACTGTTTTATATTTTAATTTATTTCAAAATGTAATTTATTCCTATCTTCAGTGTCACATGATCGTTCAGAAATCATTCTTATATGCTGATTTACTGCTCAAGAAACATTTCTTATTTTTATCAATGCTGACAACAGTTGTGCTGCTAAATATTTTTCCAGAACCTGTGATAGCTTGATTCTTTGCTGAATAAAAAGTTTAAAATACATTATTTATTAGATTTTTGTTTGTCTTAACTGTCACTTTTGATCAATTTAATACATCCTTGCTATAAAAAAGTATTAATTTCTTTCAAAAAATCTTACTTTCCCCAAACTTTTGAATGGTTGTGTATATTATAATCACAGAATGGAAATACTGTTCTGTACTTGAAATATGAAGATTAATCATATGCTGTAATGAGCATAGAGGCCACTGCAGTAAATCAACTGTTGTAATAAGTTTAGTTTAGCAGCTGATGTGTCAACAATAATGAGATGATAACGTAAAGACTGCTGTGATTAGGGTCTCAGAGGAAAAAGTTTACTGAAGAATACAGAGATGAACATAGTGTTTGCTATCAAATGAAAGTTAAAAAGACAAAAGTAAAACAGTGATGGAACTGGGTAGGCTCAGGCTGCATTTATGTCCTAAGGTCTAAAATTCAGAGACTATGTTCTACTGATTTGTGTCACCAGTTACAAAAGCGATGGGAGACCTTGATTAGATCGTAAGAATCCCATAGTGTAGTGAATGACATCTCATGCCCTATGTCTGAATATGCATACTTCCCAACCTAATAGTAGGACAAAAAAAACAGCAATGGAGCTAGAAAAAAATGTTATGGGGTGGCATAAGGCCTGTGAGGAGTGGCAAATCATCTATAGTTAATGTATACTTTATTATCTATACTACATCTTTACTATAATTAAAAACAAAATATAGTCGCAAGAGGCAGTCTTCAGGGTCCCAGCACCAATGGCCCATGTGGACGATTAGTAATCCAGCTGAAAACACATCTTTAAAAATACAATTTAAATCTTCACTGAAAGTTTGGGATAGATGAAACAGGTTACAGCAAGACACGTGTCAAAAAGGGCAACTGACTTTCAAAAAAAAAAAACGTAATGTTATTGTGAGATTAAATAAGATGTTAAAAATACCCCTCTAAAATGTTTGTAAGGCTTTCAAATGAGATCATGCTTGTGTGCTTTTAGTGCAAAGGGTTCATGAACTGTATCTGTTTCAGTTTGGGTATGCCATCTCTGAGAATTTTTCAAAAGTGGGGTTGCAGCTTAACTGCTATTAAAGAACGTTTATTTTAAAGTGTGTACTTACAACGTATGCAATTTTGGATGCAGTATTTGAGCTTCTTTTTTTGCAGAGATAATATTTAAGAATTGTTACATTTAGAGATAAAAGAAGATATTCAACTTAAAACAGATGTTGCAAGGATTTTCAAGTAAAATGTCAGATGTTAAAACTGGAAAAATAGGCTTTGGAGCACATGCTCAGTCTAAGGTTTATGTTTTTTTTAAAGCATATAGGGTCCCTTGTTGATTTACACTACAGGTCTTCGGGATGTGAGAAAAAGTAATGTTCATAAAATGTTTATATGTCATTTGTGTAAAATTAAAAGCCAGGGACATTTGTGCATGTGTATGCCAGCGTTATATGCAGTTATTGGCTTATTTCAGGTGTGCATCCCCTTTTAGTCTCGACTGTGAACTACAAATAACCCTCAAATTCAGTAGAAAATCCCCAAAATAACTAAAAAATCTCGTTCCCTCAATCTATTCCCCATCTCACACGTGGCTTCCACTTAGACACCAAACCTACAGAGAATTTTTTCCTCAAATCCTGGTTACAAAGGCATCTTTGAAGCTAGGGGTCCCACAGAGCTTGTGAGCTAGGACTGCTACAAACAACATGCACACAGTACACATGACATCTACCTTAGGGACTCGTTACTTGTAAAAAAGACTGGACTCGTAGAAAAGACTGGATATGTGATCTATGGCATTTTCACTCTGCCTGTCCTGTTTGAGTGAGGAGGATGAAGACTTTTACACCTACACCACTGTCCCTAAGATTGTCTATTAGATCATGGAGATCTTGTATGTATGAGATGTATGGTACTGCTGGGAGATTACAGAAAGATAAAACTGAATGAATAATCTGATTGAGTTTAGGCCCTCTAGTCTAGATAATACCACTCTAATCTAAAGGTGTTAGTGAGTAATGTTTAAAATACTAAAACCCTCAGGCTTGATAGATACTAAACTTCTTTCATACAGTACACCTAAACAAAATCACCTAACCCCAGGTGCATCTGTTATCTGACAGACTGATACAGGTAAACAGGTTGATAGGATGCTGAACAAAAACAAACCAACAGAGTAAGAGAACACACACAGTTAATGCAACTGAAACCTGCAGGGATCACATGTCATTTAGGAGAGCACAAGATAACTGTACACCTTCAGGATATAGGAAGAATGCATTATACTTTACTTTTGAATTTTGTGAGTATAGATAGGAATTGTAAAAACATTGAATGGTTCTGATTCCTTGTGTGTTTTTAGTTTATTAATGGTTTTATTAATGTTTTTAGTACATTTACCAAATATATATTTAAAGGGGTTGTATAATGCCCTTTTCACATTGTCAAAAAGTCTTTGATGTCACCAGAGTGTGTATTTGAAGATTTAGCTCAAAATACCCCACAGATATTTTTATATAGCATGTTAAAACTGACCCTTTTTGGGGGGTGGGTAGACAGACTTATCCGGCACCATTTTCCCCAAATTTTAAACATTAGGCTTTAAAAAAGTATAAAAAACTTTAATTTAAGTGAATTTAAAACTATATTAAACAACAGTAATTTAACAAAATCAAAAATGTAGCACCATACTGTATTTCATTCATTATTATTTATAAAGTACTACTGAGAAAATAGATAATACACATCTTTTACTAAACATTAAACAACCAGTCAGTAACTTCTTAGTTAAGTCTTAAGTCTATTTTAAATCTGCATGTGTTGGATTCACTAAAAAGAACAGACTCATTCAAGTCATTTGTTCTGGAATAAGGCTACACTGGTTATGCTGTAAGTTTTTGATTAACTAGAAAGAACCAACCTTATTTGTAAGGGTATAAAACCCACGACTATATAGGCAATCAGTTAAACAAGTATGCCAACACAACAATGGCAACTATGAATTCATTATCTTTACGCATGTACAGATGAACAGATACACACACATATGCACTCCACATAACATGGCATGCATTCATCCTCAAGCATACAAATAAACATTTAACCTCTTAACAGAGGCTGATGTGTTAAGTGTTCACCTGTGTCTATATGAAAATCCTCTCACAGTGGTGGCAAATACATTTCTTTATCTTGTTCTCAGAGTATATGAATAATGACATGGTCCTAATTAAATTGCCAGACAATACTGTGTGGATCAAATTATTTTAGCTGGCAGAATAGATTAGCAGCACAGACCTGCATTCTGCTTTTGATCAGGGTCCAACAAAAAACACTTCCAGTGTCTTCTGAAAAGCTCTGTTCACTCTATCATCGTCTCCAGCTTTTCATTCCATTACAATCCCTCCATAGAGGTAAACATGTTATTGCAATACTTAAGCATTTCAAATTCTATAACTGTGCAGAAATCATTGCAAGATGAATCCAGTCTCATTCTCTTTAAGATGACAGTAAGTAGCAAAAATTGGACAGAGCAAGCAGGAAACACTTTTCACTGCTGTGCTCCAGTTGAAGATATAGCACAAGAAGAGTGTACACGTACTGTATATATGCACCCTGAGCCTGATTCACAGTTAAAACATCTGTGAAATGACAAATGATTATGCGCAAACACCCGGTAAATTTGTGACATAATGATTTTTAATCTGAGACAATGCTAAGCACACCAGCATGCTCGCATTCATTCAAGCCTGTAATGGTCTGAGAGATATTACGGTCACTGAGGTATTTCTTGATTTGTGCCACTTTCCTATGAATTTGAGTGAAATGCATTTCCTGTGCTCTGAATCCCTACCCTGAAACTGCAAGAATTAAAGAAGTTACATAGACATTACTGCCAGTTCATAAGATTTGCTCTCAATCCAAATGAAGTAAATGATCACATTCAGTACAAGTTTGCAGTATAATATTATATTGAATACTGATATTGTATTGACATTTTTTTTAAATCTCACACAGTTATGAGTTATAAAATAACAAATATGCATGTGTCTTAAAAGCAGATCCCAGCATCTAATGAGCTTCCTTTTGTAGCTCACTATTCATCAGGTATTCATAATCACCATCTATAAATGATTGAACACAGCTTTAAATAGCTTTGCCTTATCATTAAAACAGATAAGCACTCGAAGTCCCTCTCCCCCTCGCTCTCACCCTTTGTATCTTATATATACAAGATGGTCTAATTGATTTTGGATTCTCAGGTCTCCGGAGAGCAAGATGAATGAGGCAACTAAATTTAAGAAGTCTAAGTGATTGCACTTAAAAGCAACTTAATGAACTGTGCATGTTGCTGTGTGTGACGTAATGGACTCATGCTGACATTCATCCAATAAGGAGCTTTTTTTATCTGATCACCAAAGCTTGGGCGATTGGAATGGGATTGTTCTTTGATTGCTTTCTGTATATATTTTAATCACAGTTTAAAAAGATTATTTTCATCCTACTAAAAGAAACAATGTGTTCACGAAAGTTTATCTTTTAGTCACGGCTTGATTTACTGGTGCAAAAACAGTATTGAATGATTTTGAGAGAAATATTATCTGTCTGAAATAGATTACACATCTGAAATCACTGATCACAGATGAGGCATTGGAATAAACATGGTTACTTTGCATGTTTGTAGCATTCCTGGCAGATTGCTAGCACTAAATTACCAAATAATCCACAGTAAAAGATACAGAATACGAACAATGCACTGCTGAGTAGGGGTGTCACAATTCTCCAAATCTTTGGTCACGGTTCTATTCTCGATTTTTACATGCATTTTTTTAAAAGCACAGGTTGCTATTCAAGTTCTGTCGATGGGTCTCCTGCATCTGTAGTTGCCATGCTATCTTTTGACTTGTGATATGTAATCTTTTCTGATTAGTTATGTACCCCTGTCTTGTGTCTTTTTTTTTCTTTCCATTAATTTGTTCTATATTGTGACTGTTTTCTTCTTTGCTTATAATGATAGAAATGCTTGCGCCAACTTCAAGCATAACAATTACAAAGGCGGACTCCATCGTGTTTCTGCAAATGTTTCTCTTGGCTTTGCGATCCTTTATTATTGTCAGAAAAGATGTTTAGAACACATCTAAACCCACCCCAGCCCCCGACGTAAGCATGACGTGGTAAAAGAACGGTTCTAGTCCAGCAAAGAGTTGGTGCCGCTTTGGAACCAGTTTTACCGGCCGAGAACCGGTTCTTTGGCTGTCGAAACACAAGAACTGGTTCGCGCCAGGCACCGGCTCCGAACCCGGCTCTCAAAATGCTTTGGTGGAAAAGGGGCTTTAGAGGAGGTTGACTTGCAGCACTTCAGCACACGTTTTTTTCCGCTGGCACACCAACCGGATGTGACATGGGGGCGTGGCAACCTCGACGATTTCCTTTTTTATTTTTCGAAGTTCGAGATTGTGACTTAATTTCGGTCCTGACCCCCTTACTGCTGAAACACTCATATTGTTGAAAAGAAAAAAAAAAAACACTTTCCTAGCCTTAGGATTGTTTGGAAGGTAATGGTATTGATCCCGTGTCGATCTTTTCTCATTCTTATGTCACTACTCACTAACGCTCCAGTGGTGGTGTAGACAAAGTCTTTTGCTGCCCTGTGACGTCATAAGTCTCCACTTTTGAGATCCTGTTGTTTGGCCTTGGTTTCAATAAAAGCAGTTTTTGGAATAACAAGGATGTTTTTAAATTTACAGGCTATTTTTATAGTATTACAAACTCTTAACTGTCAGAAAATCAAGGACAAATTCTCAAATCATGACCCCTTTAAGATGTCTGTTGAGAGAACATTAATAGTGTTGTTTTCATACATACAATTTCATTTTAGAAAAGCACTGTAACATTCTGATTAAACTTCTGCCAACTCATCCTTCTACTAACAGATTTTTCCAGGAAGATTGCTACACAAAGTACACATCAACATGTTGCTCTCCTGAGTGACATGAAATGGCCCCTGTTACATTTATAATTTATATTCACGACATTCATTAGGGCACCATTTCAATGCTTTTTGTGAGATACAATTACAATGACAAAATTGCTTTTGTCCATTTAGCTACAAATGAGCTTCCTATATTAGATTTGAAAAGTAAAATAAGATGACCTTTTAGACCAAAAAACTGTCCTCTGAAAAGCATGTTAAAACGCCATATGTCATTACTGCCAGGAGAAAGGGAAGGAGGGAGAAAAGAACAGAGGAAAAAGAAAAGCTTTCATGCCCCAATTCACATCGAATTCACAAATACTGTAGTACATTACCATTACTACATCAATCAATGCCTTTCTCATTCACACTCATTTCTAGCAAATATTCATAATATTTTCAATTCGTGTAAAGGTTTTTATTTTTAATCACACTGACAACAAAAAAAATATATGATACTGTAATAAATAAAGCATGGACTGGAAACAATGACTCTGTTAACTGACAATTTGAGGCTCTGCTAATACTGTTTTAACCCTAAATAGCCTACAAGCCTGTTTCTTATTGGGATTCTATTGACAGCCTCTGCTGGATATATTTTTCTATCAAGCAAATCAAAACATATTCTTCTCAGAAATACAAATATGCACAGGCAATGTTGTCATTAATAATAGAGAGAGGTTTGCATGGTGGAGGAGCATGCTCTTTGCCCAAAGGGGCGCTATTTTATTCCCCAAACAACTGCCATCTTTTTTTTCAGCATGACAACGGCTGGGTGACATTAGGGAAACAAAAGCAGTTGGCTCACCAAGACAATGAAGCAAAATCGTTACGTCAATCCCACATTTCTTTCCGTAATTAATTTCACAAACAGCGATTATCAAAGCAGCCTAATTAGACCTTTGGAGAGTTGCAGACTAAATGAGACATTGAAAACATCCATGTGGCACAGTAGGACTCTTCCTATGAAGACTTAATAGCATGGGTGTTGGCATATTACAGTTACACTAACAATGCACTAATGCTTGATTGCATAACATACTGTAGGAACCTCTTCCTGTATGAAATCACCAACAGTGACTAAACCCACAAATTTGTTTACTGTTGTCAATGTCATTCATTTTTAATGACAGCTCATTTCAGCTAGAAATGAATGGTGATATAGACTGCTTCTGCAATCAGTAATGTAATTAACAACTAAAATGATAAAGATCTAATATGAATGAATAAATAATATTGAACATCCAGTAAACTGCTATTAACATTGGGGATACTTTAAGTAGGGAAAGATGGGGGCAGTTGCCCTCTTTATTGAACTGTAACCTTGTAAATTCGTTGTTTATTCTATATATTTTTTCAAAAGGTACCATTGATGTATAACTCTAAATCAAAAACGGTATGCATTTTGACAATTTATTTGTTTTGGTTATTGTGATAATGACTAGATTAGATCATTAGATTAGAACACCAGCAACAACACTGGGAACCACTGGGAACGTTCTGCCCAAATTCTTTAGCATCTTCTCCTAAGGGTCTTAACTTTTAACCTTTTAAAAAAAAATACTAATTTACAGATCATTATTATGTTACAATAAAAAAGTCAAAATTAACAAGAGCATTAATACATGTATTGAAATTTGATTTAGTTGCACGTGTAGTTAAGAGACCTTCTCGCCTTACATTTTGAAATAAAAAATGACCTTATACTGTATATCGCTATATAAGTGCATGTTGTCATACTCTGTGGTAACGTCCTGTTCCTGTTTCCTAGAGCATGAGGCCACGATGAGCTGTGCTCAGGCTGAACCAGAGGAGGGCTCTGCTAATGCCAGCAATAATACTAACACCATACTGAATGGCACCACCAATGATGAGTTGGAGTGCAAAATCTGCTACCAGCGCTACAATGCACACAACCGCAAGCCCAAGATTCTGGACTGCTTGCACCGTGTGTGTGCCAGATGCCTCAATAAGATCCTTGACATTGGGGATGGCTCAAGCTCTATCAGCTGCCCTTTCTGCCGTCACGAGACGCAGGTCAGTGAGTTCGAAGTGGCCGGGCTGCCAGATGACTCGAACATCATGTCCCGTCTGGCCGTGCGTGACAAGTCCTGGAGCTCGGACCACAGTAAGGAGGTAGTGCTGACGCCAAAGAGCTTGTCCTCCAATGATAGCCCATCCCATGATTCCTCTAACTGCCTGGTCATCACCATCATGGAGGTGCAACGGGATCAGCAGCGCTCGCCCAGTCAAAATGGCAGCTCTGATTACTACGGCGACCACAGTTTGGACTCAGTCTCCGTAGCATCCAACAGCGGTGCGGTGGACCAAGACGCACTATCTAAGTTCTGCAATCATGTACCACGGGTATTAGTGTGGCTGTTGGGCTTTTTCTACTTCGGTTCGCTGCCACTTGGCATTTACTTGCTGGTAATCCAGAGAGTGACTCTTGGGATTGTGTGCGTGAGTCTGGTGCCATCCAGTCTCACAGTCTGTCTGGTTTACGGCTTCTGCCAGTGTCTGTGCCAGGGCATGTGCGACTGCTCTAACAGGGGGTGACTGGTAAGAAATAGGCCACTCACCACATTGAGAGGAGATAATAAGAAATAAGCTCTAGGCATCTGAATATCCTCATTGCAAATCAAATGCTATATGTACCTTCTTGCTGTGAAAGGATGTGTACAAGCAGCTGTGATAAGAGGATAAGTCAAGCATTAAAGAGGAAGGTCAGTCAGGACGAAACACTATTTGCTTAGCATAGCTTCTGCACACACCCTTCAAGCTCATTTTGAAGTAAAAAAGCTGACCTAAGAAAGTTCTCCATGCCGATCAGACGATGATGCATGAGTGGGAGTTTATCAAAGCGGAGAAGATGGACTTTATGTGTACAGCCAGGCCGAGTGGATGGGCCATAAAGAATAAAGTTTTATTGTGGTTGATTCTCATCGCTGTGAAATGAACTGCGCACCCTGATTATCAATGAAAAGGCTCCATGAGCTGCACTGTTACAGGTTAATAAGACTGGAATAGTCTGTCTGGTTAAAGACTTTGGTAACACTACAATAAGGTTCATTAGTTAACATTAGTAATGTATTAACTAACATGAACTAACAATGATCAATACATTTGTTGCTGTATTATCTTTGTTAACGTTAGTTAATACAAATACAGCTGTTCATCATTTGTTCATGTTAGTTCACAGTGCATTAACTAATGTTAACAAATACAACGTTTGATTGTAATAACGTCTAAATAAATGTTGGAATTAATATTAACTAAGATTAATAAATGCTGTAGAAGTTTTCTTCATTCTTAGTTCATGTAAAGTAAGGTGGTTAACTAATGTTAACTAATTAACCTTATTAATTAAAGTGTTACCAATAATTCTACTGTAGGTATTACAAAGTGAAAGGGTGGGTAACTACTGAGGGTGTCCTTTTAATAAAGATATTTGACCCATGCTGTTGTTCTGTCCATCTGTTAAAAAATACCCTCCAGGACTGCTTGGAGTATGCCATGTTTTTACATCAGGACTGGGGCAGCAACAACTAATCGATAAATCAATAATAATCGATAGTGAAAAAAATCAATGAATGTCATTATTAATTAGTCTAGTCTGCTAACTATGCACGGAAAACTTCGGCCAGTGGAGTCAAATAACAGCACTGAATAACGCATTTCTATGGACAAAACGCATCTAAAAATAGTGAAGGAAACAGAATGAGCTGCTGCCGGATAGGTGCGTAATCCAAGCTGCCCAAAACATGCTAATTCTTTATTTTAAGCTTCAAGCTAATGCATAAGCACAATGTTTTCCGCAGCTTGCCCTCTCAGGTGCTTTGACTATTTAATGAGTGAGATATTTCCTTAATTTTCGATTAAATGCTTATCTGAAAATGTTTAAAATGCATACAAGTATTTCCGCCTAACTGAATGAGCGATGGCGTCCATGTGCGTCAAACACACGGAACACAGTAGAGAGGGAGGCTCAGGAAGGAAAATGCCATTTACGTCAAACTTTGCGTGTCACGTTCATATAGGCTCTTTTCTGTAGGCTATAAATTTTTCCTCCCATAGAGCCTACTATAAAGAAAAAGAATGTCAATGAATGCACACGTGTTACCTCATACACAAATGCACATCTACCTTGTTGCATTTGCAAATTCTGAGCTACATAAATAAAAAATCGAGGTTTTGAATGAACAACTATGTGTCCGTTTGTACAAAATGCTGCACATTCATGTCATTCTGGATTTTGCACACACAAGTTTTATTGTATTAGTTTAACTGTAAGTGATGCATATTTGTGAATTTGTCAAATAGATGGGTAGTTGCTATTTGTGCACACATTAATAATTAGCACCAGGCCTATTCATTTGTAGTTGTTTGTTTGTGGGTTGTGAAATTCTTAAAATAGCGAAAAGAAAGTCTCAAGAATTGACTCAGAAAAGACGTCAATGAATGCACGTGTCAACTGATCCACACATGCACATCTTTGTTGCATGCACAAATTATGATACACTAATACAAAAGAAACCATGTGTATTCAAAAATATTTCTCTACTTGTACAAATTGCTACATATTCGTTCAATTTTGAATTTTGCACATGCAAGTTGAAAGGCATTTGGTTGTGGATAGTAAAATGAATCTGCAACATTAATCAAATTCATTAATAATTGTGCTTGCACGTGTTAATCATTTTGATACTATATTCATCCCAAGAAATATCCCTCTAATTAAACCAGTGACCGTTGGCGACAGAATGTGGGCGTGTCAAGCGACAAGAGACAAGCGACAAAAGTTGAGAATTTTCAACTTTATGCAAATCAGAAGCGATTTTCGCGAGCGACAACCAATAGGAAAGAAGACTTTCAGTGGAGCTCACGTCACCGTCTCGAGTGCAGGGCAGGCAAGACAAAAAGAAAGAGTTTGAGGACGATTTCATGGTTTTATATGATTTGACTATACCATGGATAATAAAATGATGCATGGAAAAGAAACTGTTGACAGTCTCAGCGAGTTTAATTCATACATTTAATGTTATAGTTCGAGTGTTGTAATTATGATGCACGTTTAGCACTGCTGCAGTTCATTTTACAATTCCCCCTGCATTACGTTGACTATTAGGGACAAGAAAATTGATTATTTGTCAAATTCGAATTACGTTTTTATAATTTGTGACAATATGAGTGAGTTTAATCTGTTCATTGATCGATCGTTGATCTAGTAAATGATTTAATCCACTGAACACAGCTGTGGTGATATACAAACACTCTCCCAACAGCAAATGGTTTATATGATATTACAACAGCATACCTTAAAAGTCATTTATTCCCAGTCAAATTAAAATTATATATCACTTGTGATGGTCTTTTGTATAGATATGGCCAGACGTGCAGTCTACCAATAACATCAGAGCGACAGCACTACGAACGCCCACAAGCGACATCACAGTACAGAGCCTAGCTACACACAGCGACAAAATCGCTGGCGGTGTGAACGGGGCCCACTCAAGCCCAGTGTTTCTTCTCCCTGCAGGATCTTTACGGGGCCTTCACCTTGAGTTCCAATGAAAGCCATTTATCATTCTGAACTTGAGCTTGAGACTGCCACACACAGCTTACTTGGTCAATTCACTACAACAATAGACAGCACCTTGGGTTTGAATCAAAACCAGAGCTGTTTTCAAGCTCTCTGCTGGCCAACGAATAATTTCAGAGAACGTGCTTCAATAATTTCAGAGAACATAAATGTGCTACAATGAAAACAATAAGAAAATGGTTGGTTTAACAACAATTTTATTGAATTCAGCCATGAGAATGTATTTATGAGCAAACGAGAATCAAACCACCTCCTTCTCAGTGCACACCACATTCTCTAAATGTAATTCAACAATCAGGGATCTAAAAACACCCCACATCATCACGAAATTCCATTTAGGACTGTATTTCTACACACAATCAAATATTCAACATCTTTTTTACTGCCATTTCAAACAAATGTGCTGCATGAATTTTAATATCCTGTGAATAATTTATACACAATATTTTCTCCTCTTGTGGGAACTTTCACATCCCTCCTTTTCACAGACTTGTTTCTTCTTCTCTTTCAACCACCTCCTCATCTCTCTCATTAATTCAACCATTCATACAACTATCCATTTCTGGTTCTTTATGAATCCTTCATTGTCTTCTAAAAATTATTTTTTTTGAATCTGCTTAAGCAGCTCTGTTCGTCCCACTCAACACACACACACACACACGCAGCGCCTGAGGTCTTAGTCACACTGCTCTTCTTCTACAGTCAATTCTGAATCTGAAATCTTAATTAGTGGCAATGGAGTGAGGGTTGTCGGTGAACGAAAGGTGTGTGTGTTGTGTGTGTGTGTGTGTGTGTGTGTTGCAGCTGTGAAAGGAGGTGTGGTAAGCCCTACTAAGCATCCTAATTTATATCTAGAGTGGATGTGTCTACAGATCTGGGCTAATGTCCATAAAACTCTCTGACCACACGTCACCATGGGCCTCTGAGATTTGAAAAGAGGACCAAACACATTCTCCCTTTGACAATACAGACAACAAATTTGACAATGCTCCTCTAGCCACATGTTAGGTTTAATTCATCAATCCATTTTCATATCACAAGCTCTGCATTTCACTATATTTTCAAGTCAAATCATCCACACAGTTTTTGACTGTGCAAGGAACTCCACACAGCTATTTCGCATAATTGGAGCAGTGAAAGAGAATGATATATGGCTGTCAACCCTCCCGTTTTTTTCCGGGTTTCTCACGTATTTTAGCTCTTTTCCCATTGTCTTCCCGTCTTAGTATTTTCCTGTAAAATATCCAGTTTTTTTACGCTGTGATTATGTTAATTCAGAACACGCAACTATCTGTATCTGTAAAGTGGTTTGCACTGGGGTTGCTGGAGAGTATACAGACAGTAGATTAGGCTACTATCGGAAGAAGTTGCAGCGGTGGGTGGGAGGAAGAGGGAAAAAGTTGCGGAAAATCTGAACTTCAAGGAGAGTAGAGTGGACGAGTATGATGTGCGATGATGGATCAGAATGCCCATGGCCAAAATCACTGAATTAACTACCAACCAAAACCAAGGACATTATGCCAATTTGTAAACGGGAGACCACCTTCCACTACCTGACAAGTCTTTTGCAAAATTTGTTGTTGCAATTTCAGTGTTGGTCATGGAGGGAGGGAAAAACGGTAACGCTTTCCTTTTACAGTACAGTACTTACAGTGTACTTACCTAGAAAGTACTGGCTAATATAAGTACATGGAACAGGGGTAGGTTCAGGGTTAGTACTAGTTATTCCCCAGTAATTGTAGTTACTAATATAAGTACATAGTATTTACGTGTTATTAATGTTTATGCTCCAAAACAAATGTTAATGAAAGAGTACTCTTTCTAAAAATGTTAATACAATTCTACAGAATTGTAGCCCTGATGAATTTCTGTTTTAGATGCGGACCTTAATTGTACAGGGAATTATTGATTGGACCAGAATCATATGGAACCTCATGTTCATCCAAGTCGTGCTTTAAATGAAATGATTGAGACCCTTTGCTAATGTGCTCTATGGAGGGATATAAACAGTAATGTAAGACAGTACATGTGGGTACATAATAGAGAGAATTTTATTTCTTTGTTTTATTACACCAGCTGTTTTTTTTGATCATTGTCTAGTCACATGTAATGTGTTTATAACATATGTGAAGCCAAAGAGAACATATTGGCATTTTAGTGATGTTTTTGTCTCTTATTGGAATGATTTTAAATTAAAAATGTACATCAGTGGTGGGAATATGGAAAGATTGAAGTTTAAGTTTTTGTCAACAGTATACTTTCAGTGTCTCTAAGGATATCACTATATCAATAAAAAAAACTGGAGTCTGATATAATGGAGGCACAAGGTTTAGCAGAGATTACTGGGGAGGGAAGACATATCGAGACACTTAAAACTAAGACATCTCTTCTTTCAGATTTGCTCGGCATTAAAGCAAAGGGGGCTCTGGTCCGATCTCGTTTTCAAAATGTAATGCAAATGGTTGCCCCATATGCCCCATCTAAGTTTTTCTTTAGTCTTGACAAATGAACAGCCAGAGTCGCTATATTTACTCCTTGCGCTCCTGAAAATGGGCAGGAATTGACAGAGACATCTGATATTAGAAAACAAGCCGTACAGTTCTATGACAAATTGTATAGTAGTGAATATAGAAAGGACGAGGAGTTGTCTGCTTGCTTCTATGAAGGTCAGCCAAATGTCTTAGAGGACTCAAAGGCAGAGCTGGAGAGGCCTTTTTCGGAAGAGGAGCTTCTGAATGCTCTCAAGGGCATAAAGAGTGGAAAGGCTCCTCGGATGGATGGACTCCCAGCTGAGTTTTATAAAGAGTTTTGGGCTGTGCTGGGCGAGGACCTGCTGAAATTTGTAAATGAAAGCTAGGCTGATGGCTCTTTGCCCTTGAGCTGTAGGAGAGCAGTGATCGTATTGCTTCCTGAAAAGGGTGATTTGCAGGAGATCAAGAACTGGAGACCAGTGAGTTTGCTTTGTTCTAATCTCTAAGGTCCTTTCTAAGACCCTGGCTAATAGACTGAATAAAGTGATGTGGCAAGTCATTCATTTTGATCAGACGTATTTTGTGCCGGGTAGGTCAATCACAGATAATGTCTATCTCATACAGGATATTTTAAGTGTTTTGAGTCTTTTAGGGGTAAATTTGGGGTTTATCTCCATTCAATAGAGTTAAGCATCAGTATCTATGGGACACCGTAGCAGTTTTTGGTTTTAGTTCTGGTTTTGTTGATGTGATAAAAGTGTTGTACCAAGACACTGAGAGTTTGCTGAAGGTCAATGGTGGTTTAAGTGCCCCTTTTAAAACTAGTAGAGGGATCAGACAAGGTCTTGCACTGTCTGGAATGCTTTCCTCCTTAGCTATTGAACCAGTGCTGAATAAATTAAGAAACAAAATGAAAGGTTTAACATTGTATCATGATATACCGCATCACATTTCAGCGTATGATGATGATGTAATTTTGTTGGTTAATGGGCAATAAAATATTAATTAATTAGTTTCTGTTGTTAATAATTTTAACAATCTTTTTTGGGTCTGGTTCCTCAAAGTGTGCTATTTCTTCCAAAAGAAGAGGGAGGACAAGGCTTGGGGCACTTACCAAGCAGGTATCCTATTCAGAAATTTCTAACTGGTCCTGTTGATCTGATGTGGAAGAAGATGGCTAAAACGATTTTACACATAGTAGAAGGGCTTGGACTGGACGCTGTGCTGTTTCTAATGGATGCTAAAAAATTACGATTAGCTGGAGTGGCAATTTTATTGTGAAGTGTGGGATGGTCCCCACGACTTTTAAATGTTTGCAGACTGGAGGAGACCAATTCTATGTACTGGTTACCTGAAGAACCTCTAATCAAAAGGGCTTGCTTTAATATTGCAAGTGAGAATGTTCTGGAACTCACGCAGATAATGTGTGCTTCTAAAACTGTGGCATTTAAGCACATGTTAATGTGGCTGGACCTGAGATGAGTGATATAAATGCAGTAGCAACTTTGTTGGGTCAGCGGTCAACGCGCCACACACAAACTTTAGTGGATATCAGGAAAACAAAACTGACAAGTAAGAGATTTGAATTTAATAAAGGATTTTAAGAATGGAAAAGTGACTCTGGATATAAGAGACCCATTTCCAAAACTTGGGATTACACCAGACTTAAATCTAGGAAATACGATTTCAAAGATTGTTCATTATTAAAGTCCTCGTTTAGATGCTGGTTATGGTTAAATAGTACAATCCTAACAATATGAATAAAAAAAAGAATGAAAAAAATCCATTCACTCTATTGGCCGTATAGCCGCAGAGAAGTTGACCAATGTAAGCTGTCTGGCCGGAATTGCAGATTTCGAACCGAGATGGCGGCAAGAGGAAAAACTGTGGAATAACCTATTACTTAAATAATTTTTCTTTTTTTTTCATAGAAATCCCTAGAATACTGAAACAATCTTACAAATAGGAAACTATCCTTGTCTTAATGGAGTTATCACTGGATGATATCACATGAAAAGATGTGGTCAGAATAAGTAAAATATAAATGACTCTTACATCCATCACAAGCACTTTTCTCCTTGGTAGACCATGCAAGAAGCTCTTCTATTTTCTTAAAAGATCACGCACACCATCTCATGCAATCTATCACATCACTTCACCATGAGAGACACAGGAGAGAGCGAGAGACTCAAAAATAACCCTAAAGAACACAATGCCTGCAACAGCAAGGGCCCTCTTTTAGCCTCTTTCTTTCACTCCCTCTATGATTGTGGTTTAAGGCTTAAATTTCCAGGTATATATTACAGAAAATGTAATTGCTGTCTGATTTCACTATAGGGCAATATCTTATCTCTTTTCCAAATGACAAGAAAATAATTGATTGCATCTGTTCTCAGGCACACATAGACACAATACAGAAGCAAAACCGCCTGTAGCTTTGCACACATACTGTCAGAGCTTCTCAGGTGCTACAGTATGAAGACTTAAGTCAGCCAATCTCCTGTGCTCCTGCTGTTACTATAGAGACAGCTTGCATCAGGATGGAATGAAGGAAGCATGTGTGCACAGAAAGAACTCACATGCCGGAAACAGAAAAGCCCTTCTTCTGCTGGAATAAGACACTGAACAAGTAATTTGATATCTGTATTATATAAAGTGCTATATAAATAAAGGACACTTGACTCATTACATAATTCACCTGAGGTTAATAAATAACCTGGGCCCGTATTTATTAAGGTTCTAAGAATCCTCTCAGAAAACTTTTAATTTAGCTTAAAAACTTTTACGTACAGAGTCTTAGCATAAGAGCAATTCAGGACCAATCTGAGAGCAACTCTGAGTAAGGAAAAGACAAAAACTTTCATCTTAGTGAGGAGGCGGGGTTGACCAGATTGCTATGTACGACACAATCTTTTGAAGACTGTGATTGGTTGGTTGTCACGGAAAAACAGAGCAATTTTAGGTATAGGGTTTACTCAAACACACACACACACATTAAATATAAGGTGTTCCACCTAAATTAAGCATATTGAGACAAAATGATAACTGCAAATCCACCTTTCGCTGACTGAAGTCCAGTTGTTTCTGTGAATTGCAGCGATCCATTTGCTCCTCTTTCAATAGCAGTCTGTAAAAATATACCTCAGATTTTCAGATTTCAACGTTCTTGACCCCTTGGGAAGGAACCACGCCAGAACACTTGTCCTGACTAGCACTGTAACTTACAAATACTGATACAAACACAGACACAGAAACCACTCTCAGGATATAGATTTGCTACTATAAATATATAAACTTTACCCTCAACAAAGCTAAAAAGTTTTCTTATATTGCTTTAGACTTTACTTTAAAAGCCTTGCTCGACTCCAAATAACCAATGAACATGTCCATAATTAAAATAAATATTCAAAGTTTTGATTTTATTTAAACTGTCAGTGTGAAAGCAGCTGCTGTTGCAGTTGTGCTGCTGCTTTGCTCACATACTGCTTATGTCTATATGAAATGGATCTTACTATGTGTTTTTTCATGTTTTATGTTCTAGTTGCTTAAATCTCATTTTCTTTTTACCAACTTGTGCTTCTCTGTAGGGTAGTGATTTGTTGTTTTCTGCATGTATTTACTCAGCATGAGTCTATATCTGTTCTGTCTAATTAGCCATACAGGAGACGGATGAAAGATGAGAGACAGAGAGTGGAGGAGAATAAAGAGAGAGATATAAAGAGAGAGATGAGAGTGGAAGAAAGTAGGAAGAGAACACAACAGGGTGGAAAGAAAAATGGTGCAAGGGACAGAGAAAGTGGCTGAGGAAATAAAAACAAAAAAGTACAAGAAGTGTGACAGACAATCATAGGGGTCCGAAAAACCAGTCCACTGAATTACTAAAGAGATAATTCACTCAAATTTAAATTTCTGTCATTATTCGCTCACCCTCATGTCATTCCAAACCTGTGTGATTGTATTTCTGTAATGAAACACAAAAGGTGAATTGTACTGGTTATTCTCTTCCATGCTATTAGTCTCCATGGGGACTGAGGCTTTCAAGCTTCAAAGACACAATAAAAGTATCATAAAATAGTCCATACTTGTTGTGGATAAATTAAAAAGGGCCTAATAATCCAAGTCAACTTAAGCTGTTAAATAGCTTTTTGTAGTGAATGGATTGAAATATATTGTTATTCACTGATACGACACTGAAGTGTCCTGCCACTATTGGACAAACAAGTCTGATCGGTCATTACTACAATTAGCCAGAACAATTTGGGTAAATGTGTAAGCTAGATTTAGGCCTATATGTTTTACATCTTTATGGATACTGGATAATGATTTCCCTCATTTTTCCTTGGTATAATGTATGATTTGCAAAAATAAAAACTGCTGCATCAGTGTTGATGAGAGAATCAAAGTGTATGCATGTTGTGGCCAAGCAAGATTATGGCCAAGCAAGCACGCTTAAAATAGCATTATGAACAACGCACAGACGCGTTGCTGACTTTTGACTAGTTTTTTTCTGGTCAGTGGGAGAACGCGCCTCCTTTTTGCGCCGACCCGCCCAGGTAGAGCAGGTTCATTTCCTAGTTTAAAATAAATCCTGTCTGTGGAGGGAAAAATCCGCTTTGCGCGGGTGCAAAATAGGAATGATAAATGCGTTAATGTAAAAAGTCATTGGCGCTGGGTGCAAGATAGGGCCCAGAGAGTCAACTGGAAGAGGTCTGGATTTGTGTTTTAATCATTCAAAACAGTTCTGCAAACTTAATCAAATGACTCACTGAAAAGACCTACTTTTACAATTTCCTACTTTTTCATTCATTGTTAATTTTCTATGGAACAGAGCGAGCAGCAAAAGTCTTAACAATTGAGTAATTTTGTGTTCCACAGACATACATATATATATATATATATATATATATATATATATAAAAAAAATACAGAGAACAAGTGCATTCACATGTGAGAGAAAGTCTTTTGATATTTAGTAAATTTTCTTATTAAAACGGTGACACCCTGATAGGCTTCAGGAAATTTTGTAGCAAACTGCTCTAGCGACTTTGCTTCAGGGAGAACGCTGTGCAGAAATATACATATATATTATTTTTTATCAATTAAAATTGTCATGCAAATAGTCATTTTATCATATTATAGATTCTGGAAAAGATGACGAAAATATGAGAATATGAAAATATGAAAGAGAGGGAAAAACAGAGCACTTCAGGAGAGATGTAAGGACTGTCATTCTGTTCATCTGTGATAAGAGCAGCCAGTGGTAAAGAAAATAATCTAATCCATGCAATATCACAGCTCAGTGGACTGCACAGTGACTTTAAAACTAATAACAGTCCACAAACAATCAAGCACAGGCAGACAGGCGTTCAATTGCAGAAGAAAATACTTCATTCATTTTCTGATATAGAATGCAGAGGTCACACACACAGTTTCCTTCCCGAACTGCTGGAGTGTTACATTGCAGTTCTACACTGTAAGTGAGCAGTGAAGCTTGACCCAACACAACTATTACAATGCAATGTTACAATGTAAACAGCTTTGTCCATTACAATGGGAGCAATTTTTGTTTTGCCACACCACTGCTGCCAGTGAAAAAAGAACGTTAAACACGTTTTACACGTTAAAAAAGAAATACAACCTCAAGTTGTCAATCACGTTTACACATTGCCTCCGAAATGTGTCAATACATAAAACAAAAAAATTGGACCAGGTTAAATTTACTGCATTGTTCAGCACTTAAATAGTTCAGAAAGCTGCACAGATTTATGCCAGCTATTCACAAAGTTCTCAGACATCCTCTTGTCGACTGTGTGAAATGCATAAAGTTAAATATTTATCTGCTTATTAATACTGCTGCCAATAACCACACAGCTCTCTCTGCTCACATTTCTTTGTGTATAGCTCATGCCAAGGTGAAACCATGTCATTGTTTTTGCAAGTTCTAGAGTCTTTGCATTCAAGTCCCAAGTCAAGTCCTCGAGTCAAGACAGACAAGTCCAAGTCAAGTTGCAAGTTATCTTCGAGTTTAAGCTTCAAGTCTTAAACAAGTCATTAATGCTTTTTGCACAAATTTACGTTAATTACTATAGTAAATGAAATGTATGCTAATTTATATCAGGAAGGCTTTTCAAATATGACTTAATATAATAATATAGCTATAATATTATCATATTTATTCAAACTTAGTGGATGTTGATTGGTTGGTTGTCTGATTGGTTGAATGTGAAGAGTGGCAATGCAGATTTAAAAATAAAAAAAATAAAAGTAACTGTTCATTGGGAAAATTAATCGTGATTTGCTACACAAATTAGCAAAAAACACAAAAAAGTTTAAAATATTGAGTCCCTGGTTAAATTATTTTGTTAACGCGATAGTAATTGTATTAACATTTTCCTATTTCCATGGCGACGTATCATGCGTCACGTGAGACTTTTGGGCTACGTGCCTGTCATTTACAAAACGTAACAAAATTTCTCCCGAAAGACATGAAAGTGAGTGGCTGGTGAACAGAGAGAAGACCTTATAGTTACCTATAGGCTAAAATGTGCGTTTGTTGTGGGAAAAATAACATGTCTCAAAATTACATTTGAAAGGTTTATTATTTCTGCTTACTTAGCATCAGTGTTTTTTCTCAAATTATAAATGGTTTGCTAGTACTTGTGTATTTAAATGCCTGAAAAAGAAAAAAGAAAACATTATTTGGTTGAAAACTGTCTGAACGTGTGATTATAAATGACAACTGACGCGCTGCTGAACGCATCTCGATCACGCGTTCTCTGGCTCAGTGCCAAATGTGTGAAAGCAGCGCTAATCAGTGCTGTGATCATGCGTCAATGATACAGTGCTATACTACAGTCAGTGATTATTACAACTCTGATCTGTGGTTTTAGAAGGTAGGTCAAGTCTTTCCAAGTCACAGGGCTCAAGTTCCGAAGTCAAGTCGCGAAGTCATTGTTGTCAAAGTCTAAAGTTCGAGGTCCCAAGTCATCTTTGAATATGTTAAGTCGAGTCGCAAGTTATCAAATTTGGGACTCAGTCCAGTCCGAGTCATGCGACTCGAGTCCACAACCCTGGCTCATACATCAGAGGCCCTATCCACATGTGTAAAGCATAAAACAGCTTACAGCTGAAAAAGAACAACTGTATTGTCCATCGCCACAGAATTAAACAGGGAGTGGATCTCACTAAGGGAAATAAGATGAGAGAATATAGACTAACACTTTCATTCAGCCGTCCAACCACCCCATCCACATCAATACAGGCAGCATCTGAACTAAAGCACAGTTAAAAGAGAGGAGAAAACATTCACTCTGCAACTAAAATAACACTCCATTTGAAATGTTAATTATAGACCTGCTGAGGTGTGGGGGGCTTGTGTGTGTCTGGATTGACCTCTTATTGGATATGTCAAATGGGCAAGGTTCATTAAATTCAGGATGTGTGTGTGTGTGTGTACGTGCGTGTGTGTGTGTTTATGTCAGCATTTTGTGACATTTATGTCTGTCTTAGACTCTCTCTGTCTCGGTGTTGAATGTTTTATAAGTGTGTAAAGGCAAAGCAATCAATGCTAAAACTAACTCCTGGCCCTCTCAACCTTGGTGTGCGAGTGTACTGTATGTCTGCTTTCATATTTGTGAAACCTATAAACTCCATTATCTACAAAGACATTCAAAGGCCCCATGATTTTAAAAGTTTGTGAATTAATGGATAAGGATTGAGGATAAGGATTTAAAATATATAATTTTTCAAAATCTTTAAGATATGTTAGAGCTTGCTATAAACTAGAAAAAAAATTATATTCATTATACAAATGCCCATGGAGTTATAAAATTGTATTAATTTGCATGACTTTTCCAGGTCAATGTATCGCATTTTTAAAATTAAGCTGCCTTATACCCATGTTTTTAAAATAGTGGGATCTCTGATTCACTGAAGAAAAAAAACAGTTGTTGAGTAAGTTAATTAAAATCTCAAAATCTTAAAGTCTCCATGAACCCCCTGGTTGAAGAACAACTCTAATATCTATCCAGAATCTGAAGCTCATTTATCCGACACAACGCCTTTCAAGCAAGGCAAATTCACTTTCCCTTGCAGTATGTAAATTGCAAGCCTCACCTTTACTTTTTCCTGCACGCTTTCCCAGGCTGACGGGGTGCTTTCTATGATGCGTGTGAGGACGCCCTCCTTGTCTTCTCTAGAGATGAAGCCTGAGGATGAAGAGAGGGAACAGGAAGGGTTACACAACTACAGGGAGGCAGACAGAGGAAGAGGAGGGACATTGAAGATAGACATCATCGAGAGAGAAGTTTCAGGGGCAAGAGCCGGGAAGAGAGAGAGAGAGAGAGAGAGATTTACTTTGATGAAAGTGTGAAAATAGCAAAGCAAAAGCAGCAGAGCAAATCTTTTTAAAAGTTTGACTGAGCTTTGAGTAATAACATTCTGTAGAAGAATCATTTCCCCAGCAGCAGTGAGGCTCACTGTCAGTAAAAGAGGAGTATAACACGTCCAGTATCCTTCGCTTGAGGCTCTGCCGTAAACACAAAAACTGCAGTGGAAGATTAGACAGGGGATTTGAATATGTAAACTTCCAAGGCAGATGAATTCAATAAATACGGTGCCCTTGGCTAAAACATGCTTTGTATGTTAACAAACTACAAGAAGTGAGTGCATTTTTGTGACATGAGATAAGTGTGAATTGTGGAATTGGTCACACTTAATCCCATCACTTGCATGCTTTTCCAACCTGATCTCCTGTCTGTCACTACTTCCTGTCATGTATACAGTCATTTCAGGTCATCATGAAATCAGAATTGACCTTATTACTTTGTTAGCACACATTACTAGTCTTAAGGTAAGCAATTAGGTCTATTCCAAGTTAATACACAGAACAGAATCTTTAATCAAAATCTGAAAATTTGCTTCCGCTATGGCGGTTGGAATGGTGTTTCTTCTCTGATAATGTCAGAAACCAGCCCACTCCCTTCCAACCGACAGTCTGCTATGAGACCCTGCCCTCTATTTAATTTTCTGTTCCACTTGGAAATACCTACAACACAGAAGTTGGTTCAAACGTCCGATTCACTTGAATTTAAGTCCCTTTTTTATTGGAAAGGAGCAATGAATAACCTCCTCTATAGGTTTCCGGCCAATAAATAGTACTTTTTAATGTCTCTGATCCAATCAAGAATATAGGCCAATATATAGGAGCCGATAGATAATTTCAGTCGAGACTAGATACGTATCTGTTCTCGTCATGATGGTTTGAAATATGGAATCACTTCAAAAATGAAGATACAGTTTAGTGCAGCATGTGCAACACTGTCACATAAGCTTCATACCATAATAAGGACATCGAATGTAAAGGAACGCTTATGAATTCTTGTTCGCCAGTGTTCCACACGACGAGCGATGTTACCAGCAGTAAGCATGCGTCTATGGAGTTGAGACCTTCATGACAAGCACAGTCAAATTCGCTTGAGCATTCGCAACATTTTGTGCTGTATTAGTTGTAATACGTTTTAACGACTATCATCCACAATGATTTTTCACTTTTTCACTTTCACTTTTATTCCTAAGATGTCAAGACTGGTAAAGACATTTTGTGTTTGATTGAGCTGCTGATGGGGAGCAAAGATCAGAACAAACAAGAACAAGAGATCAAAAACATATGGTGATGTAAATAGATAGCAGCATGTGTATAAGTTTCTGTCAGAAGTACCAAGTGCATGAGCTGGTCTCTTTCATGGCTGGTTTTCTCTGCCAGTGTGACAATATTGGCAAGGTACTGATTGAGCGATGAGCTCTTTCTCTAGAAAGTCTTCAACCTGTTGCTTTCAGGACAATTGCTACGTCTCTGTGCCTTCCTAAGGAGAGGGAGAGAGTAAGAGGATGAGACATGAAAGAAATATTAAATTAGAAGCCTTAGGTCGCATATGAAAGTTTAAAGGTCCCATTCTTTGCAATTCCATTTTTCAATCTTTAGTTAGTGTGTAATGTTGCTGTTACAGCATAAATAATACCTGTAAAATTATAAAGTTATAATAAAGTTATAAAGATATTTTATTTAACATAAGTCCCCTTTCAAAGCCTACAGCGAACGTCCGGTTTGGACTACATCCCTCTACTTCCTTTTTAATGACGTAATTAGAACAGTTTTTTACTAATCTCCGCCCACAGGAATACACAAAAAAGGGGCATGGCCTTGTCAGACTCCCACAGAGAAGAGGAAGAATCTGAATCTTGTCAGATAATTCGTCGACATACCTATACATTGATGTCAGACAGTAATAATTTTAATGTGCAGTCACGTAACAATCAACTTTTAAAGGGGTCATATAATGTCATTTTTGTACAAGTTAATATCAATGTTTAGGATCTAAATGGAAAACTTGTGATATACTTTTATTAAAAATTCTCATTAGTATTTTAAGAAAACACCATTTTACCTGCTCAAAATCAGCTCTGTTTTCAGCAAGCCGTTTCAGTGCATATGCCTTTAAATAATAAGAATAATAAATAGAAAATGATTTCTGAAGACTGGAGTAATGGCTGCTGAATTTTCATGTTTGCCCTCACAGGAATAATTACATTTTAAACATTAAAAAAAATCATTTTAATTTGGAACAATATTTCACAATATTAATGTTTAACTCAAGCCTTAGTGAGCATAAAATACTTTAAAAACATAAAAAAAATCTTACAGATCCAAACTCTTGAACAGAAGTGTATAACCAAAATTAAAAATGTATGTTTCATGTCACAAATTGTTAAAGAATGGAGGGGTAATTATTATAATGAACACTGGACATTTACATCCTCTCATCCTCTACCTCCCGTTGCAAGGTCTTCTCATTAATTTCTGCCATTTAAATGTATTCCTTATCCTTGCCTTTATAAGCTGCCAACTGAGTGGTCTAATGTTTCAGCAAGAAGTTCCCCTGCATCAGAGTTTTATTAGTATTCTATGTTTGCTTGATTTAGAGTTTATTTCTCATCTTTCCTCTAACACAGCTGCTGCTATTACACTTCCTATCTGTTCTCCTTCTGTTTCTACAGCCCTCTGGCCAAAATAATATATCTCTGCTTCTATGGCCTATTACTCATCTGGATCTGCCTCCTCCCAGCTAAACATGTTCTTGAAGTTTAAAAACATCAAATCTCATGTAATGTTTTATAATGTTTTCCTGAGCAGTTTTTCCCCAATACTGAGAGTGCCAGAGAGTGCATCTCATTCCAAATGCAGAGTTTTGGTATCAAATCTTTGTTAGTTGATCTCATCTTAATCCATCCACTCAACATTACCCAGAATAAACACCCTGGCCTTGACTGAGCACACAAGGCTTTGAGAATATTGCAAAAATGAGTCTCTTCCATCCACACTTCACCCACATACACACCATAGAGAGTGAGAGAGACACAAACGCAAGAATAATCTGCAGATTTTAAAAATGTCTTCTTGTTTGCATTTGTATGTGCATGTGTCCACCTGTTAGCTTGCTGTGAAAGCTGTAGCTCTGTTTCCAAGTGTTTGATATCTGTGTTAAGGTTGATTTTGTCTAGCAGCAGAGTCTTTTTCTCCCCTCCAGCGCATTTACACGAGCCAGCAGCTCTTCAACCTCACTATTCTTCACCCTCTCAAGATCCTGCAGCTGTCTGAAATGCAAACACAAACGTGAAAAGCTTATAGGAAAAAAAAAAATCAAGGTTAAAGCATGCAGTTTATTCACCTTTACAAATGGAGTACACTGCTATTCTAAGTTGCTTTAGTAATCTTTGTTTATGTTGTGCTTTCTGATATGGTCTCTCAGACTTTAAATACACTCACCTAAAGGATTATTAGAAACACCACTTAAATTTCTCATTAAAGGTGCCATCTGGGATTGTTGAGGTAAAAATAAACAGAAAATGAGCTACACGCATCAAAAGAATGAGAAGAAATAAGTGCAATGATGTCATTAAAAAACTGAAAAGTTATATTGCTGCCGAGATATAAACCTAAATTAGCATGCTAAATTACTAGTCCCGGCCCGTCAGGTGTCGTAATACCAGTTTCGGCCATGGGAGGCGGTATGCGGGTGGGCAACATAAACACCAGCCGCACACTGCAGTACACGAGTAAGTCGCGCGTCTTATGTTTGTATTTTGAACCTGAAGTCAGTCGTGTGGAAATACAGCCGATTACTACATTTCAGTTCAAGGAAGAGTTCAAAAAATGATTGGTCGACATGCATGAGGAATACATTTTGGTAAGTTGTAGCATACTGTATTTTTCAACAGTGTTCATGTTCTTTTCCATTAGCTTATAGAGATGATCGGTTCACGTGCACTAGAGATCTGTGGTGTAACATGTACAAGCGCCAAAACGGTATTTATTGTTTGAATTGCGTAATAAAATTGACAGAATCTGAGAGCTTAACTAACCTGCTTGCTAAGTGTCAATTGCGTGTGTCTCACAGTGAATTCGTGAGAGTTGTCAGCTCTGAATGATGCTAGCTTGATCAACATCAGCGAATGCTGTCTGTCAAATTAATTCAAACTAACAATAAAAGTGTAATATGAACAAAACGAATACCGTAAACTTAAAATAATTTCCCAGGCTTTTATTTTCCCATATCGTGGAAATGCACCAGCTTGTTTTTGAGACAGGCGTCTATGAGACGGTCTTCATCATTTAGTGTTGAGATGTTGTTCATTGAGTCTCTGATCTCTAAAAATATCCAAATGCTCCACGTGAAACTGCGGTCTTCCAACCTTTTACTATCGTGTCAAATGATTTGAATAATATGCGTGAGAAAAAGAGTGTGAGAGTGCGGCCGCGTTACAACTCAATTTCTGGAGGTATACTGCCCCCATCTGTTATGGAAAATTTAATATTTTTTGATTTAGAATTCCAGATGGTACCTTTAATGCAATTATCTAATCAACCAATCACATGGCAGTTGCTTCAATGCATTTAGGGGTGTGGTCCTGGTCAAGACAATCTCCTGAATTCTAAACTGAATGCCAGAATGGGAAAGAAAGGTGATTCAAGCTTCATTTTGAGCGTGGCATGGTTTTTGGTGCCAGACAGGCTGGTCGGAGTATTTCACAATCTTCTTAGTTACTGGGATTTTCACACACAACCATTTCTAGGGTTTACAAAGAATGGTTTGAAAAGCAAAAAAACATCCAGTATGCGGCAGTCCTGTGGGCAAAAAAGCTTTGCTGATGCTAGAGGTCCGATTGGCCAGATAGATTCAAGCTGATAGAAGAGCAACTTTGACTGAAATAACCACTCGTTACAACCGAGGTATGCAGCAAAGCATTTGTGAAGCCACAACACACACAACCTTGAGGCTGATGGGCTATAACAGCAGAAGACCCCACCGGGTACCACTCATCTCCACTACAAATAGGAAAAAGAGGCTACAATTTGCAAGAGCTCACCAAAATTGGGCAGTTGAAGACTAGAAAAATGTTGCCTGGTCTGATGAGTCTCGATTTCTGTTTAAGAATAAATATGGTAGAGTCAGAATTTGACTAACGGAATGAGAACATGGATCCATCATGCCTTGTTACCACTGTGCAGACTGCTGGTGGTGGTGTAATGGTGTGGGGGATGTTTTTTTGGCACACTTTAGGTCCCTTAGTGCCAATTGGGCACTATTTAAATGCCACGGCCTACATGAGCATTGTTTCTAACCATGTCCTTCCCTTCATGGCCACCATGTACCCATCCTCTGATGGCTACTTCCAGCAGGATAATGCACCATGTCACAAAGCTCGAATCATTTCAAATAGGTTTCTTGAACATGACAATGAGTCCTAAAATGGCCCCCACAGTCACCAGATCTCAACCCATTAGAACATCTTTGGGATGTGGTGGAACGGGAGCTTCGTGCCCTGGATGTGCATCCCACAAATCTCCATCAACTGCAAGATGCTATCCTATCAATATGGACCAACATTTCTAAAGAATGCTTTTAGTACCTTTTTGAATGCAATGCCACATAGAATTAAGGCAGTTCTGAAGGCGAAAAGGGGTCAAACACAGTATTAGTATTTGTTCCTAATAATCCTTTAGGTGAGTATATATCAATTTAGTATAGCAAAACTGTAATTACAGGGTATTTATATTAAGTACATAAATATGCAAAGGTATTTGTGTAGTATATATACTTGGCCAAAATGTATTTGACATTTATTTTATGCCATTTATTTTTCAATAGGGACTACCTTACTTCCCTCAATATTAAATTCAGAAATCCTCTGCTACAAACCCTCACATACAGCAGATCAAACATATCAATTAATTACTCTCCTTGATACTTTTCTCTCTGTTTGTTTTTATTCAAAGCTGTTGCCATCCAGTCTTATTTCATTAACATGAAATGCATGATTTTGGTACCTTTTAAATTGGTCAGTCACAGCATTGTGCTCAACCAAGCTCAGAGAGTGTTCTAGAGCCAAGCGCACTCGTTGAAACTCTGTCTTCAGGGCACGGTGTTCTTTACACTCCACCTCTAGCTCTTTTTCCAGAGCCTGTTTCTCTGACTCCAACAACATCACTTGTTTCGAGACCTTACACACTACACACAAACAGAGAGGTGCTTTATATTTGAGTCTATATGAATAATGCGTGTGCAGTATATGCTTAATAAAGACAGTGAGGAATATGGTAAAGAAGACACAGGTTCATTATAAAGAAACATCACAAATGAGATCTCCTCAATATCTCAGATATGACAGCAATGTGATAAATTATTCATCCTTAACCAAGATACCAAAGTCTGCTAACAAAAGTCAGAGATTTTAATTTGGATTTAATATGGAGCTGCAAAAAAGTTAACTTCCAATAAAATATTCTCCATTACATAAAATCCACAGCATTAATTTTGAGCTGTTTTTTGTTGTGTTAACAGGTTTGATAAGCAGCTGTTGTCATTTGAGACCACATCTGCTACTAGACTACACCACTCAAACTAAGACAAGATGCTTTTTATGACTCTTCGGAGACCAGGAAAAAAATCAGAGAGAATTAAGAGGTATCCCAGCAAGCAATTTAGCATTTAAAAGACGTCTAATAGCCGTCCAAACACAGCCCTAAAACCAAACACCTTGTAATCACCATTTACTCTGCTTACATGATGGAATATCATACATCTCACAAGTTATTTTGGCAAAAACAACATGTAACCAAATTCAAGGTTATTTTGGCTAGAAGTGGGTTACTCATAGCTGGACAAGGTGAAAGGATGGCTATTGCTTGCTGAGATGAATTAGATGAATAAGAATTTATACGTGTACCATACCTTCCTGTGTGTGTTTGCTGTGGGCTTCTTTAGCTTTGGCATGCTGTAGTTCTAATTGCTCTATCAACACTTGATTCTCCTCCAGCACCAAGCGAGCCTGCTCCTGCAGTTGCCTCCTACACAAAGCACACACACACATGTGTGAGAGTTTGAATGAACAGTGAGGTTGGCAACAGGCACCAGAGATCCTTCACTGACGAAGATGACTGTGAACAGCTGGCAATTAATACAGATAAAGACAAAAGCTAAAACCTCTCTAGGACATACAAAATAATTAGTTAACACAGACACATGCACAAATTCTTTAGCTCAATGGCAGGATTTAAATGCAGAAATTCAGAGACAGGCAATAAGTATTGTTGAAAAAGTAGTGCAGTGCTGTATTATCTTTTCATTTTTATTTTGACATTCCCATTTAACAATGCAGAAAAAACTGTTCTTCACATTCACAGTTACCAACCACAATTTGTACTTGTATCAAGCTGAAATTTTACTGTATGTCTGGACGTTCTGATGCAAACACTGCTCCCATGGCAACATAGACCTAAAACATGCTTTAAAAACAACCCATTACAACCTGAAGGAGAAAAAAAGGGGAAGTGTATTTGTGCGGATAGTTCTTTAAAGTCGAGATGAAATGGAAGTAGATGCATTGATGAGTTTATCACAATATGACCAATAACATGCATTTACAAAACAGACGAATGGGAGAATTTTCATTTCTTGTCAACTGTCTTGTAAACAGTTTTGACATAACACAGTAAATATCACAGGACAATATCAACGAAAACCCCATCTGCAAATTACGCCTATGCCTGCAAATTAACAAGTGTAGCGTGTTTGACGTGTCTCGTCCTCCTCGGCAACCCAGCGCTAACCAACATTAGTAACGTTACCTCGTCACAATCAGGTGAGTGATTGTAGTGTAACACAGCGCTTGACCAAATTGCTAATTGTGGTGAACAACAACGTTACTGAAATAATTTTTTCCCTCGTAGATGAATGTAGCGTTATGCAAATTCCCCACACTAGTAGCAGTCCTAATATTACTGTTTATATATGTCCAGAGAGTCCACACCAGGAGGCAAGTTCTGCATATCTGTTTTTGGGTCTGGTGCAGAGGCATTCGTAATTTTCTTCCCACATGGGCTGCAGCTCCAAAAACTAAAACTCATTATTGAATCAAAATAAAATGTTCCTCTGACTGTGAAATGAGCCTGTGGCATGTTTTGACTCCACCCCTCAAAGAATCGGAATCGAGAATCATAAAGAACCGAAATCTAAAGGAAGATTAGGAATCAGAATCGTTCAAATCAAAACGATGCCCTACCCCAACTCTATGTACATACAAAAACGTACCGCTATTCCCTTTGCATAGGTGGGAGAATGCATCTGCAACAACTGTTAACGGAATATCAGATATTTATTTCTTAGTTTTCAACCCTATAAATAACACATATCCTTACTCTTAGTCTCATAACTTCAGCCCCATGACTGTCAGCCATAATCAAACATGGACCGTGGGACACTATCAGTCCTGTAATAAAAGCATGGCTAGCAGAGGCATGCCTCAAGGATAAGATGCCCTGTTTTTGTTTTCACCCTCAGGATTACTGCATTCCCCTGGACATTTTTCCTTTTTACTTATTTCTTTTAAATATAATTCTCTGAGGGAATGTCAGCATAAGTCTATTGAATATTTCATTCCTAGGCACAAAAAACAAACGCATATACGCACTTTTACATTACATCATACAGAAACACGATCAAACTCACCATTCTTTGTTGCTGACAGTGCTGCTTTTGTTAACCTGAGCATGAAGTTTCTCGTTTTCCTGAATGACCTCCTCTGCACGTGCTCTGAGACTCTGTAGTTCGTCCTGTCAGGAGAAAACATAGGCTACATTTATATTGCCATGGGAAAAAAAAACACAAACTGCTAAACTACTAAAGGTTATTTGTATGCATGAATGTCATCTGTTGCATTTGTAAATATAGTCACCTCACCCAAGAGACCGAACTGAAACTTCAGCACAAATGCACAATGCAAAAAAAATAACTCAACAAACCGATGCTTAGCAAGCTCTCAAAACAACAGCTTAACACAAGAATGAAGAATTCCAGAAGAATCTAGGACATTTTGTATTGTGGCCTTTTTGTGTGAATATGTCTTTGCCTTCAAACATATTTAAATATAACTATGAATGTGATTTATCAACCCTATACTACTGAGAGAAATCTGTCCTTTAAAACATAAAACGTGACTCTAATGGGAAAGATATTTAAATTCAAGGCAGGTAGGTGTGGTGGAAGTGTTGGGTGCACTGCAAGTGTGTTAGAAAGAGAGAGAGAGAGATGGATCGAGCGAGCAAGCAAGGCAAAGTCAGAGAGTCAAAGACAGAAACTATTAGAGAGATATCATTTCACAGATCCTATGATAAATTAGTTGTCCTGCACAAAAAAACTTCATTATATTCTCATTTTATGTCTTTCTCATTATTAAAAGACTGACAGGCTAGCGGTGGCATCTCTCGTTGGTAAAGTGCATATTAATATAAAACACCAGCAATTGACAAAATACTCAATATACAGTAGTCAATAGATGGTTTCACACATTACATAAAAAAAAAAATCAATCATCACAATAAAGTGATCATTTGTACCCTTTCAGTATCTTTATATTCCCAAAACAAGTCACAGATCAAAACAAGCATAATTATGCCATTATTTTAAATCACACATTCGATTGTCAATTTCTTTTTTTTATTCTTGCATGCAAACATTAAAATATGTAATAAGAGTAAAGTCCCCTTATGGGGGGGGGGGGAGTAAAGTCTCACCTCACAGGACTTGAGGAGTTTGTCTTTGGCATTCAGATGGTCCTCATAAGCCAGTAGCAGAGGTGATAAATATTTCATATCCAGCTAAAGGCAATATAGAGTACAACCACATTTCAATACAACAAGCTGTGAAATATAAGAGTTCGCCATCACCCTCTTTGGTAAATATTAAACATAAGCACATAGTGAATATAAGTGAAATAAGTGTTTTTACGTTAATTAATAAAATGCCCTTACCAAAAACCTGGGAAAGTATCATCTTAGGATAAGTAACACACAACAAAAAAACTAAAAAGTGCAATAAGTATACGCACCAGCCAAGGAGGTGCAGGTCCTTTCACTGGCAGGCATTTAAGCTGAGCATTCTGGGGAATTCAAGAAAAGAAATGCATTTGATCCTATACATTATCTCACTTCCTTTATTGCAAT
Source organism: Hybognathus amarus (assembly GCA_030378365.1). Classification (NCBI taxonomy): domain Eukaryota; kingdom Metazoa; phylum Chordata; class Actinopteri; order Cypriniformes; family Leuciscidae; genus Hybognathus; species Hybognathus amarus. Next base: position 667,772 of record JAQIUQ010000256.1, on the reverse strand, counting down.
AGATATTGTGATGTGACAAAAGAACCAAAATTACTGTAATTACACTGAGACAATTACAGGCCAGAGGCAGTTCTTAGGCAGACAGCTGTAGAATAAAAAAAACAATGAGACAGACTTTACGGGCCTTTTACGCAGAGTGCGTTTTTGCTTTTAAACGTAGAGACATGCAATTTAAAATTCTACATTTCTGATATTTTGAGTACACCACATCATGAGTGAAACCCAGCAAAAGCCACAAAACACAAGCGCAATGGTCGAACAGGATAATCTGGCTCATTTTTACATGGTAAAATATGTAAAGAGTGCAGTGGAATACAGAATGGGATAGAGGTCTGACAGCAGTGTGAAGCAGGTTTTAGCGGGTGTGTGGATAATGTGCTTTAAAGCAATGAGAGATGAGCCTCTTTTGGACGTTGAAGCAAGAGGGCAATTCAGAACTCACAAGTGACATGAGCCAATGGCCCCCTTAGGACAGAAAGAAACACAAAGCTCAGAGCTGATGTAGCTCAGAGGTTGCTTAAGGACAAGCTGCCGTTCTGAGTTTAAGAGACATTTTGTGAGCATGACATGGCCTGCAACCTTCTGCCTTCTTCTAAAACAGACACTTTGCTTTTTATATTTTGACTTTGACTGATGACTCCTGACATATTATTTTTTACAGTTTAAGGGTGGGTTGCACAGATAAGGATTCATCTTAAATCTAGATTAAATCAAGGTTTATCTAATAATTATGTTGCACCAAACTTTAAACTTGTTTAAAAATAAGCAGGTTTACATTTAAACCAACCTTTTAATCCTAGATTTAATTTATATTTAAAATAGATTAAATTTAATCCTGTTGCTCCAAAACTTTAAACTCAGATTTAAAACTCAATTAGGGATTAACTTTAAATGTACAGGTTAGAAGGTTTAAAAGTTTAAGTGCACCTACAATTAAAATATGTGGCTGATTGAACAAAGATAGAAACAGTGGGTGTGTCATCAGGTGTCATCAAGAATAAAGCACAAAGTGTGAGGGTCTTTTCAGCATTTTGCTCGATGTCTTTTGACTTCCGGTCTGTATTTTCCACAGCAATCTTGCATAGGAATGAATGTACTGCTCGTAAAAAAAATCCCAGTCGACATTTGTTAAGACATCTGCTTTACAATGCTTATGATAAACATTACAATGCTGATCATGATAACTTTTGTTAACTCTACAATAAGTAAATCCACTTCACCAGCTAATTACTCCACGACAGCGATGCCATAGATATACAGAGCAACTTGCGAAACCAGAAGTTCAAAGACAATATTCTAAAGATGACGGCGCCCACAAAATGGAATTTTGAAATTGTTGCAGTTTAATTAGACAAATTGGTAAATCCATCATGGCACAGACATTTTTTTGTAAATGGAGGTTTCTATCACAGGTTACAGTTCTAATCCCTAATTTGTTAATCAGTGTTTAAAATTAAGTGGTGCAAAACAACACGATTTAAAATAAAACCCGGACGTCAAACAGGTGGTGAAGCAAAAAACGATTATTGCTGTAAATGACAAACATGGCATCTGATAACTATTTGCTATTTTTGTTTTCCATTGTTTTCCTTTACTTCCAGATGTTTCATTTAATCGAATGGGTTACCTCTTACGTCACAGTTCTCCAGAGTACGAGAACACATTCACACATTTGCACTCTTCAGAAATGGCACTTTTATGCTTTTCACAATCTAAAATATGTAGAATGAACTATTGAATGACAGATTTTACTGGATATTAGCTTGCCTGTTTGCTCAAGAGTATGATTTAAGTCACACCAACAAGACACTATGTTTCTAACCAAAAGCCGTACGTGTGCTGCAGTTTCAACCACAAAACTTTGTGATGCTGTTTGCAAATGTTCTTTAGAGTTAGGACTTCTGGAAACACTGAAACATTTAACTTTGTTGGTAATGATGGAGCTTGCAACCATAGTTGGCTAATGATGATTTTGGCAACCATGCCACTGGATAGTTTTTTCCATTACAGTGTATTGCAATTCTGTTGTTAGGTGAAACTAAAGTGGTACAGAGATAACATTCTGCTAATATGTTTATTATTACAAAAGAGAATTATTTTTAGCATGTTGACATGTTAAATAAAATGTACATGTTAACTGTGCCCTTATGAAGCATTTTCCTCATTACATAGCTCCAATGTTGTTTTCATGGAATGGATTTAATTGAGGTTTGAACAGACTATGTATGTGGCTTTCAGAAAAAAAAAACATTGTTTTACTTAGAATTAGATATTTTTAAAAGGCTTTGCAATCACAATACAATACAATAGTTGGATTATTTACTAAATCTATAATTGTGTGAATAATGAGTGGAGCAGTGGGGTGTGGTGATCAGTGCTGATACATACTGTTACAAAAGCCACATTCATAAACCACATCGACATCTCGTTTGCGAACAAATACATCAGCAAGAATCAGCCTATGTTACATTTTGTTCAAATTAATTATAAGTAATAAATTCATTAGGGGGGAATCAACCTTTAGAAAGTTTTTTTTTAAAACCACTTAATCTAAAGATGAATTTATTTGTATGGTGTTGGTGTGATACTGTGTGCATTGAACTTTTTAACTCTAATTAGAGTAAAAGTACCACTGCTGACAGTCCCCAGACTTAATGACTCAAATCACAATCCAGCAATGTTGCCAGCCACTATCCTAATCACTCCAGCAGCCCACCCATACACGCTTCCTGCTGCCCGCTAGCTCAACAGAGCGTTCAGAGACACATTCAGTGTTACACTGATCCACTAAAGGCTAGAAAGGGAAGCAATCAACAGTACTGTAAAAAGCAGAGGCTGGTGGACAGAGTTAAAGGGACACAGAGAGCCTAGTTTCTTCTGTAACTAAAGCCCATGTGACATTTCCTTATGTTTCAACCCTGCTGAGATGGAAGGAGGGGTAGCGGAGAGAGAAAGAGCAGAAAGAGAGAGAGATCCAGGCTACTGACCTGAAACTAAAGTGACAGAGTATATTTAGCCTGTCGATTGTCTCCTTTCTCCTCATTCCCTCACTTCTGCCTAACAACACACCAGTGGTCTAATTAAAATAAGTTTTCTTTAAAAACAACCAAGAGTTCAAGAGTCGACAGTCAAATGTTCAATCTCGCTAACAATGAACATAATCGATATGATGATTTTTATATATATTCAAACCAATAACTGAAACCTTTCGAGATGTGAAAAAGGGTGTTGAAATATTTAGAAAGATATTAGTTCTGTAATCAGCAGATCTCTAATTCATCGCAGTTATGGACTATTTGCCCCAAGATCATCTTTAAATGAGTAGCATGTGGCATTCAAGTACTGTACAGATCAATGAAAAGCAGATTAATATATTATAGACCATTTCACAAGATGTAAACAACACTGGTCCAGAAGCACTTCCTGTTTCAGTTTTTTAACACTACATAAAAGCTGGGATAAAATACAACCAACAGAACATTTAAAACTGAATCAAAAAGTTAAACAAACATCTTTAAGATGTTTTCTTTACATGTGAAATAAAGAAAACAGTTACAAACTGAAACAGGAAGTGTTTCTGGACCAGTGTTGTTTACATCTTGTGAAATGGTCTATACTGAAGTATCTGGGCAGCCAGGAGAGTCATTCTTTCAGTGAACCAGCGAGCCAGACAGACACAAGGTTCAGACAGCCCTTATCAATATAAAATAAGCCCAATCTCTCTCTTCCCCTCCTTCATATAATGACACCAGCGGGACACATTTGAGATCTTTTATCCTTCAAATATGGATGGCGAAGAGGTCATGGTGCTCTCTTGCTGTCAAACTCTTCTGAGGCTTGTTAAAGAAGCTCAGTTATGCAATTCCTCAGAGTGCTTTCCAATTATTATTCAATGCATAAAGGCTAATTAAAACGTAAAACTCAGCATTTAAGTTACAGGGCTCTTTTCAAAAAAGCTCCTACTTGCAAATCCATACATGTTTAAATGTAAAAAGTTAAATAAATGTAATGTCTACGTAATTTGTAGCTGTGGGTATTTTCCCAGCTGCCCACTGTCTCAGAGGTGCTAGAATGCATTTAGAAGGCTAAAACAAGCTGCACACCAGGGTAAAGCAGAAGAAATCTCTGTTTGAATGCGTGCACATATCAGATCTCAACCTCTCACTGGTAGTGCTCTTTTGAAATTATAATACCCCACAAACTATCATCATTGCATTAAACAGAAAGAAGGAGATGAAAGGAAAAGCTGCATATCATTACTGTGGTGTTAGCTAATCACACCCTGCAAGACTAAAAGACGACAGTGTCAGATAAACTACTAAAATTCTCTTTCTTTCATCATTCTTTCACAAGGAAAAATGAACTACAGTTTTCAACACCGCTCCAAAATCAGTCAATGCAGATTTGTAGCAATTAACTTCAGTTATCACACAGCACCCATCTCTCGCATCAAAACAGAGGATCAGGCAAGTGAGACTGCAGATATAATGTCCTGTACATGAACTCAAACATGTATCATTCCAGAATTATAATTAAGGGCTGTGTGGCATTTTTCTACCCATAGTATGTGAACGTAGGGCACATTATTTTGCAAGCACTTAAACGTGCATTAGTAGCTTTCTCATTTTTTCCTCCTCTAGTAACTGAGAACTCATGCAAAATGGCAAAAAATCAAGTTCCCATATGCTGTTACATATACATAAATATGTATAACCAGATGAATGCGAAGGTTGAAAGTTGAGGGGAGGGATTATTCACGGTTACTTTTTGAAAAGTATGTCACTTTTACATATAATTTCCTTAAAGTCCTATTTCCTATGTGTAACTTTTTATGTAATTTATTATTTAAAATCAATATTTTTGTTCATAAATATCTCCTCAATGGTGTACAAATACCTCTGCCAATTATCCTCTGACTTATCCTCATAAACAAAGAATTTGTTATCTTTATATACATGGGACGGGTAAGTCCAAGGAGGCTTCCATGTAGTTCCGCCATATTGAAAAACTATAAAAAAGGAAAACGTGTAAAAGGAAACGTGACCGGAGATTACAAAAAACACGGGATAGCTTTTTCCAGGTGGATAGAGGAGAAAGAGTTTAAAAGAGATGCTTAAGTCCTGCTTTCTTCTTGACAGGTAAGGCAATGTTACAGTCTTAATTACAAGCTTTTTTTCATTGTTTGGTTGTGTACTTTATTATATAGACAGATGAACATTTATAGTTAAAAGTTGATGATGATATCTAATGCACGTAGGCTACTTCAGAAAATATAATGAATAAAGAAGGCTTAACTACTTATTACAATAGTTTATGTTTTTCACAGTCAGTAATTCAAACTGTAACATTTGTTTTTTCGTTGTGTCAAGTTGCTATTTGTTTGAAATAACAAACCTGTTCACCTGAAGGAACACTCGACAAAGTGCTAATCCTGTCATGGCTTTTTGGTACATAATGGTTACCGTAGATGCAACGCAGAGGTGTAAATACAATTCGCTTGAATGAAAAATACATTTTCACCACTAGATGGCAGCAATTCCTAAACAATATCCATTTAAAATCACTAAAATCACTATCATGTAGTTTTAAGTTTGAACCCATATACCTAGGGCTGTCAACTTTAGTCGTTTAGTCGACTAATCAGTCAGATATCGTCTTGGTCGACTGAAATTCTTATTGGTTGACCAGTCGCATTTTTTTTTTTTTTTTTGCCAATAGAAATACATTTTCAATGATTTACTCCCTGATATTTATTCCTTTATAAAGCAGTTATTTATTACTGTATTCTAAATATAATTAGCCTATGTTTTATCCCCAACTTTAAATGCTTTTAGGCTATTTCTTGTAACTGCGCCACAGTTTAGCGCACACACATAACACACTCGGGAACCGCACCTACTGGCTGCGCTGCTGCTCGCGCTCAGTAAGGGATGTACTGGTAGGTGGTTTTGCTGTATTCATTCAGTTCACGCTACTTTAGTCGACAGAATGTCCAAGAAATCTAAATCTTTTGTCTGGCTACATGTTTGTGGAGGTAGGCGACGGTGGCGACCGCGCTTGCTCCATTATGAGCGCGCACATTCGCGTGCCTATTTGAAATCAAACTTGAGCGCGCAAAAGACGTGAGCAGCTCTTTTAACGGCTTTATCATACTGACTCAATAGATTGTTTTCTTAATAGGTTTTTATCTGTACACTTGACTCATTTGAAAGTAGCCTAAATAATGTAACAAAACGAAATTAAACTTATATGCTATCTTACAACACAGCCTAGATTTCAGATAGTTTTTTTAGGCTATTTTGTCTGTTGTTTTAAGACGCCTAACAGATCGGCTGGACAAAAGTTAACCCATAGCTTTGTAAGTAAAGAAGAATACAGCCTGTATAAACGAGAGCTTTTGTTAGGATTTTGCATTATGTGGCAGATAGCAGGTATATTATTTTGTAGCGTGTGGTGTGATCAGGTGCGCGATTGTGACCGTCAGTATAGACCAAGGACAGAGCTCCTCACTTGCAGTTAAACAAATCACTTAATTTTCAAAGAATTGTATTATTATTATAGTTTTATTTATTTTCGATGTTTTTTCGTTGTTGTTTTATAAATGCTCTATGACAATTGTTTAAAAAATGTTCAATCAAAACATCCGTTTTTTTTTTTTTTTTTTTTAGTCGACTAATCGTACGCGCAGGACAAGACCTTGGTCGACTAAGGATTTCTTTGGTTGAATACAGCCCTATACCTGTCTGTGAAAATGGTGAGCTATTTTACCTCGTCCTTGTTTAGTGGTCGGAATCTAGCCTGGTATCTGCTGAGCTCCACGTTGAGACGGTGAACCGTCATCTTCAGCCCATCATTCTCATCCACCAGCTCCTGAGCCTGCTGCCTCAGACTCAGCAACTCAGAACTTTCACCTACAGGCACACACACAATTGCACATACTGTAGTTAGATCAGAGCTGATTTATGCAACAACCAAACACTAAAACAGCAAATCTAAAATCCCTTTTTCAGTTTACTTTATTAGATATGTGGTTGCATTTTAAGTTTTTTTTTTCCACTTAAGAAAGATAAATAATATATTGCTGTGAAATGAATGTCAGATAATAAAAATACTCTAACGCCCAGAAGGCCAGTTGCGATAGTCAATAAATAATTTAATCTCTCTCTCTCTAGCAAAGAGACTGGATGACAACTCTGTTAAAGACATAACAGACTTACTGCACAACATATTGCAGGCATTACTGTGACCGTCGTTCATAAAGATGGAGGCACAAAGATACAGTGACGTCATGTGACCCGAACAAATACAGAAATATTCTAAAAATATTATAATAGTTGCCAGAATATTCTTATTCACATAGGTAGTCACATAGATGTGGAGCAACAAAAGGGTAAGTAAATGATGACAGAATGATGCTTTTTTGGAGAACTATGTGAGCCACAGTGAGCGCAGTGGGATGTGTGGCAGCACCTGTGGAGTTTCCTCTCTCTGTGCGAGAGTGGCAGAGCTCCTGCTGAAGATGCTCTATGTGCCGACTCTGTTGTAAACATCTCTTCTCCTGTGTCTCCTTCTCCTGAGCCAGAATTTGAGTCTGCTCCCTCAGCTCCTTTACAAGCGCTTGCTGCACCTCTAGCGTACTGCGCAACACTTCACTATCCTCTGCACCACACAGCCACACATGCCACATAGGCAAAGCCACACACAGAATAGAAACCACAGAACAGAAATGCAAATATATTACATAATATGAAAGACAGAACCAAGTATAAAAAAGCAAAATGGAAAACAAGACACAGCAATACAATGCAACACACCAAAAACAACAAGAACGGCACAAAATGCAAAGACAGGAAAGAGGGAAAACTAATAGGAGGAGAGACATAAAGAAATGAAACGTGACAGAAGAAAAAGCAATGTGAAGATTTTCAGAATTTCTTTCCAAGATGGACTATGGCTTATTAATTCCACTTGATGTGCAAACAGTCTGTTTAATCCTAATACACATTTATGAGTCTGCCACTCTATAGTCTGTTGAGAATACTCAGTACATTCATTCCATTTCATTATTCATTCTTACTTTCATATTATTCATAGTTCATCTAGTTCATTATTTCTTTCATTAGTCGTTTATGCTCTAATCTTAACCTAAAATTTTTCACAAAAGTCAAATCCAATGGAATGAGTCTGGTTTTAAGACTCGGAGCCAGTAGAAATAACCAGTAATACATTTAATCATTAATTAAACATTACATTGAAGCAATAAGCCAAATTGGGGCCATGTGTTACTAGCCTGACTACATCAGACTTCCTACTTCCGCTAATTTCATTTCGCTCCTGTGGTCTCCGAAGCAAAGTGAAGTAGCAAAGTCTGGTATTACCAGGCTAATGTGTTACAATAACTTTACCATAATTAAAGAGATTTCAGCAGCAAAATTATTATTTAGAAGGACAAAAGAGCTGGGAATGTCAGATTACAAATAGTAGAGTCAAGCCCCTCACCTGGACTGACGTCTCTCTCTTTTCCTCTCACTGGACTCGCCTTCATCCGTGAGGTTTTCCTTTTGAAGTATTCAGTGATCTGTGAGACTGAGCGCTCCAGTCATCATTAAGCTCTGACAAGAACAATATGGAAAAAAAATGATAAAACAAGGAGGTGAATAAATTAGTAATTATACAAGACAATTAAAAAAGTGATTAAGTAAGTAATCACAAGTGAGTGAGTAAATGAGTTGGAGCTGCTCTATAAGTGAATGTAGGTAGACCGTAATCTAAACACTATCATTCAAAAGTTTGGGATCAGTATGTTTAAAAAAAAACTCTCTTATGGTCAGTAAGGATGCCTTTTTAAAAAAATCAAAAATACAGTGAAGACCGTACAATTTACTATTATCTATATATATTTTTTAAATGTCTTATAATTATAAATATTCCAAACAGTTGTGCTACTTAATGTTATCGTGGAAACATTGATCATTTTTTAATGAATAAAAAGTACAGCATATATTTGAAAAAAAACTTTACTGTCACTTTTGATCAATTAAAGGTATCCTTGCTAAATAATAGTATTACTTTTATTACGGTAGTGTAATTTGTTTTAAATTTAAACAGTCTTTACAGATAAATTACCGGTAAACATAATTTAAAGATCATGGGTGAGCAGGAAAAAGCTGCAGCATTTAAAGAAAAGGAAGGAAAAAAAAGACACCACTTGTGAAAGCACATTTGTGCATTTACTGGTCAATTTAAAGGGTCATGAAACCCTAAACCCAAATTGCTGAGATTTTAAAAGAGGTTGAGTTGATCAGCATTGAAGACAATGTTAACATCTGTTAGATTTAATAGTAGGGGAAAATGGCTAAATTTGAGTTTTTTTCCCGCTATTTTTGTCTTCCAGGTTTAATCTTCATTCGTGTCCCCGTCATAGTGCACTGTGAGTGCTTTGATGACTTGTCGTTGTCCTATGAGAAGACAGTGTCTCTTAATTATTCATGACACCATGTGGATCTCTCCAATGACAGACATGTCAAACTGTGATATTGCGCAGTAGAGGAGGGAGGTAATATGGGACGCAAGTGTTTGTTTTTGTGGTGCAAAAGTTATCTTTCCCGCGATGCTGCCAAGGCTAGACTCTGGCAGCAGGTGGTTGGGTGGCCATCAACCACAGACACATCTAAACTATGTGAATGTAGCAAGCATTTATGTAGCGAGAGCCTTGTTCACTTATCCAAGTCTTGCGACTTTTCTATCCCTTCAGAGGTGCGTGTCTAATGCGTCAGATAGGGCCGCCATCTTGGAACAGGGAAGCCCCTCCGCTTAATGCATCAGTGTCAATGTAGACTCGGTTCTAACGCAAATAAAATCACCATTATGAATGTGATTTATCTTGTTTTTTTGGTTTGTTCCAACAGTCAGACATGTATTTATCATTGATTCCAGAATTTTTTTTTTTTTTAAACATTCTTCCTTGTTCAGATTTCATCCGTGAACATCATACGCTGCACAAAAGTCCACCACCATCAATGAATTTGAAGTAAAGGCAGAGATAGCAGTGTTACCTAGCTACTTCCTATGACAAGACCCCTGTTCCAAGATGGCGGCGGTTTTGACGCATGCTTAGAACCCCAAGGTGAGGTCTAGTGTATATGTCTATGATATTGTATGAGTTGTTTCTCCCTTATGTTTATTCTCATACCATTCATTTGTCTAATTACTTCTGAATCTCACACTACAGCCTCACACCTTCTTCTCACACATCCACAGACAGCTGAAATTCTCTGTGGCTTCTCACCTGCTTCAACCACTTCCTCAGACTACAGAGTACTTACTTCTTTTGACACGTCTAAGAACCCCCACACACACATACACACACCTAACCCTACAAACACTAGCCACTGAAACCTGATGTAGTGCACTTAATCTCTGAACTCTCTTGCTGTTCCACAACACGTCTTTAGATATCAGAAAACTGACGCAGTGGAAGAGAACAATATGTAGAGACATTGTACTATCATTTCACAATTAACACACGCAGCCAGGTATATCCCGCTCAAATCATTCTCCATCCTTCCGCTATCCGCTGCTCACCCTCTTACATCCTCACTCACTGCTGAGGACTTCATAACCTACTTTCAATGACCTACGGATGTAGACAACTTTCTCAATCACAAGGTCATTTTTTGTTGAAGGAATTCACTCCTATATGAAAAACTTACCCTCATGTAGCTCTTGTTTTTCATGAAAAATTTGGAAGTATGTCCAGGTCATTTTATGCATGCAGTGGAGTCTAGAGCATTCAAGGATAAAACTTCAAAAAGATACAAAAGTACCCTAAGGTGATTCACAGAAAAGTGATTCATAACTGGGTTTGAATACTATTTTCCAAGTCTTATAAAGTCTCTGTTTGACGAATAAAACAAAACATAAGCTGTTATTCGCTAGAATGTACTCACATTTAAATTTGACAAATTAACATTAACTCCAGCTCTCATTGGCACGTTCATTGAAGGATTTGTGATAATCGGCCGGTAAATTAATCTAAATTAACAGTTTTGTTGAGTCAGAACTTTTCAATAGCTGCGTTTACATGGACCCTTATAATCAGATTGACGGCTCAATCGAACTAAAAAACCTTCATGTAAACCCCTTAATCGATCGATTGAGCTTGATACGACTGGAATTTCAATCGGATTGAAAGGGGTGGTTTACTCCTTTTGTAATCCGATTGAGAGAACATGTAAACACTTGATCGGATTGAAAACCGAATCTAAAACCGGACTGTGCATGTGCAATGACGTTGCAATAGCGTAATGACACATGGAACAAGCTGTTCTTCCTGTTGAATAAAGGGTCATATAAATGAGTATTTCGTTATTAAAAAAATCTCATTTCACTCAGTGTCTGTAAAGTGAAGCAGGACAACGACCAACCAGTGCTTGTTTTAGATTCTCATCCACACACGACTTTTTGGGCGCGGGTTTTACTGCGTGATAAATCTAAGCAGCACGGCAAAACGGTTCATGCTCATCATCTCCAAATCATGACCAGAGACGGATAAATATTAAGTCTGTTGTTTAAAACAAATAAAGAACCAATAGAGGAGAGGATATTCGTGCAGTGTGCACATGTCAAAAAATCAATTCCGATTTGAATCTTGTGACATAAACACACACATCAACCTGATTACGGATTCATCAATTGTATTGATTTTCATTCCGACTGTGTCCATGTGGTTCACGAAACTGATTTGAACTGATAAATTTACAACTCAGACAGTTCCAGTTCACTCTGATCCAATTGAAATTACAAGAAAAAAAGACATTCCTTTTCATTCCCATGAAGGACAGTAACAAGGATTTGAAGCAGCATGAGGGGACACAAGCAAATGACAAATATTTTTTTAATAATTATTTCCTCACTTACCATAGACTCTCTTGTACAATATTAAAATCCACCATTTAGATCTCACTAAAGGTGGAAATTATAAGACAGACTGCAGTGCATGCTATATTACATCATGTCGAACATCCTTAACGAAGATATTTTGCTGGACTCTTACAATATTGACCCTTTATTGTGACTCCTAGTGGAGCTGCTATCATCCTTGCTCTACTTGTAACCTAGTTTGCTTCTCTTTTGTCTGTGCCCTTGGTCTCTAAAGTTACAAACACTGACAAGATTTTGTCTGCGATTCTGACATCTCAGCCCTAGATTAGACCTCAAGGTCAGTCCTCATCTCATCTTCCAGCAAAGTTCTTCCTTCACTGGAAGTCTCTGTTGCAGTTAAAGGTGACACAGCTATTGTCTGCTGGTGCATAAAAAGCTTGGCAGTTGTCCATTGATCACTTTGCAGCAACTGCCCAGACCTGCTGTTTCATGCTCTATTTCAGAGGGTAAATCCATTCTTCCAGCAATCTAGACGAATGCTGGTCTGCTTGCATCTGCCATACCTCTCAAATGAAACTAAAATATACCAATTTCATTATATCCATAGAAAAAATATGGAATTTGCTAGTAATTTCATATAAAAGCCACACACAGAATACAGCATACTTATTTAAATCTACTCCTAAACAACTAATAGCAATTTCCTTAACAACAATTTTAGGAGTGGGTTTAAAAAAACTCTTTACTGTCACCACCGAGAATAATAGACGGAAACAAAATGACTGCAGGGAGGAAGAGAAGCAGGGGATATATCAAGACAAATTTTGAGGTAATTCCAGTCTCTGTCTAGTCATTATAGATACAGCCTAATCTCTCTCATATCTCATTACTGACAACAATAAGCCCATGAGAGAAGCTGACTGAGAAGACATTTGTTAAACTGGCAGAGCCATTATTACCATTTTTTATTATGATTACTTCTTTCAAACGCAACACAGTAACCACCTAATTTGTCTCGGTTGAAAGGTGTGCTTGAATAAATTTTACGTCAATTGATCCTTCACAAATACCCGCCCACCACTCTCATGCCACACATCATGTTCTCACGCAGTGAAAAATACATCACAGAGCAAAGACGACACACTAACAACACGCTGACAGACAATCTATTGTGGCTCTTTATTGTGTAGTGACAGATTCCTGTAGCGCCTCAGTTCAAGCTGCATGTGAACCGATCATCCCTTCTTACTAGTTATAGCATGAAATAACCATGAATGAACATCAGAAGGTATGTTGTTTCGACCATGGAAAGATGTACACCATTTTTCAAGTTCAACTTTGTCTGGTTAGTTTGTCTGACAAAACGGCAGTTTCGGAATTATGATTGCTCAGATCACCTGTCAGTCAAACTCCCAAAACAGGGTGAATTCGATGTTTACAATGTCCTTAATTTGCTATCTCTCAAACTGAAACTAGAATGAAGCTTTTCTTTCAAAGCTTTGAGGATTCCTAAAAAAGGGACACATTTCTCATGGTATGATAATTTTTTTTTTTATGAACGCAGGTTACATTGCACTTGATTTGCTGTGGAGTGCAGCTGTTGTGATGGATAATGTTATGGCAAAAAGGGAAAGTACCTGGAGATGCCATGCTCCCACGAGAGGCCGATCTTGGTTGTCGTAGCAATGATGGCTGCTGTGGAGACAGAGGGAAGTTTTTACTGATTAAAGGGTTCTTACTGCAGAATATCAAAGACCACAGACTGAATTACTACTAAGTATATCCAATAGTGAAAAGCGCAGTATGCTTCCTCAATAGAGGCAATTTAACTACTAATGAGCAATTTTCCACATTAAGAGTTGAGATTAGAGATCTTCTGGTAAAGGTCTTCAAGCACCAGCAGGAATGGTAGCATTCTATTCTGACAATATGGAGTTATACGAGAGAAAGTGGCTGGTCAGTGTGCACATGTGTATGTGTGTCTGCATATTAGAGCACAGGTTCACATGGCCTAATTGGGGTGTATGTGTGTATGTGAATACATGGATGTATTAGCTGTCAGATCAGAGAGCCACTTACTAAATAGTGAATCCGAATGGTTGTGATAGTCTCTTGTGTCAGAAATAGCTGAGATCATTAATAAGCTCTGTCCCTTGTTCACCTTCCCACTCTCTCTCATCCTGTCTGATTTTCATTCACACTCCTTCACTGATAACAACCTCTGTCTCGGTCTTTCTAAAGGTGCCTTTAACCTCTCTATGACAGTGTCATTTTTCTCCTCCGTCTTTAGAGAATTTGTTGAGCCCTGGGGCAGAATGACCTTTAGTCCAGAGTAAGACCACACCAGGATTCAACATAATTGACATTCTTACAGCAGCTTTAATTAGCTTTAAACCCTGAATTAACTGAATCACAAAAATCTTCATCTTCTCATTATGGCTGATCTGATGAGAGGTTCTCTTACCGTTTGAGCTGCTCCTTCCTGAACCACAATTTCCTCTAAAATACAAAATTGTATTAATTATAGTCATTAAGCTGCATGCAATATTACCAGGGCTCTCAAAGTCAATGGAGTGTAATGAGAGAAAGATATGATACATTAATATTTTATTTACACTATACATTCTGTATAATATAAATAACATACACACACATATATATAGAAAACATTTAAAATAAAGTTATATATAACATAAATAACATACACACACATATAGAAAACATTTAAAATAAAGTTATACATGTTAAATGAATACTATATATATCATATTTCACCATATTACCCAATAAATGAAGCCTTGCTATGAGACATATTATATATATATATATATATATATATATATATATATATATATATATATATATATATATATATATATATATATATATATATATATATATGTATTAGGGCTGTCAAATGATTAATCGTGATTAATCACATCCAAAATAAAACTTTGTGTTTATGTGGGTGCACTATGTATAATTATTTTATACATATAAATACACACACATGCTTGTATATATTTAAGAAATATTTTCATGTATATACTTTATATAGATTTATATATAATTTATATAATATATAAATATAAATATTTTATATATAAATATTTTTTTCTTAAATATACATGCATGTGTGTGTATTTATATATGTACAAAATAATTATACATAGTGCACCCACATATATTATGTAAACACAAACTTTTATTTTGGAGGTGATTAATCATGATTAATCATTTGACAGCCCTAATATATATATATATATATATATTAGTGCTGTCAAACGATTAAAATATTTAATCGCGATTAATCGCATTAATGTCATAGTTAACTCGCGATTAATCGCACATTTTATCTATTCTTAATGTCTTGATTTCTTTTTGTTACATTTTTTTCTCATTTTAATGCTCTTATCAACATGGAAAAGTGGATTGGCTTGTTTAGTGCAAATTTTTTTTTTATTATTATTATTGAAAATAACATTGGAATAGTGTTCAATTTCACTCTAACATATATAGCCTAAATAATCTCTCACACAATGTAACACTGTCCATCAATAAAAGGGTGAAAGAAATACTGACGAGGTCCTGATATTGACGAGGGGGTGGAGAATTTGCATCATCTGTGTTTGTGTGTGTGTGTGTTTGCTTGGCCATCATCAAGTGGTGTTTCCTGGACGTGCTGTGATGATGATAGCTCAGTTCATAATGACAAAACATACAGATCGCTTTGGTCTTGTCAATGGGACAATTTGGCAACTTTTTAAAAGTAAACTTTACATTCAGAATCTCATTGGCATCCATTTCGGCGTCTCGCGCTCGTCATCCACTCAAAGCATAACGTTACTATTTGGCCGGCTCGCAAGCTGAAACGAGTGTGTGCGGCACAAAACGTCCTCGCGCTGCGCTCTGAAACACATTCATGTCAATGGCTTGCGCCGCGCGAGGACGTTTCGTTGCTTCTCGACCAAAGCGCAAGCGGATCTAGCTAGACCGGAAACAAAACAACAGGCACGCCGCACACACTCGTTTCGGCTTGCGAGCCGGCTTTGAGTGGATGACGAGCGCGAGACGGTGAAATGGGTCAGGACGCATGCTGCATCCTGTTGCAAAAGTATGTGAAAAACGACAAAGTTTGCTAGGACAAAAAGACCGTTAATCGCGCGCTAAAAAAATTAACGCTGTTAAAATGGGTTTGCGTTAACGCCGTTAATAACGCGTTTAACTGACAGCCCTAATATATATATATATATATATATATATATATATATACATGCACTTTTTTAGCAAACCTTCAGTCGGTAGTGGAGACACAATATCGAATGCAGAGTCTTCTGTCTCTTCATCAACGTCTGAATTGGTCTTGTCCTGAAAAAAGATTAATTCAATTAGTCAATACAAATATTATATGCATATTATAATCAAAATAAATGCTGCTGTAAATAGTGCTTAAACATCACAAGCTATACAAAAATTTGTATCAAATCAGATTTTAATTCATATCCCTTTATGATCCCAGACTGGGTTTTGATTTAGAGCTGCTCTGAGCAGGATTTGAATAAAACAGTAGCTCTCACTTCATGGTGAATTTTAATAAATGAATTAAATGCATACGAGTAGAAAGCAATCCACATTCAGACCCAAACAGACACAGACACATGACTTACCTTCCTGTATTTTATTGGCACAGCGTAAACAACATTTATGTCATTAGCTCTGCTCTGCCTCTCAAGGGACTGATACACATGATCTTCATCTCCCTCTAGTCCCTCCACCTCATCACTGTCATCACCTTCATCATCATCAGTATGTCTTAGGGAGGACACAGGGGGTCTTTCTGTCATTGAATCTGGCCATCTATCCCTAAAGTGAGAGAGTAAATTCATTAATTTAATGTGTCTGGCTCAAGTAATCAAAAAATTACTCATACTCATAAAATTCACATATTTTAATTGCATAAAATATGTTGACAAGCTGTTGCTGCTTAAACCACTCTCTGTAACACATCCGCTCAAAAGAGTGCAATCAGTCCAAAGACTGAATTTGTAAGTAAACTACTTAGCTCCCTGCTGAACCAATTATAGAAGAAATTCTGTATTATTGACAATGATTGTGCTTTCAGACTCATTTAAAGGATTAGTTCCCCAAAAATGAAACTCATCCCCATGTTGTTCCAAACTGTGAAATTCTTTCTTCCATTGAAACATAAAAGGACAAATTACAGAAATCTATACTCAGTCACTTTCAAACCTCAAAAATGATGATATAGTGTCATAAAAGTGGTCCACGTGACTTGTGCTCTATATTCCAATCTTCTGAAGTCATAGCTTGTGTGACAGGCAGAACAACATTTAACTGACCAAATCATTGTAAACATCTATTCCTCTCAAAAACTCATGAATGTGCCAAGGAGAGAATAACAAAGAATAACAAAGAATAACAACTTAAATTTTAGTCTTTTTAGGCTTCAGAAGACTCAGAATATAGAAGTAATTAATTGTTATAACAACATGTTTATGATTATTTTATGGAATATTATTTATTACAAATTATTTATTCATGCACATAACTTTTAAATCATCTGACCTCATATTCTTTAATCAAAATAACTTCCTCTTCCCTCATGCAATGCCATCTCATCTCTGATGACATTTTTTACTGGCTTGAGTGCAGGACAACCTGTCACTCACCGCAATGGGCTATATGCCTGCATAAGTTCCGCATTTGACGCAAGGATGCTCCTCAGTTTCCGGTTGAGGAGATTAAAGAGGTGGAAAACCAAGGAAAACGAGATTATGGCAGAGTCTCTCAAAATTTACTGTCATCCCGTCTTTGAAACGAAACTTTCATACGTTTAGATGTAATTTTAATAGACTTTTTTTTTTAATTAAAGCAAATTAAAACAGGGTTCATACAGGTTTCTTCAAGTTAAATTCAAGTCTTTTTAAGACCTTTTTAAGACCATTTATATAAAAGATTAATACCTATTTCACGTCCCTACCAGCAAAGAAAAACAAAATCCTTCAACTTGTGTTCATTTATTTTTCAAATGTGGAATGGGTAAAAGATGTTAAGTCAAGCAGGTAAAATAAAAACATTTCAGTTGGCCACAAGAAAGGTTGCCGAACAAGTTGTGTTTTAACATTAGGTACACACAGGCAGGACATGAGTTCTGACTAGATCGCTTCATTTTCATTTTCATCTAGTTTTTATTCGTTGACGAAAATGTCAGTTATGGCAAAAAACAAGTTTAGGTCAATGAAACAATATTATATGATACGATATAATACTATATTACCTGGTATAAAGTCCTGTGGCAGTGTAGGGCTCAAAGCCAGTTTGGCTGTCTGCAGGTGAACAATCACTCTCAGAGTAAGATCTTTGGCGTGGAGGAGGAATGGCAACAGTCCGGCCTGTCAAGGAGGAAGACAATATGGCAGCTGCCAAAGCAGACCTGTGACAGATATCAGAGAGATTACAAAGTTTACAGATAAAAAGCTTATAAAGATATTTGACAAATAAACCTGAAACAGGAATGTTCGATGCAAAGCATTATAGCTAAGCATTAGACCCTCAAGAACATGTATGAATTGAGAGCTGTGTAAAATGATAGAGGGGAACTAAATCGATCTGGATGGATTGGGAAATGTTATGTGGGTATACCTGGGTCTCTCTGGAGAGGGGTTAGGGCTTCGTGGGGGAGGAGTGCGGGAAACAGCAGGTCTAGGGGCAATGGTGGCAGCAGGGATCAAGCCATGAGCTATATTCCGCTAAACATCCACAACCGCAAACAAGATCACACATTTTACTACTTCACAGGATACACGAGTTAAAGTACCATTGGTAATACTGAGTTCTGAATTAATCTTTGTATAGGTTCTTAGTACAACGGACTTAGCCACAAAGTGTAACGTTAGCTAATATTACAGTTATATTTAATAAGAAATAGAAGAGTTACGAATTCTCTTCTCTTTTCTCCTGAAGCTGAAGTTGAATTTGGATGACATGACGTTAACCGCGTTAGTCCTCAACAAAATCCCTCGCTTCGGTGAGAGATGTGAGTTTAAGATTTATGAAAACCGCGGTCAGGCCTGGTCTTTCCAGAGCTATTGGTGTGGCAAAACTATGTTTTATTGCTTATAACTGACAGTTTTATCGTTTTTTTTTTTTCATAAACAACGATTACTTTCATCGAAATCTTAATGGATTCAACTCAACTTCACGTAACTAGACGCTCTCCATAAAAAACCTTGAAGTATAACAACCCCTCCTATTGGTTTGTTTGTGCTCGCTTAACCAATCAGCGCTGCTTTTTAATCCTCTTAGCAACGGCGTCGTGCCACGTGTGAGTGCGGCAGTTCTCCAGCAGAGGGAAGTCTCGACCACAACTGTGAAGTCTGCACGGGATACCATGACGGGTTACGGGGAAAGGTGTTCGAGGAAAAAACAATAATGGTTTATTTAAATTAGTTATTATTTACTTTTCTGTTGTCTATGGATCATTTTAAATAGATTTAAGTAAATATGAATATCACAAATGAAATGTTTTATGTAAAAAAATATCAATATCATTTTTGGCTTTCAACCAGGCTTTGTGACCTCAGAATGTCCAAATAACAGAATTAAAGTCTATTTGAAAATATGAAGAACTATTTAAAGACTTCATGATCTTTCACCTTCTTGTTGTGCAGCTCAAGTCTTTGAATCAAAACCCTACAATACGTTTCGCTATGAGGGTGCAATGGAGTTGGATATGTAACGTTAAATGTTAAATGTATAACGTTAATTTTAACCAAAAACACCGAAGACTAAAGGCAAACCACTACACTTTCCAAAACATTTAAACGTTTTGCAGGAGATTTTGTGAAATACGCATAACCTAAAAGTGTAGCTTTACGATGAACACCATTCATCAACAGCAGAATGTTATAACGTTTAGCTAACATTATGAAATGCTACAAGTGTGTTCCTCAATTCTTCAATGCATTTTCTTTATTACTCCATATCCTACTACTACAACTATTATTTTGCATGAATCCTCAGAACATGCACTGAAAGTAGGAAATAGGTCAGGATCACTGTCATCTTTTAATCCTATTGTGTAGCTACTATCTGTGGAGTCAGCACCACTGGAGTGAAACCTTCTATACTTAGCATCAGAGTACACAAATATATTCACTAAAGTCTGTAATGGCATAAAACTGGTCCATATCCAGTTTTCATTTGAAGAAAACAATGGAAGTTGTCCTTGCAAATATTTTTGGTGCACTAGACTAGTATTAATTTCAATAATTGTGTCATCTCCTAATTTGACTCCTAAATTTAAGTGGGTTAAACGTATGCTTCCTGAGTTTTTACAAGACTGCTGAAGAGGAGAAAGTGGGTGAGTCATAGGCCTACTGTTAGAAATCACTCTGGTCTGGTGGAAAGTGTTCCTGTTAAAAGCAGACTCATGTGGGATATGGATATGATTCCAGTAAACCTCCAGTTTTTGAATAAAAACTATTGTCAGTGAGTCAAGTGTATTTCTGATATTAATGTTCTCCAGCTGTAGGAGATGGACATCTTCTCTATCTTTCTCATACACACACACAAACACACAAAACCACGGTGACATCACTGCTGGCTTTGGTAAGCAATCTCTCTAATAACCTAACCAAAGCCACACCATAAAATTCCCCAGTCTGTGAGTGATTTAAAATCCATTAGTCCTCCACACCATTTTCACTGCCCAGAATCACATGCGTGGAGAACAACACAAACTATGTTTTTCCTTTAATAAAAAGAGAGGAACAGAGAACGAATCTTTTTCGCTCTGTTTTACTGAGGTTCCTCAAGAAGTCAATCGATCGTTATATTACTATTACAACATTTTACTCTCTAATGGTGAGATTTCTCCATTCTGCCCTGCTTTTACAATGAGCTTCATATACAAGTCACAGAGGGCAACAAGGCTTGAAATATATATTTTAAAATATATTTTAGAAGTGGGTAGTAGATGACTAAATTATATATTCTATCTTTAAAAAAAAACACAAAATGGAAAAATAAATAAGGGCAAAACTGACAGAATCTGCTTTACAACAGTCAAAAGAAAAAATTCACGCATGACCTGTATTAAGATATAACCACTTGCTTACGCAATTGTTACTTTTAACCAGAAATTGGCATGGATGTGATTACACAGTAAATGACCAACAGTAACCTGTTACACAATGAGAACAGCCACAGCTTTGACCCCATATTTTATTTAGATCAAAATGTACATATACAACAAAAGTAGACAACAATATAGTTTGCATCATAATCCAGACATTTCCATATATGCATCCATTGGTAATCTCCATAAATTGTAGAAACAAGAGCAACTATAAATCTGCTTTATTATTACTAACATTTGTAGCCAAGTTAAAACTTCAGGGCACTTATGCAGATTCTGGCTTGAAAAGGTCTGTGAACATTAACTTTCAAAGAATCAATATGTAATCTTATAATATCAACATCCCCTCAGGAACAGTGTTTTGTCATTATAATTCCAAATGTGGCACTAGCAGAAACATAAAAGGTAAGGATACATTCATTAACAATAATAAAGTTAACAAGCAGGAGTGGAAGTCCAGTTAAATATAATTTTGTCAGTGTAGACTGTTGTAAGGCATTTCAAAAGACTTTCTAGGATTCTGAGAGGCAGTGTTTTCCACAAATAAATGAAAAGTTAAATATTATCAGTAAGACAGAAAAACACACTGTAGCCTTTGAGCTATACCATATAAACAGAAGAGCGTACACCAAGTAACAGAAAGATTTGTAACCAAAAAAAGACAACAGTTTCACGATGCAAAACCTAAATACTTAAAATTAATACATGTTTATATAGATATTTTTCACTTTATTTTGCATATAAATTATTTGATTATCAAATGTGTATAAAAATCTACTTTGTAGACAGTGAAATATTCCAACACTGAAAAAGTGCCAGGTAAAACACATGAAACAAAGGTTAAAAAGAACGACATTTCTATTCACTGCTATATTCCATCCTTCTCGCTTGAATTTGGCAATAGAGTCCTATCATAGTATTTCGCTTCAGTGCGTTTAACTCAGAGTTACACCAAATCATATTACTGTTTGTATAGACATTCCAAGGCCAAAAGCTATTCACCGTCCTACATTCTGTTCTTCTACAGTGATTGACACCAGATTAGAATTCTGTTTCGATGACCCAAGATCATCACAGAAACCTGCCGTGGTGGTCGGTCAGCAAGCTACAGGCTCAAGGCTCATCTGACAATCTACCAGCCCTCATTTTAATTTGAAGAGGATGTCTGTTAATACCACTACTTTGTGGAATTTTCCAAAAAAGAAAAGAAAAATCCTTCATAACACCATTTAGCCATTCAATAAAACAATAATAAAAACAAACCAATAAAAACAAAAAATACTTTGAGCAGCATACATTTTATCTTAGATAGATTGTATCAACTGATTTGTTAAAACACGTAATCATTCACCTTTAATTTATTGGTGAGAGATTCTGGACAACCAGACTATCGAAGGAACAAAAGTATAGCTTACACCTGTGTTTATAGGTCTGTGCAAAATGTACATATTTATTTTCCATCTGTAATTTATCTGAATCTCACTAAAAATCTCTCCTCCTCTTCTTGCAATATAATGTGCTTTTACACTATCAGCATACGTATAAATCCAGTTCTGTGTGTTTAGTAGAGAGCGCTTTCATTATACGAGTTGGGATAGGTCGGTCTGTTCCAGGGTCCATTGTAATCTGCACTAGGCAGACTCAGCGTGCTGCTGCTCTTCTTGTTCTTGAGACCCCAGCTGAGGAATGATGGTTTTTTTGCTACCTTGCGAGACTTGGGGTTTTTGTCATCCTCATCATGAGCCAGGCAGATCATGGAGTAGGTCTTCGACAGACCGCTGCAGTAAGTAGCACTCTTGGTGGGCTTCAGAGACAAATAGAGAGAGATAGACTTTTACTATTAATCCCCAAGGGGAAATTTATGTCACAGCAGCACAAAATACAATAAATTAATAAATATCAACATTCACTTCAATGTTCTCAAATATAAATTTTTCAAAGCATTATGACTATGATTATAAATAGATAAAGAGATACAAAGAGAATTAAACCACCAACACAGCTTATTCTGAATAAAATGTAATTTATTTGAAATATAAATATTTTGTGATACTATAAATGTCTTACTGCCACCTGTGATCAATTTCATTCTTCCTTGATGAAGAAATGTATTAAAGGGTTAGTTCACCCAAAAATTCTGTCAGTATTTACTCACCCTTATGTTGTTCCAGCCCCGTAAGACCTTCGTTCATCTTCGGAACACAAATTAAGATATTTATTGATGAAATCTGAGAGCTGGATGACTCCTGCATTCTAGTACATAAGCTTCTTAAAGAATTCAAACTTGCCGTCCATCGAAAAGTTATTAAAGACACTGTTAAAATAGTCCAAGTGACTACAGTGGCTCAATCTTAACCTTATCAAGTGACGAGAACACTTTTTGTGTGCAAAAACAAACAAAAAGAACAACTTTATTTCAACTATTCACTTCATTCTCTATGAACCTCTAGTCAGTTAACGTAGTGTGATAGCGTAGAGCTACGTCACAGGTAGGCTCACTATTGGCCGACGTTGGTCATGTGTGTGATGCACAACAACAGATCATACACTGTTAAACTAGTAACCTGACTCGAGGAAGAGAGAGAAGTAAAAGAATAGTTAAAGTCATTATTTTTGTTGTTTTTTTGCGCACAAAAAGTGTTCTCGTCGCTCGATAAAGTTATGATTGAGCCACTTCAGTCACTCTGACTATTTTAACAATGTCTTTAATAACGCTTCGGGCGGGCAAGTTTCAATCCCTCAAGAAGCCTATGGACTAGTATGCAAGAGTGATCCATCTTTTCAGATTTATTTTTATTTTTTATTTTATTTATTTATTTATTTATTTTTTTCATATTTAATCAAAAATATCTTCATTTGTGTTCCGAAGATGAACGAAGGTCTTACGGGGTTGGAACAACATGAGGGTGAGTAAATACTGACAAGTTTCATTTTTGGGTGAACTAACCCTTTAATTTCTTATTTTTTTTTTAAATCGTACTGACCCCTTTTGAGTAGGGTATTTATATTCCAACTATATTGTTAATATTAGTGCATCTAAATACATACTATAACATATAATTCCTCAACCAATGGTAGGCAAAAAAAAACTTGAAAAAAAGAAAAAAAAAAAAGCAGTTACCATTGGCTGGCTGCTGCTGTCCATCATGCTGACCACTCTGATGCTCGATGCCTTCCTCATCCACATCCTTTAAAAGCTTCATAACATCACTCACTCCCAGCCATTTGCACTCTGTGTCGCCCACAGCAACAATGTAATCTCCCTCTTTCAGTCCCTCAGCCTGGGGATGAAGAGATAGTGGAGAGAAAAAGAAACAAAAGGAAAAATAGCAGAAGGTCAGAGAAGTAAATCACGTCCTGCAAGAGTGGCGCTTTGACACTTCAGATATTTATGGTATGAGTTTATCAGCACGACCACACTGCTGTTACCATAGAGATGAGCTCTGAGAGGACTTGTTCTTGAGCTCCAACAAAAATAAGGTGAGTTATTTGCTGGGAGAGACGCAGCTGCTTGAGACAGCTTGAGACTCACATGGTCAAAAACAGGTGCAGTGGGCGTGGATATATGTGTGTTTTGTTTTCATTTAATTGCTGTGGTCAAAGATTGAATCTACCCTCAGCTTCAGGGACAGTCACGTGTATAAAAGGAAGATTCATTGAAACAGGAAGTTGGCACCTCTTCTGATAATTGTCATGACTATTAATTATTTATTTGCAATACAGTCCCCTCCATTGGGAGAAGTTTACAACAAGGAACACAAAAAAAGGGTGCGATAGACAAATGTCTCAGATTCTTTCTGTCCATAGAGTCGACAGTTGTTGACAGTTCTTTTGTGTTTTGAACACCATTGTTCATTATATGGACAAAAAAGGTTCTTCACATTATCTTTTGTGTTCAACACATTATTTTGTGTGTGTTTGTGTCTGTGCATGAACACTCACTGCTGCGGGACAAAGGGGATCGAGTGACTGTATCTGAACGGGCACATCTCCCTTCAGAGTGAATCCGAGGTCTCTCTCCTGCAGTCTCAGCCGGATGGTGCGTGGAGCTGACCACCTCTGCTTAGCTGAGAACACTGACAAAGGCCCCTGCACAACACAAATACAACAGCACTTCACTATAGCAACTCACCTAATTCAAACACACTCAGGCTGTTTTTAACTTTAGCCTGCCACCCTGGTTGTCCTTGGCTGTAAATCCAAACTGCTCACCATCCAAACATTTGGCTTACTGGCACACTGACTTCACACAGTATATGCGAATGGCTTTGCTCATATGGTGTAGAAGGTTTATTTAATATCATCATGAAAAGTACTGCCATCTGAGGAGATGTTCAGGTTGAAGAGTTTAAGGTAGTGGTTCTTAACCAAAGGGCACAAAAAGTTTTACTTCAGAAGGGGGCCGAAAGAGCCTTAAAATTTAAAAGTAGTTATATATAAAAATCTTAAAGGGTTAGTTGACCTAAAAATGTTCCAAACCCACAAGACCTTCCTTCGTTCATCTTTGGAACACAAATTCGTTTCTGACCCCACAAAGCAGCAATGTTATTACCACTTTCAAGGCTCGAAAAGGCAGTAAAGACATCGGTAACAACATTGCTGCCAATGGCTGGTTCAGAAACCTCTCAGATTTAATAAAAAAAAATACCTTAACTTGTGTTCTGAAGATGACCAAAGGTCTTACGGGTTCGGAATGACTATTTTTGGGTGAACTAACCCTTTAACTGCAATGATGCGTGATATTAATATTTTTTCCCTTATTTGATTTTATTAGAACAGAACTAAGCAGTCACATACTGAATCAGCTTAGATAGGAGGGCCTCTCTGAGAAAGGGGGGTATTTAGTCAAAAAGTTTCAGAACCACTGGTTAAAGTGGTATATGGTTGACCCCTGTCTCAGAAAGGTCATCAGACTTGATTGAGGACTTGCAAAGCTTATGTTAAACTCCCCTCCCCATGTTCTACGGAAATGAGATTTCAAGTAAGGGGTCATTTAAAAGTGCCCATGGCAACTGTTGCAGGATCCCAGCAGTGGTTCTTTGAACTCTCTGAAGGTCACTCAGACATCTGAAGGTGGTAAAACTCAAATATATGCTTCCATAAAACTAACCACATCATAAACTCTGCCTCCTTCACCTGAATTAGCCCGCTCCCACAGCCTGAGGGAACGGAATATGCGTCACTGTGGTTCTCGAATGTTCCAGTTCTGTACACCAGATTTACAATTCTAATATTCTAGCACAGGGTCAAAACTGATTCTGTCCAGTTTCACAGAATCAACTCCAGATGAAGACTGTTTGTTACAGAAATCAAACTTAAAATAAAGACAAACTGGTAAATGTTAAATCTATTAATGAATTTAAAAATACATTAATACTTTAGTTAATATTTAATACATACAATAACTTCTATGATAAGCATGTCATAGAATTTGACATTTAATTCTTAAAATGTACTATCCTGATATCATCATGATTAAGAAAAAACATCCAATGATGGTTAATAAAACGCTCAAAATATTTTAATAATTTATTCTATGCCATAAAAGAACTTCGCCATTAATACCCAACTAGTGATTTTGTTCCTAAGCATTTACATGTCTTGAAAAATGTGGCAAGTGGCTAAATGGGACTACTGAGGTTGTGTTTATACTCGCACTGCTGCAAACTATTCTAACTCAAACTTTCCAACTTGTAGACTTTAAATAAAGATTGAAAGAGTTTTCAGAAGCTTTGTGGTGGTGATATTGAAGTTGTGAGATTGCAGTATAGCTCTTTTTACTTTTTCCTTCTGGTGATTGTATTTAGGCATCAAAATTCATAATTTATAGTCATGTTCATTTGTGAAGATTACCTTCAACAAATTGTTTACGAATCAGAAACTGTAGGTCACAGAGACTCATTTTCTGCAATAATCCAAAATACAATGGACATTTTTTTTTGAGGGAATCAGAGTGATGCTAACTTCTGGATTGAGCTACAATCACTGTAACAAAATTATTAACGCAGAGACATACATTTGACAATTACATAAACTTACTAATAAAAACAAAGGTTTTGGGAGGAATCAGAGTTAAAAAACAATTTAACAGCACATAACCCCTCAACAAGTCATTTAATATATGGTAGGTATCATTAAAGGTTGTATCAGCGATTTCAGGCCCAAACAAAAATGATCACATTCATCTAATCTTTCCTAACAATTCGCAAGCTGCCCGCCCCATAAACAGGCTGTCAAAAAAACACGTCTCAGTAGGCAGCCTAAGCTCTGAGATCTGCACACAAAACAATGGGTACAACCACTCAAAATCAAAATAAACAGTGTTCTAACCAATCACAGACAGAGGCGGGTGTTATTTGTTTTTGCGCTCGTTCACTGCGCCTGCACGCAAAGTCGGAGCTGAAGAATAAGCCAGCGTCTATCAACTCTATGCTTTCAACGGAACAGATAAATTTAACATGGAAGAAGCAATCCTCAAGAAGAGGACGAGGATTAGGGCGAGGGAATGCCGTCGTTTTTTGTCAAAGAAACGAATAATAACCGGGAAGGCTTTTGAACGGTGGAGAGGATGCACTATTTCTTCTGGACAGGTGAGTGTAGCTTCTAGTGCTGACTTTTTTGTATGTGAACTGTGTGTGAAAATTTAATTCTTTAAAAAATAGCTCTAGCGAATATAAGATTGTAGGAATTTAGTGTGCGAGTTGCATTTGTTATATGTGTCTACTTTGATGTGTAGCCATAACATTGTACCATTAGCAATAACACTAGCCTACGTTCAGGTGGAACTAACTTTAGCGGAATAATAATAATAAGCTATTATAATATTATTTCAGATAGCTGTTGTTACCATGAGTTTTTCCCATTACGTTAGATCTGTAGCTATATGACTGATTATTGACTTGTTTTATCAGAATCATTCTGATAAAAACAAATCAGCCAAGTTCATATTTTACAGCTCACAGAATGCAGCCACCATTGAGGTAGACCCGTCAACCTGAAAATAGCGTGTTTTTGTCACTTTAGAGAAATGTGTGTGCATGTATCGTTTTCATGATGCACGAAACGGGAGGGAGGGGGGAGCTAATTTGGTTTGTTTAGGATCTCGCTTCAAACACGAACAGAAGTGACCGTCACCCACAATCGCTGATACAACCTTTAATGTCTATGGACAAAATAGTGCAGGATGAGTTTTGTGCCAAAGTTAAATGCTTAGAGTTAGATGTTTTTTCAAACCTCTGAAACCAAATACAAGTAATAGTAAAAACAAGGTTGATTTGAGTTTTATAAAGTCATAGTTTCAGGATGTTATAATACTCAGAATTTCAGGATGTTAGAACACTCAGAAATTCAGATTCAAACCAGGGTTATTCAATATTAGTACTGTAAAAAGAATATCTCACTGTACAGACTGACCAAACAGATTCCCAAAACTTCTAAAATATGCTTCAGCGTCATCCCCAACTGCTTACAGCACTTTGTTTTAACAAAATAAATTAAAACCTCAGATTGTTGAGGTTATGGTCTGTTTGGCAAGTGTGTACAGGTAAATTAACAGGGGTCTGTTCAACAGCACACATGCTCACAGAAGACTTTATTATGTAAAACTATTCTGTGTACCAAGAAATCTGCAAATTTGTAAAAGCATTCATGTGCTGTGAAAAGAGCTGAAACAGTTTTTGAGTAAAATTAGTAGCCCACACTACCCAGCCGATGGAATAGGTCTGTGACTTTCACCTTGATGGCAGCTGTAATCTCCATCTCAGCTTTCTTTTCCGTTTTAGCTAACAGAGAAATAGTAAAACAATGTTATTGCATGTTTACACAGTCAACTGAACTTAGCACTTTTGTTCTCTACTGTAACATACAGGTCGTATTCTAAGAACACAGTTCAATATGTGATGCTTTGGTGAAAACAAAACTCACAGTTGCATATAGGTTACTTTTTAGATTTAAAAACTACAGCAGAACAGTCAAAGTTTACATAATGAGCAAATAACATCAATCTACAAATAATCCAATCATGTGATGAAGTGAGAACATTTGTTTAAATACCAGGACACATCCAGATGCATTAATATTTATAATACAAGTGTGATATGGTTACATGTGACTCCAACTAATAGGGCGTATATAATAGGACACAATATAATCACACTGCACTTTTAGTTCCATTGATTTCCATTCATACGCATACAAAAAACGGAAATGTAAGTTCAGCACTCTGTCCAGTAAATTTGTGAAGATCTAAGCCCAATAGAAAATTAATTCTCCATGACATGACTGCTGAAGCTAAATTAAAAGAGCACAATGCATGCATTCTGGATGTATTATACATAGAATTATACTTTTAAAAACGATGCTGCAGAATGTACCGTCATATTACGACTGTTACAGTATTTGCAAAGTTTAGTGTGACCGTGGCTTAACTCCGTAAGTGGTCTGAGTGATTACATTGATTTGAAACACTCTAAAACTGACCACTATGTCTATCTCTGACTTACAGATAATATCTGGTGCAAGCATGTAGTCCGTGAACTCATCTTCCTTATCATTTTGGTCAAACTTGGTAAGAGAGCGTTTGAGGCTAGCTTGCAGAATGTCACTCAGGATGTCCAGTTTTTTGCAGGTGTCGAACAGCAGGAATGTGATGCGGATGGCCTCTTCGTGTCCCATGATGGAGCGCTGCAGATGAGCTTACCTGAGCAAACAGACAGAAAATATTAGTTCAGTGTGCCAAAGTGGAATATCCCAATGATTTATGTATGAGCTTCACACCTATTCTCCGTCTGTCGTCCTTATTCTTCAGGATCTCAAGAGGAGAACGTCCATCATGGCATGATATCGGTAAAGTTGTGAAAAAGCCTTCTCTTGTTTGTCCTCATCATCACTAGGCGTCACTACACATGCAGACACATATATCATCAACATTTAAAAACGGTGTTGTTATGTTCAATACAACATAAATTCCTGTAAATTCTATTTTATTCCACTAAGGCTATGTTAATTGTTGTGGCATTTACACATCCCATTGTGCATTTACTTGGTCTGTTGAGCCCAAATAAGCTCATTAATAGCCCAAACGGTCTGTTATGGAAAGAGGATGGAGGAGTGACTGTTTGAATAACAAAGAGAAAGTTACATAATCCCATTAGTTCTGGCACAGTCCATCAGCACACTGTCAAAAATAGCCGAGATACTGAAACTTCTCTAGCTTTCATCTGCCTCCCTCTTTACGTCCTCAAAAAAGCTCCTCAAAATAAAGTCCATTAAAGCACTGATACCTGAATCCTTCTTTACTCTCACAAGAAAAAGGAAACGGTTTCTATGAATGAGACACAAAGGTAACCTTTAAAGGTTCCAGTGGGCTATAAGCCAATGGGAGATGGCCAAGAGCTGTGATTGGCAGCTTAACTTACACTGGTGGTCAAGCAGAGCGGTGGAGAGCAAAGTAATGGGCCAGTGAGTTGTAGTGATTGGTCTTCAGATGGGACATGGTAGTCCAGAAAAAGGGCACGTTGTTCTTAATGGGGGCCTGGGTCATGGACTGGTGAACTTGACTGTAGGTCTCCCCCACCTGTAGAAAGAAAGAGAGAGGGGTAAATGTCACAACCACTCCAAGACAGAGGAGTAACTGTAGGCATTGGTAAAAGGCCTGCATACTGATAGGATCAATAGGTCATGTATTTATACAGTTGTAAAAATGTCTCTTCGTACACGAATGCCCAAGGTTGAATTAAAGAAAGAAAGAATATCACAGAAAAATCCTGTGAATTATTTTCTTTATACATACACTACTTTTGAAAAGTATGGGGGTCAGTACGATTTTTCTCATGTTTTTGAAAAAAGTGTCTTATGCGGCATTTATTTAATAAAATAACACAGTAAAAACTGCAAAATTGTACAATATTATTACAGTATAATTTAACTATTTTATATTGCAACAACAAATGTAAATTTATTCCTGTGATGGCAAAGCTGAATTTCCAGAATTTCCATGTCAGATGACCCCTTCAGGAATGCATTCGGTAACACTTTACAATAAGGTTCATTAGTTACTACATTAGTTAACATTAACAAAGAATGAACAATACTTCTTCAGCATTTGTTAATATTTGGTAATGTTAATTTCAGACATTTACTAATACTTTATTAAAATCTTGTTAACATTAGTTAATGCACTGTGAACTGAACACTGAACAACAATGAACAGCTAGATTTGTATTAACTAACGTTAAAAAAGAATAACAAATACAGTAACAAATGGTTAGTTAATGTTAGTTAATGCATGAACTAATGTTTAATAAATGAACCTTATTGTAAAGTGTTACCAATCATTCTAATATGCTGATTTGCTAAACAAGAAATATTTACATACTCCATCATCGTATAAAAAAATAAAAATAAATAAATAAATTTTTGGATAAAACTAAATAAAGGTTTTCATGATTCTTTGATTAATAAAAATTTCAAAACAACAGCATTTATTTGAAATAGAAATCAATTGGTATCTTAATATGCCTTTATGGTCTCTTTTGATAAATTTAAGGCATCCTTACTAAATAAAAGATTTTAACTAATTTAAATCATTTTTAAAGCTAGTGAATTTAGGCATCACTTAACATTATAATGTACAAAATTCAGATCTAGATTTGCTTAAGATTACTATTAACTTGTGTGTTTTTTTTAAACAAATTTCTTAAATGGACCATAGACTGACAACAAAGCTAATCGAAAATGTAAAAATGTAAAATATCCAATATCAACTGAAGAACAATAAATACATTTTAAAAAATCACTCCTATTAAAGATAAGACCCCCACTGTAATATCACTTAATTCTTTAGTCTGAAAACATTTAACAAGTACCGCAGCCTTGTGCCATTTTAGCAGGCTGAAGAACTCATTTCGATTCCAGGCAGAGTGATCAGCTCAAACATACACTCCTGGGCCTGTGCTAGCATAGGCCGGATCAGCATGCTCTAGCATTGCAGGACTCATATCATAACTGGGAGTGTGTGTGAATGTCTCCTTCAGGAAGTGCAGGCACACCTACAGCAGAACATACAGAAAACCGACAGATTTCAACATTATATCTACAAATCAGTCCCCTTATATATGTCAGTCCACTGCAGGTACAGCGTAAATTAAACACAGAACTTCTAGATCATTTCTTATTTAGCTTATGTAAAACAGCATTGTTCATCCCTTTCATTAAATGACTTTAATGATCTTAGAGATAAAAAAAGACTTGTAGGGCAGTGTGTCAGTAGGGCTGCACGATTAATGAGAAAAAAATCGCGATCTCGATTCAAACACAAATGCGATCTCATTTCTTAATGATGGCGATTCACTTTGTGTATTTCCCTGCATTCAGATCATGCTGCATTCACGTGTTATATTGGTCACACTCACACAAAAACAAAACAATAATTCACAAATCAATCATGAGGACGTTTCATTAGGGAATGTCTGAAATTAAAGGTGTTGCACGTGAGCAGCGCATATTTTTTTGGGGCTTGCATGTTAATCAAATTATTCACCGGGAGCAGGGGCAGCGCGTGAGCAGCAGTGAAACGTGCGCTCAATTAAAGTGAAAGCACACTTTCGAGGGACAAAATAAATATGATTTCACTCAAAAAGTAGTTTCACACAAAATAAGCATGTCTAGTCGGCTTTAACAAGAACTGAAGTACCTTAAAACTTATGTAAAATAATAGCCGAGTCCCATAGCCGCCTGTGTCTTTTACACGCCTGTGTGGCTGCAGGTTTGGGTAAATAAAAGCTCGTCTCAAATAGGGCGGGTCTGTTTTTTAGTTTCGGTTTGTTAATCTTCTAAAACCGTCAGATCGTCCGCTTTTTGGAGGCCGCTTAAGCACATATTAGTCCCGCCAAAGCCTAGTTTGATCGGTGAGTGATGATGCAGTAGAATAGAAACTGCTGCGCTTGACAGGGCGGAGAGAGAGAGAGAGAGAGAGAGAGAGAGAGAGAGAGAGAGAAGAGAGAGAGAGAGAGAGAGAGAGACGTCTTCAAACGACATGAAAGTTTGGAAGACCGCAGTTTCACGTAGAGCATTTTGGAGATTTTTAAATATGAAGACTCAAAAATATTTATAGAAGATTTAGGCTACCCATTTAAACTTGTTTGTAATTATTCCGTTTGGGAGAAAGTGTGATGTCTGATTCTAAAAAAAGCTAAAGTAAACTAGCCAGAAAATATTAAATATAGCCTACACTTTATTTTAGTTTATGTAATACACATGACAGCTACATAGGCTAGCCCCAAAGAACCAGCTTAAACAATTTAGATTTTCTTTCATTTATTTTTGTTACTGCACTTTCTGTCTTGTTTTTTTTTTTTTTTTTTTTTACTTGAGTGCAATACATTTTGGATTAAAAAAAAAAAGAATCATGTAGAGAGAATCGTGATCTCAATTCCCATGGAGAAAAATCGTGATTCACATTTTAGCAAGAATCGTGCAGCCCTAGTGTGTCAATCAATTTCTGTAATAATCACAGCAACAAAAGGGGAGAGCGACCATATTAGGACTTCTTTCCGGTGGAGATACAAAAACATTCTATGTGATGAAAGACAGCAGGGTTGGCTGTTTTGATAGCTTAAGAAAGCAAGCCAAATCTCTCTTTATGCTGCTATTATTTTAAGGAGGTTAAAAACCAACACAAGCCACTGAGTTCCCATGAGCCTGGTGACAGATCTGCTGTTGAGAATTACGTCATGTTCACTCGCCCTTCGAACACAACCAGAACCTGAATACACATCTGTTCTCATGAGGCAGGTCTTCAGCCACGGTTCATCATGGAAAGGTTTGGATACCTCCCTTCTCACAAACTTATCTGCATATAAGAAGTCCATCTACTCAAAACCTCTCACCTGCAGATTTCTGGAAGGCAGCGATGGCGTCCTCGAGTCCAGCTTGTGTCTGTCTGTTGAGACAGCGGGTGCCAATCTGGGAGTAAGAGCTGCCATGTTGAAAACCATGCTGGCTTTCTCCAGAGAGATGTTCTGCTGGCACACAGGAATGCCAGTAAAGGAGTCATACCTGTGTATGCACAAAAAAAAAATGTGAGGCTTTTTTTTTTATTGCATATGTAATGCTGTGTTAATAGGAATTGCATACTATATGTTTATTAACAGTTCAATTAATTCTCTCCAGCTTTTTTATGACAACACATTTTCTTTATTTATAATGTCATCTCCCTTTGTCTCTAGAGTAATAAAAGAAACAAAAAGCTGACATAGACAACAAACACTGTGTGACAGCCCAGTCAGACCAGTTGTGTGTTTCCTCTGAATGAGTTATGTTTACAGCTGATACAGTAGTGTATAAGTTCATGACAAGCACATTACTGCTGGTGTGGGCGATATGCAACCTACCATGTGAAGAAAATGCCAAGCTGGCGTGTCAGGGGAGAAAAATCGAGCCTCCAAGAAGGAAAGTTGACTGAAGTAGTTGGCAAGCAAATCCACACCAGAAGGATTACGACTGGGGGTCCGACAGGCCTGAAAAACATACATTTACATCAGGATCTTTGATAATAGAGGGAATGCGCGTGACGTCACCGTTGGTCACGTGCCTGCAGTTTCTCACAGTGAGTGTCAAAAAGACTTTAGACCTACCTATATTGTATTCAGAGCCGGACAGTATTGGAGTACATTTACTTGAGTACAGTACTTAAGTACAATTTTGAGGGATCTGTACTTTACTAGAGATATCATTTTTGGGGAGTACTCATGACTTTACTCAAGTACATTTGAGAGGGAAATATTGTACTCTTTACTCCACTACATTTCTATTCATAACCGTGAGTAAAAAGTAACTACTTAAAAATAAAAATGGAAATAAGAAAAATCTCGGAAACCCTCAATTTGTTGTTTCGCTCTCAAACGAATGCTATGTAACGGAGGCCAGCTAGTAGTTGCTGTGCGAGTAAACCTCACTCCCCTGATCTCAATAGGCGCTCTAGCGACAGATGTTGCTAAAAATCCCACACTGCACCTTTAAGTAAAGCAACATGGTAAAAAGGTAAATATATGACTTGATTTTACTTAAATTCCTTTTACATTCTCCAAGGTATTGACATTAACATTTTTCATATCTCCATGTAGGCCGTTTCTGTTCATAAATGTAAGCACTGTGGCAGTAGTATTGCAATATTTAGAAAATGTACTCTGTACTCTTGATACTCAAGTACTTTTAAAAACACATACTTCAGTACTTTTACTCAAGTAGACATCTGACTGTAGTACTTTTACTTGTACTTGAGTAAAATTTAGCAAGGGGTATCTGTACTTTTACTCAAGTAATAAAGCTGTGTACTCTGTCCGCCTCTGATTTTATTTATATAAAGTGTTCACAGGCAAATTTGCTTTGTTTACCGTCTATATTGCTTTTATTTCTCCGGCGTCGAAATCAGGCAAACATAAATGTCAGGCAACACGATTCCTGGCTGCATGTCATTATCCATGGTTTACTGGATCTTTAGTAAGTTGTAAGGAACACTATATTGAGTCCAACATTTAGTTTAAATTGATAAAATTGTTCATTTTAGTCGCATTTTCGCAGTTTCCCCCATTAAATCCAGTCACGCAGCAGATCTTTTGCCACTCAGTCAGGCTGAGGGGGATTGTTCCAGCGGGAAAGTGACGTCAATGCATTCCCTCTATACCTTCCCTCTAGACCGGTCTCACTGGTTAGGCTTGTGCATCTGTTTTTATCAGATTTATTTTATCCTAAACTTCAATTTTAACCAAGACTCAAACCTGGCACCTTTCACAGATGTTCATACCTGTCTCAGGTCCATCAGGTCATCGATCTGATCCTGAAAGTTTGAGCCGTCTTCACTGTAGTGTTCCAGGATGTAGTCCTGTTCAAATAAAGCATTTACCAGATCAATTCATTGATAATGTCAACACAAACACAAAAAGGCCACAGAGTCACAAGCCTGTTCTCCTGGTTAAACTTGTATGAAGACAGATGTAACAATAACACATGTCATAGATTCACCTGCATTTCTAGGTCATTACAGATCAGCTAAATTACAGGTTGAAAGCATTTGATTGATCCTTGTCCCTCAACAAACATCAACACCTACTTATTTATAAGATAATAAAAGCCAATGCATCAAACACCACTGTAGACTTTCAAAGCAGCAATTCATGTTTTATTGAGTCTTTGACTTCCATGTTTATTATTCTGTGACCTACTTTCTGTTTTCACTAAGAAAAGCTTTGAGAATCATGAAAGTCACCTAACTCAATGCCTGATAACTGAGGTAAACTGACCTTGAGAGGAACAGAGAAATCAACATCTTTTGTCTCCTTCAGTCCCAGAGGGATGAGAGGGATGCTGGCTGTCTCTCTGTAAAATGAATACAAAGAGGGAGAAGAAATTCAATTTAGAAAAACCAAAGGAGAACATTTTCAGTATTTCAGTAGGAAAGAATAAGGCTTCAAGGCTGACTCAGAAAGGCCACACCCACTAATCTGTGTGTGACTCAGAACTGAGACATGCTTGTGTACATGACCCCTTTCACCCACCACAAATACCATGACAATTCTCTGCAAGTTTCAATCAGCTCTAAGACTGAAACCGCAGATACCCGAGTAAAGGATGGTTTACCATCACAAGCCTATTAACCTACTTACATCATAGGAAAATGTTGACTAGCCTATTATAAAGATTTGACCTAAGAAAGAGGTGTCTGTGTGAGAGTGGGTATGTCTGCTACATTTTGTGCTGATCAAACTTTGTAAACTTATAATTATATACTGTCATTGCAATGTTGCTGTCATTTACAATGTTGTCATTGCATTAACTACAGTGCTTGCGCTGGTGGGGCATTAGCTCAAAGCAGGCTGGGTGAAGACAGACTAGAGAACACTTGAGTGTGAGCTGATGAGAGGCAGTCCTGGTCTGTCCTGATTGCATCTAGATGACAGATAACAGAGCAGCACCAGTCTGGTTCTGGGAAATGTGTGTGAGAAATATTGCTGGATCAGAGGAAATGACAGAGGAAATTTCAATCGTGCTTCAAGGAGATGTGCCTGTAAACTAAATTCTCTATGCCTAAAAAAACCTGAATTTTAGTTAGACTGTAACGACATCTATGATACTAATCCTATTAAATATTTATTTCAAATAAATGTTTTTCTTTGAACTTTCTATTCAGAAAAGTTTTTAAATTATAATATTTCACAACATTACTGTTTTTATTGTATTTTTAATCAAGTAAATGCAGCCTTTTAAAACAAACTAAATCTTTCTGACTTTTTTAACAGTAGTATTGAACATTTGAAGTATTAATTGAGATCAATGTATTATGTAAAAACAATGACCAATTTATATATATATATATATATATATATATATATATGAAGAGTTCAGATTCAAAAGCCTCTAAATGCCATTTGAAATTTTCTTCTAAAATTATCATTTTTATCAAGCTTGTATATTTAAGTTCAGTAATTTCACTTAAATGGCAATGAAGATTACCTATTAATTGTCATTTAAGTGAAATTACTGAACTTAAATATACAAGCTTGATAAAAATGGTCATTTTAGAAGAAAATTTTCAAAGGGCATTTAGAGGCTTTTGCATCTGACCTCTTCATATATATATATATATATATATATATATATATATATATATATATATATATATATATATATATAATCTTGATTATACATTTTTTCTTCATTGTTATCTAATTTATTAACTAAGGTTAACAGTTTGGGCGTTCAAATTCTGGAACAGATTACTTGCAGGTCTACAATAAAAACTCACTCTCAAACTGAAAACAAAAGATAATTTCAAACTCCTAGAGAACAACTATAACATGTCCACGTTGCAAATGTAGCACTGAATCACACATCATAACAACATGTTGACATCCACCATGTTCGTCATGCACTATGTAATAAGAACTTCAAAGAACACAAACCAATCACAGTGCAGAGAACATTTACTGCAGTGATACACAGAGAACAGAAGACAGGTTTGTCTGTACACTCTTCAAGCCATGAGAAAAAGAAGTGGGTTTCAAAGACAGACAGAGAGGGATAGAAGGGGGGAGCAGGGCATGAAAGAAATGAAAGAATGCAGTTCTGTACTTATACTGACACACACACACACACACACACAGTAAGCTGGAAGCCAGGTGCAGAAGAGAATGCCACATTGTGTGCAGTTAACAGGAAGACCTTGTTCTGTTTGGTCTTCTGTGCATGAAACACTGCACCAATGGGAACATTCCTTTTCTCACAATCAACAATATTCAGGAGGTGATAGGCTTTGTTTGTTTTACAGGACAAATAAAGCAGGCTTGTAGTCAGATTTCAAGAAACACATTTGCAGTGCTTGAAGAAGAGAGTAACCGGAGATTCTGGAGAGAGAACGCAGGCTGGTATGCACAAGCCCTTCAAAGTCAAAAAGCACAACCACAAATATACTCACAAATACAATGCCTGTCTAAAACTGACACACCTACTGCTTTATTACTGCTATTAGTACCATTTTAAAGCAGCAGTACATTATTAAAAGTATGCAATGACACAAATGGAAGTATTAGAGACATGAAGAGATCAAAATCAAAACGAACTGAAACTTTTAGATTCTTCCAAGTCGCCACCTTTTCCCCTTCTACCTATGCTGGAGTTCACCTGGGATGCTTTTAAGTTGGAATAATTCCAACACTTGTTGGTAACTTGAATTTGGATTTAAGGATAATTTCAGCCAAACCCATCTGTTACAGGACAGATCATAGCATAGGATATTTAAAAGATTATATTCATCAACAAAACAAATTTCAATTCAAAAGATCTAAGATTTTGAGAAACATAAATTCAGTCAAATCTGCCTTTGTTAAACTCGGACAGTTCACTGAAAATTAAGACAAGAGATGATATTTTGATAAAAAATGTAGTATTTGGTTGCTGTTGTTTTTCATACAAATGGTGTTGTTTTGGACCCTACTGGCTTGAAGTGTGGCTCCCATTATATGGATTAAAACTAGAGCCT
Source organism: Hybognathus amarus (assembly GCA_030378365.1). Lineage (NCBI taxonomy): Eukaryota > Metazoa > Chordata > Actinopteri > Cypriniformes > Leuciscidae > Hybognathus > Hybognathus amarus. The sequence goes on along the minus strand of JAQIUQ010000256.1, from coordinate 628,695 downwards.
GACCGATAAAGGATTTTGATGGCCGATACCGATACAAATATTTGTTGGTTTTAAAACCGATATATCGGCCGATATTTTTTCTATTTTTTATTTCAGGAACGAGCAACAAAAGATTAACAGATTTCCCTAACATTAGTTATTTGTAGTTATTTATGAGTTTGAACTAAAATAAAATGATAATGCATTTTAAAAAGAAACTAGTTTCTTTTATTGTCACAACAGAACAGACTGATGATGGTGGCATTAGCTAGCTTTGTGGTTAGCTAGTCTATGATGAGCCATAATTTAGCAATGGATAACGTCATACTAAAAATTTTAAAAACATACATTTTCAATATAACAGGTTAATGAGAGATGATGCGTCTCATTGCTATAACTGTCACGCGCTATTAAAGAAATACTTCAGTCACATTGTCAAAAGTTAAAAGGACAGTCAGTCAACGACACTGTAACAACATAACGTAACTATTACTAGCTAATTCCACTTCACTCTCGGCTTATTTAACAGCAGCAAAACTGCACATGATAGTCACAAATTTTGTCATGCTTATTTGAGTTAAGAGAACTCATGAGGATGCTCTTTTAATTGTTATTCAAGCAATGTCTCGTGACCAACTCAACGAGTGTTGCCAACAGAAACAAACTATACATCTCCAACACTCATGACATGGTTCAAGCGTGTTTCGTCCGTTTTTATTTTATTTTTGAAATATTCATTCATTGGCCATTATAACTGCCGATACTGATAGTTTGGAAAGTGCCTAATATCGGCCAATAATATCGGCCTGCCGATATATCGGTCTGGCTCTAATTAAAACATTCTTTAAAATTAAAAACCCTCAAGTTTGGAACAACATGAGGGTGAGTAAAAAACATTTTTTTAAAGTTCAAAATAAAAAGTAAAGGGTGGGTTAATTTTCATTTGAGTACGCACCACACTTACTACAAAACGAAAAAAAAGGGAGAATTTTTAACAGAGACTTTAACTCATTTTAACAGCTTTTAAGCGAGTTATAATTACGGATGTAGGTCAGGGGTTTAGAATCAGGTGCAGATGTCTGCAGGAGGTTTTTCTGATTTACTATGAACCCTTCAGGCACAGGGGATAAACACTCTTTCATTAGTGCTTGGCCTAGAGGAACAAACCTCAGACTGTAAGCCTCAACATGTTATGAAGCTAATGCTGTTGAAGAACTAGGCCAATACTGCTCAGTTTAGCAGGGTTTGAGCTGAAAATATGTCTGGGCTTTCTTAGAGCAGAGAAAGACGGCGGTTCTCGTGCAGAGGGTGAAGCAGGCCAAACACACTCAAGGGTGCGTGTGCGTGTACACACACTCTCACTCACAGTGGTCAAAAGAGGGCTTTCACATATGATGATTCTGACAGAATTTGATGCCAGTAAGAGAATGTCAAACATGCTAAACACAAAATTAAAAAGAAAACAAACTCCTGCACATCCTCTTCTGACACGTGAGAGAAGACATGTGGCATGTGTGTGAGAAAGGAGGATGAGCCTGAGGAATCACCAGAATCATCAACCTGTCAACCCACCTCTGCATAAACCTGTCTGACCAGTTGTGTGGAGGAGTCTCTATCTATCTGGAAATTTAATTCATGTAAAGAAAATGCCTGATTGAATAATGTAAAGAAACCCTGACCATGACCATGTTTGTCAGTGCCTCACCCACACAAGTTTAATGAGTACGTAGATGACATAGAAACTGCATGAAGTTAGCTACAATGAAAACTGATGATCGCTCATATCCTTCACAGCACACGATGTTCCAAACCTTTATTTATTAATTTTTTTCTTAACACAAAAGAAGATATATTGAGGATTGGAATATGGGTAACCAAACAGTTATTAGACCCTATAGACTTCCATAGTAAGAAAAAAAAAAAAGAAATAAAAATATATACATATATATAAATATATATATATATATATATATATATATATATATATATATATATATATATATATATATATATATATATATATATTATGAGCCAGACCAATATATCGGCATGCCCATATTATCTGGCCGATATTAGGCATTTTCCAAACTATCGTATCGGCAGTTATAATGGCCGATAAATGAATATTTCAAAAATAAAATAAAAACGGATGAAACACGCTTGAACTCATGTCATGAGTGTTGGAGTTGTATAGTTTGTCCACCAGAGGGCACTCTACACCGTTCCGGTTGGCAACACTCGTTGAGTTGGTCACGAGACATACATTGCTTGAATAACAATTAAAAGAACATCCCCATCAGTTCTCTTAACTCAAATAAGCATGACAAAATTTGTGACTATCATGTCCAGTTTTGCTGCTGTGAAATAAGCCGAGAGGGAAGCGAAATTAGCTAGTAATAGTTACGTTACGTTGTTACAGTGTAGTTGACTGACTGTCCTTTTAACTTTTGACAATGTGACTGAAATATTTCTTTAATAGCGCGTGACAGTTATAGCAATGAGACGTATCATCTCTCCTTGGCCTGTTATTGAAAATGTATGTTTTACAATTTGCAGTATGACGTTATCCATTGCTAAATTATGGCTCATCATTGACTAGCTAACCATAAAGCTAGCTAATTCCACTTTCATCAGTCTGTTCTGTTGTGACAATAAAAGAAACAAGTTTCTTTTTAAAATGCATTATCATATTATTTTAGTTAAAACTCATAAATAACTACAAATAACTAATGTTAGGGAAATCTGTTTATCTTTTGTTGTGCATTTCTGAAATAAAAATAAAAAATATTGGCCGATATATCGGAATATCGGATTTTAAAACCAAAAAAATATTTGTATCGGTATCGGCCTTCAAAATCCTTTATCGGTCGGGCTCTAATATATATATATATATATATATATATATATATATATATATATATATAATTTTTAATATTTATATTATTTTTTGCGGGTGCTCAAAACACATCTTTAGCAAGAATTTCTTCAGTTTATTGCTGTTGTTATGGCAGTCATGTGGCAGGGACTTAGTACTCAAACAGAAATTGCAATAGTATTTTCTTACTATTTTGAAGTATATCCAAGTGAAAAGGCTTCTCAAACAAGAAAAAAAATGTTGGGCAGGACTTGATTTTGTCCATGAGGATTTAATGAGATTGGTGGATTGCTGTTGTTTGCTAATTGCTGGAATCTCATTTGAATGGATTATTTATATCCAAACAGGGAAATATTTTGTTTAAATTTGGCCTTTCTTAAACTTCCTCCTGGAAGGCCTTATGACTCTGTAGCAGGAGCTCACAAAATTCCTTCTGAGATACAAATCATAATCGCATAAAATTTATGTGCATGCTTACATGGAATCTGTATCCACAGAATTTCCAAAAAGCTTTGCTGATTTCCGCAATATTCAAACATACATCCTCTATGCCCAAGATCAGTAGAGAAAATGTGATAATACAGGGCAGTGAGCAGGGAGTTCAGCAATGAGTCTGCGCTTATATCACTCTGCACACACCCCTAACATTACTGTAATTCATCAGGGAGATAAACTGGAAATGTGCGTGATTGGTAACTGTGCATCCTTTTCTCTAGAATGGATCTTAATCTGCCTTGAGTGAGTAAGTTTCTCACTGTATCATTCTTCATCCTAATCAGTGCTATGCGTGCGTGTACTTACTGTACGTTCTGATAAACTTCCACAGAGCTGTTGAGTCCTTCCAGCTGTTCCATAAGCAGCTGTAGATCTGAGTTGACATAACTCAACTCCAGCACCACCTGCTCCCGAACCTTATTATTGGACGTCGCCCTTGAGAAAGAGAGGGAGAGAGGATAAGGAGAGGTCATATTTACAGTAACTCAAAACATGACATCATTTGCACAATTTTACAATGTCTCTGGCTTGAAATGTCCTGCTAGTTTAACATCTGCAGTACAGAAGGGAGAGGCTGATAAGAATGTAGCTTTTGTTATTTTATGTGCTTAGTGGCACATGATAGAAATAAGTGGCAAGCGTGCAGTACAGCCACGCTCGTCAAAGAAAGGCTTTAGAATTAAACCACACAGTCCTGATCAAACGCTCACTCAATAGGAAAGAGATATGCCTGACTTAAACCAAAACACTACATTATAGAGAGTCACAGAACGAACATTTCTTTGAATAGCCCTGTTTCATCTGTGACTTCAAATCTAAAATCATTATCAACGGGAGGAAGTGAGGTGAAGGTGAGGCCAAGTTGGACTGAGGCCAGGTATATGTGGTTGCACTGTGTATAATTATTTTATATAAAAACACATACATGCTTGTATATATTTAAGAAATATTTTCATGTATCTCTACTGTATATAGATTTATATATAATTTATATTGCATATAATTATTTTATATTTAAATAATATTTTTTTCTTAAATATACATGCGTGTGTGTGTGTGTATATATATATATATATATATATATATATATATAGAGATTCAGATGCAAAAGCCTCTAATTGCCATTTGAAATTTTCTTCTAAAATGATCAGTTTTATCAAGTTGATTTAAGTTCAGTAATTTCACTTAAATGGCAATGAAGAGTTCGTGAGCTTAGAATTATAAGGTTCTATCTCCATTTAGGGTAGTTCTAAGATATTGAGCATCAAAGTTTTTACATCCCAGCTGGCAAAACTGTTATGTAGTATAATCTTCTATTATAGCTTTATCTATTTTTTTTTACAAAAATAACACCACACAGGCATTAATAAACACCTAATGGATCAGATTATGTCAAAAACTCGGATTTCGAACCAAAAAGTGGAGATAGAACCTTATAATTCTTAAGCTCATCGGATTAACTATTAATTGTCATTTAAGTGAAATTACTGAACTTAAATATGCAAGCTTGAAAAAAATGGTTATTTTAGAAGAAAATCTCAAATGGCATTTAGAGGCTTTTGCATCTCAACTCTTCATATATATATACAAAATAATTATACACAATGCACCCACATATATTATGTAAACACAAACTTGTATTTTGGATGCGATTAATCGCGATTAATGGTTTGATGGCCCTAAATTATACAATGTGTGACAATGTAGATCAGGATGTTCTTTCAACATTTCAAGTAAAAATAACTCTTATAAGTCATGTATGCTATTGTTCAACACCCAACACATCCCTCACTAAAATAGCATCAACCCGAGTGAGAAATTAACCTCTTTCTGCTTTTCACATCTTCAATTATATATATATATATATATATATATATATATATATATATATATATATATATATATATATATATATATATATATATATATATAATGCAGTGGTTCTCTTTCAACAGCAGAAGAGCTCTAAAAAAAGTTTAATGAGGTAACCTATAGAGAGTATTATTCTGTACACAAACACAAATGCATTGGCAGGGCGGGACGTTACAAAATAAGCACTCAATGAAACCGGTTGGGCATGTAGGCTCACTCAAACAAACACACAAGAATGTGGATTACAGCCACTTAGATCAGAAAGATGGGTTTCTCAATGCCACCACGCAGAGAAAGAGAGAGAGAGAGAGAGCAGCAGACTTCCTTACAATCAATTGTGGTCCCTTCTTCTATTAACCACAAACCTCTGAGACCCATGAATGAGAGAACATTCCAGATCACCTCTGAACATAGAGCAGCTATGAATGGAAGGTAAAGAGATTGAGTAAGAATCCACAATCCATCCCAATATTATGATATCAGGCAAAGAAACACACTCATAAACCCAGCTCTGTTGAAGGGCTATAAAACTGACTCATGAATATCATTAAAATACATACAATCTGACTCACACATTAAACACAGAAGTATTTAGAGTGTTTCACTGAAGTATCGACAAAGATCCCCAGGCAGCGTTTGCGTACGTGTGAGAGACGCACTACAGTCACCTCGCAAACAACCTAATTTTAACAGCTAATTCTGCTGAAATGTCTTTGTGCGTGCATGTGTGAACGTGTAAAACAGGCTGACAGAAGACCTCAGGGCCATTTACACACATCGCAGCCTTGCAATGACCTCACTAGTGTACCTGTCACAACTGTCACCTGTTGTGTTGACCAGTGGGAATTTGACTAGATCTAGAAACATTCCTTCGAGATTAAAACTAAAAGCAAACTGCTTTAAGGCTAGATCCAAGCAGATACAAGGCATGTTTCGGTCAGCCAGCTCACAATATCCATCCAAATGCCAGCCAATGTCAGATTACAATAATATAACCAACACTGATTTTAGCCCCAACATATCATCAACCAACAGAGAATCAAAGAAGGGAGACTCACTTATAATTCTTAGTCAAAAGAGCTTATCCAAACTTTATTGTTCTATTAAGATTTAAAGCCACTTTGATGTCAATGCAAATCAAATGCTCTGCTCCAAGGACCAACCCAGGAGGTGTGTCCTTCAAAACCATGGAGACAACAGACACACTTAACATCCCCATGGTGACCGGTTTGTCCAATGTTACAGTGTGTGCTTATCGTAAAGGGGAAAACATAGGGATCTTCTGAGAGACGTAATGTAATGTATGAGCTGTGATTTTCACAACAAGATACAACAGCAGGTCCGTAAACGTATGTTAAATATCACAAATATGTGTCATTTCTGAATGAGCGTGGGTGTTCACTTGAAAAGATGTCAGTACTTCTCATTGGCTCACGTTTCATTAATATAAATGCTTCCTTGAACAGAACTGAAATCTGACAGACAGTCTAGAACTTGCCATGTTACAATTAGGCAAATTATGTCCTACAATAGAACCGAAGTACAATCAAGAGCTTTTCGTGTCCTGACACAATTTGCATCAACAGTTACAGTATTCAAAACCATAGATAAACTGAAATTTCAGCAGCTGAAAGAAAATAGGCCAAAACATCCGTAGATTACTACTCAAACATTTGATCAGTTTTTTAAAAGAATTGGATAAACAATGAGCGAGCGTGCGTGCGACAGTACGTTGCGGTAGGCTGAATTATTTACGACAGCGGTAATGGACAATTCCAGGTCCAACGTGTAGAGCGACCGCAAAGGAAAAGTTACTTGGTATTGCTTTAAATTGTTACAAAAGAAATCTGGTTGAAATAAAATGTTCTTTTCTCAAAAAATATATTAGTAGCACTTTTTCCAACACCGATTATAATAATAATAATAAATATTTCTTGAGCAGCAAATCAGCATATTAGAATGATTTCTGAAGGATCATGTCGACACCGAAGACTGTAATGAAGTAATGATGCTGAAAATTTGACATCACAGGAAGAAATTACTTTTGTACATATAAAAAAATAGAAACACTTGAATTATATTAACATTTCACATTCCGTCTTTTACCGAGTTTCACTTTTTGAGCAAAAAAAAGTCTTTGTGAGCACAGGACACTTCTTTCAAAATTATTTAAAAAACTGCGCATCATAAAAGTGTTTGTCAATACCAACTGAAGAAATTGAACATACTCAATTAGAAAAAGATATGTTATATTACTAATTAACAAAGGCTAATTTAAAGTTACCATTTTTGGTTTAGGTTTTCACCCCAGTAAGCCCAGTATTTTCAGTTTGAACAAGAATTTGAATCACTATTCAAACCACATTACTAGTTACACTGAACTATCGATTCCAAATTCTAATTCACAATGATTCGTTTTAGAAAAGGCAGTGCCATTAACATTCTGTGAACTGATGTGTTCCTTTGTATGAAAACATTCTTCCTTGATGCCATATTAGCGTGCTACAGAGCACCAGAAAGGTGACACTAAAAAAAATGATTTGCATAATACTTTGCATTTTTAGTTAGTCAGTTTTTCCTCTCATCCGGTTCGGCTATATACACATGGATGACAGCAGTTAACATTCAAATCAGGGCCAGAATTTGTCGATAGCTGGCTGCTGCAGAATGCTCGAAAAGGGACTTTGCATGGTAAATATATCTCAAAGAACATACTTTTCAAAATAAACTGATCTAAGCGAAGAAAGTTTTTTTAAAAGTGAAAATATTACTTCACCTCTGGCAAAATGGGCTTTCAATAAAACGTGACAGCCTACACAGAAAGTCGAAAAGATTTTTTAAATTGGTGCTACCTGGCTAGAGAAAACATAAAACCTTCCCTTTTACAATGTCATGTTGCTGTGTAAGGTCACTCCCAACAGTCTGCTATGGATACACTTAACCAAAAAACAAACACCTTGCTTTTTCTAGGGACTACTTCTTTGCAAACTTTTAGTCATGATGATGGTGTTCGAAGGGGGGATAATTTCGATCAGTTCTGCCCAAAAGAAAGTACAGGTACAGGTAAGAAAGCTGTGGCCACAGTGTTCCATTTATACCATAATGCTGTTTAAATACCAATACACAACGGGATACAAAAATGCAGAAGTATAATCATTAGTTTTCACGGAAAACTCTGGAGCAACCGCACCATCCGTCTGACTTTTGCTGACAAATAAAAGTGAATTTCTCTGTCCAGATAACAGAGAATAAGTAAACATTGTTCATTTACATAAACTATAGACATTGTAACAACACACTTTAAGGTTTCAGGTTTCAATGTCCTAGTTCTAGGCTCCACTGGTATCTATCAGGTCTGTAAAATCATCACAAAGCATTCCCAGCCTCTATAGTCATCAGCTTAAACAAAGGCGCAATGTTACTGTATCTATCATCAGCTCCAAATCTAAAGGTAAAAATGCTAATGGCACAGCTGACAGGTGACATGAGAGTGCAGATGAGCGCCAAACACTGGCTTTTGCACACATACAGACAAATTATTTGACGACAGGTTAGCAGCAAGGCTTCTGACTGAAACCTCGCCTCAAAAAGAGCAAAGGATTGCTCCAAAACAGGGAAAAGATTTACCCGACAGAGCCGGGTCTAGTCCCAGAAACTTGTTATGTAACCAAAGCAAAACATTGCATGAAAGATCTAAAGCTTTATTTAAAAGAAAAACTTGTTTCGTTAATGATTGCAACATTATTGGGTTGTTTGGGGAAAAATGTCCTGCAATTGTTTGCATATCCACCCACATCACATGCCAGTAGACAAACATGTGAGGGTGATAAAGGAGCGCTTGCCATTGTGATTGTGTCCACACATAAGTGTGCTTGACTTACTTGAGGAGGTTCTCTGCTCCAGCTCTCATCCTCATCTGTTTGATGATTTTCTGGTTGAGAACTGCTCTTTTATTCTGCAGTTTACTACGGCCAGTCTGAGCAAATGGATTGCATCCCTGTCAGAGAAAGAGATGGAGAGAAAGAGATTAACAACAATTTACATGGCTCTTGGGGCAATGACCTATACAGCTATTATAAAATGAATTTATTTTCAGTTTTTATACAGTGAACTTTACACAGTCTTATAAATAACAACTGCAATGCATTCCATAGCTCCTATAAAAGATAAACACACAAGCACATGCCAGCCGACACATCTTGTTACGTCAGTAAGGTGTGGCGTACACAGTACGTGATGTAAGGAGAATTTCACGTAATTTCACACCCAGACACGCCTATAGAGAGTATCTATCTGTCATAAATCTGATAGCTGAGGGAGGAGGTCTGATTTATAGGAGGCTGGTTTCAATCTAGATGGATAAATATGCAAACTCCTTTACTGCTCTTATCTTGACAAACATCCTATGCATAGATTTCACATCAGGTACAAGTGGTCATATGAAGTCGCCATGGAATGCTGTTTGGTTTGAAGGTGACCTCTGTGGAGTGGTGCTTCATGCAATACTATTAGAAATGGACAATAGAGAGCCTAAGTCCCTCCCCTTCCGGTCGACCACCATGGGACCTTATTTCGGAAAAATATTGAATGGTAGTCAATGGCGAGAGATAACAAATATTTTGATTTCGTTTAAATTGATCCCTGAATTACACATATGATGTTTGTCAATTTAAAAGATACATTTTAAAGTCAAGAAAGTCGCAGTTTGATGTAAAACTGTTGAGATATAAGACTGTGAAAATACGTAATTACAAAGACTACAAACCCCAAAGGCGCACATTTTCTCTCAATGAATGAAGCGAACTTTACTGAGGCTATGTCATTGTTTCTATAGTCTTCCGTTATAATCGTAACGTTACCGTCATGAGTGTGTTGTTCCAGACTGCACACACACACAGCAGCTGATCTTGCTCGTTGTTTCGCCTCCCGGGAGATGTAGTTCATTGAGGGTTTTTCACATAAAACTAAAAGTTACTCTTCTGTTTTAAGACGAACTGCGACTTTCTTGGCTTTCATAATTATCTTTTAAATTGACAAACATCATATGTGTAATCCAAGACACAGTTCAGACGGAATAAAAAGATAAGTTATCTCTCGCCATTGACTACCATGCATTGTTTTTCCGAAATAAGGTCCCATGAACCGGAAGCGGAGGGGCGGGACTTAGGCTCTCTATGGACTGTTTGCTCACAAAATTTCACCCAAATCTCACTAAAGTGACTCTTGAATTGTTATGTCACAGTAGCAGGTTGTATCACCAAATTCAATACCATTTTCTATTCTTGCAACAGCCATGAATAACATCTGGAAGCAAAGATATTGAAGAATGCTGAACGTTAAAGTCGGCATGAAATCAAATTTGACAAATCTTCTTTTTATATGTAATATTGTAGAGTTTATTATAAATTATTTATCTGTGCACTTCATTATTTTCTTTAAAATTCATGTACCCTATAATCTTGAATCAAAGACATTACCCTTTCCTCCCCCATCAAAATGACCTCTCTTCTATTTCCTTCACGTGGAATGGCGTTAGGGTGCAACCAGATCCGATGAGGGTGCGGCTATCGGTGAACCGCCTCTCAGAGAATCGCATTCAAATCTGCCTCCGTTTTGTATGCAACGCCCAACCTCCAACGATCCAATCAATTCCCGAAGGACAAAATCAAGCCCTGTCCTACATTTTTTTCCTAATTTCAGAAGCTGTTTCACCCTGATATACATCCCGATAAGGAAAAAATTATAATCTCAACTTCCGTTTCACACCGACTTTAAAGATTGAGACTTTCATACTACCTGAAAGTCTTATCTGACTTTTTTTGGTTAATAATGATTATACTATATATTATATTACAGAGGTTTATCTATCAAACCTTAATTAAGACTTCTTTGGCGTTACAATGCTTTAATTATAAGTGCAGATGAGTACAGCTCTGGTGGAAGAGAGACATAATGCACCTAAAAGTGTAAGATAACACACAGCTCATATCTCTGTGAGTTACCAAAACCCCAAATGAGAAAAAAAAACACTCACACATGAGATACGAACATGTGCAGAGCCTCTCGTATTGCATGGCATGACAGACTAGCTGCCCTGTGAGGATTAGTTTACACGATATAGGTAGGCCGAAATGCACCGAAAATTTAAGCTAGTCAATTCAATTATATAATATGGTTGTCTCTTTTGTTAATAATCTGACTGAATGTGAATGTAGCAACCTCAAACAAGAAAACCATAGCCTGCAGTAAACATGGGCTGTCTTTCAATGCAACAGTGGTTGTCAAAAGGACCAGACGTGACCTCTGCACATTCTAGAATACGGACCATGGCAATGTTTAGCGAAGCAGATCCAAATAGCTGCCAGCACAACTGCGTTTCACAATCATACAGCAATTACCCTGGACTAACAGTGCAGAGCAGAAACAAGGTCCTAATCAAACCAGGGCACAAATGAGACAGGGCCTCAACTGAGTTGTATAAGCGTTCAACATTTTGCAACCATTATATATGGTAGGTTGTCCACACAAATATGAGACTACGGTAACAAATAATAATTTATATTCTCAGCCTTGAGAATATCCAATGACTAACCGTTCTGTCTCAAAGTTGGGCTACAGTAAACATTAAAGAATTAGGCAACAGGGAGTATATGGCATTTTTTCTTTTTAGTTTAAAATGCACTCTTTCCTTCTTACTCATAGTTGATCAGTCACTTTACGTAATGCTATGAGATGTTCAGAAGCCAAGTTATACTAACCCTAGATCACAGAACAGCTTCTCTTGCCTATACCAGTACATGAGATGGGAGCATCTGTGTTTCATTAATGTTTGTGGTTTGGCTGTGCACTGTCACTGGGCAGATGCAACACTAATCGGAGAAAAACTGGGGGAAAATGCTGAATCTGCGATTCAGTTTCCCTAAGCAGTGCAGCGCAAGCAGGATCAGCTCAGGAGGATATGGACCAAAACCACATCACCGGTCTGAGCCAGCTCCCACCTGGTCACAGGCCTGAAACCTTCTCGCTGCAGACTCATTTTCCTCACTCCTTTTCAAAGAACTCATGTAATAAATGAAAATGAGACACAGGAAATGTAAACAAACAAAAAACTGCATTTCCTTCTAAAAATCTATTCAGCTTTGCAGTCCCATAACCATATCTGCGCAAATTGATACAGAAAACCCAGTCTGTGAGCCATTTTGCTTTTTTTTATTTTTACTTCTCCGTTCACATGACAGCGCTTTCAGACAAAGACAAACATTCCAGAAGAAACTGTAAAAAACAATCACTATGCAGGCCATTAACCACTTTAATATCAATAAGACCTGCACAACAAAGCCCAATTTATACTCTAAACACAAAAGTGTGGTGAGATCAACAGAGGTACACAATTTAACAATAGACCTCTTCAGCTGCCATTCACACTAACAAAACTAAATTCCATCCAGAGTCTATGATACATGTCAGAAACATGTCACACATTACTCTTCCAAAAGTCAACAAACACATAGATGTACACACAAGAAGACACAAGATAATCATTGATATGTGTGAAGAGAAATTCCAAATACTGTAATCCCTCAAAACACAGACAATTTCACCATGATCACTGCAGAAACTGAATTTAAAGTCGTCAAAGTTGTCCAAATAAAAAGACAAGAAAATGGCAAAAACAACCCTTTACACAACTTGCTCATAAGTAATTCATAATAAATAACCACAGTTTCCCCCAAAATATGATAGTTCTGCAAAATCATCATGACATATAATATGGAATTGTCTTAGGTTATGTTTATACATTTATGACAGTGGTTCTAAATTAGAAACTCTATAAGACTCTATAAGAATAATTGATAACAAAGTTTAATTAATTTATAAATTAAACTTCATTGAATGAGTGCAACTGAATAGCAATGCATTAGTTCTGGCAAAAAAACATAGGCTACATTTTTCTAAATATTTCTCATAAGGCATTAACTGCAAGTATAAAATTCTAGATGTAACACTAGTAATTGTATTTTTTTTTAAGAGCAGTATCTCAATGTATTATTGTTATGGGGTAAAAATGAGATGTGTTCCTCATACCAGTTTGAGTTTTTCACAGCATTTTAGCCTACCTTCACTGCTATGCATTGCCTTGTTTTGTGCTTGTATGGTTTGTGCTTCAAACAATGTGCCATTTACATTGTTTGAAGCACAAACCTTGGCAGGATATAGAATAACATTTTTTGTAAAAAAAAATGAATTCAAATTACTAAGATAAAAAAAATGCTAACTAGTAACTAAATAATTATCAAAATAATCATAGTCGCAGGCCCTTCGACCTAATAACATTAACACTTACGTTACCTGGAGTATGGTTATTTTTTAAGGGATATATAAAAAAATAATTAAGAAACCAGTGGTAATCCTTCAAACAATAAATGACATGGTTAATTGTTTCCGAGTCTAATTTGTCTTTGCTTGGCATTGTTTTGTTTGGACAGCAGAGCAGATGTGTGCTCATCTCCAACAGATCCTGTTACAAACACCTTATGAAGAAAGGAGGCTGAATGCCTCGTCCTTCACTTATTATCGACATTTCTACAACTCATGAAAGAAAGTACAAGTCACGAATCTTTTCAAAACGACACTAGCAAAACTGCAGTGAGGCTACATACATCTACGATCGTGACTAATAAAAGGTACCGAGGAATTTACCGTCAGCTACGGAACCTTCGAGAAAAACAGAAATGAAAGTCCGAGTCTCATACCTTTTTGAAGGAGCCATTCTCCACCGGTCCGTTGGTTTTGCACCCATTGGGAATAAGAGTGTCCGTCATTTCTGAATTCTCAACCGATTGCCTCGATGAAAATCAGAAAGCAGAAGTCGTAAGAAGTTCCTGCAGCTCAACAGGTGTGTCTCCAAGGAGATCTGAGATATTGGTCTGTTGATGCTCCGCTGTTGTCCAAACTCTCCTAATCACATTCAGCATTAGCTATTTGCTGCACTTCCCCGTCCCGCCCTGCCGGATGCGTCACGAGTCAGGGGAGCTTCCCTCAGTGGGCGGAGTCTGTCTGATCTCACCTGCACAATTGCCACGCCCCCGATTCGACTTGTTTATAAATGCCCTGCATCAACGATGTTATTTTTAGCTCAGATGTTGATGACTGTTTGACGGATAGTCCAAACGTACCAGCCGACAGCTAATGCATATCAAAGTTTGGATTTTACTTTATTTTTTCTTGTATATAGGACAAGTCAATCAGCTGTCAGCAACCACAGACCTAGACGTGCTTTTTCCAATTGTACATTTATATATAAACATATTTTATTTTATAATATCACTTATTACAAATCAATTATTTGTATTATCTGTTTGTTTGTTTGTTTGTTTTTGTTTGTTTTCCTACTGTGTGTGTGAAAGTATTTGACAACATAATTCAGATGTTTTATGTTCATAATACTTCTCATTCTGATTCTATAGGATAAAATTCCCAGTGATGTAGTGTAAAAGCGCCCTCTACTGTCTAGATTCTAGATGTTAAATTCACGGGAATGTAGTCACGTTTGGCCTAAATCAAATTGGAGCAGGTTTATGGAATGTTGTCAGTGTGCCAGGCACTCTGTAACACAAACAAAGACACTGTCTCATGCATTGGGGACATTTTTTACATGCTTTAGAGCTTCTCTTTAGCCTAGGATTAGCCTATTACTTTTTATGGGGTGGGCTTAGCTGTTACAAAACTGTTTAGATCCTACAGCCACTTAATCATTTCTGGAGGGTTATTTTTGTGCCCTTTCAGCCTGTAGAATGAGTAAATTCGCTCATAACATACTGACACACACACAGGCACACGCAGCTTATGTTTGCGCTTTGTCAACTGGATCATTGCTGTAAGCAGCATGTGGACACTGGGGCCAGTGATTTGAGGTCAAAGCTGTCTTAACTGGTCTCATGCAACACTGTAACCCCAATATGAAACTTGTTTACTCATATTTACTGAGCTATGCATATAAGCATTAACTACTTCATATAAGGGTTAATTAAAGCAAAAGACAAATCCGCAGAGGCAACTGAGCGGCCCCGGAGTGGTCATGACCCAGCTGGACCCCAGGGGATGGAGTCTACACTCACAATGGCTGTAACTGTCATGAGGCTCGTTGGCGGCACAATTGAGTGGAGCAGGAAAAGTGAAACAAAGCATCCTCAGAAGTTATATGAAGTAGTTAATGCTTATATGCATCTTATAGCCTATCTTATAATGTCTTATAAGTGTCTTATTAACTGTTAATTACTGCTTATTACAAGCACTTTTTTTGTCACTTTTAGACAGACAATTTAAAGAAAATTATACATATACAGAAAGATGTAATTTCACTCACCAAGCCATAGCTATCACTTCAAGCAAATATCCATCCCTTCTTAAATTTCCAGAGTCAGCAAGCTGTGTTGGGCCATTTGGTGAAACTGAGGCATATGCCCATTCACTGTAAAAATGAATATGCTTTATCTAATCAAAAATATTGTGGCTACAGATTACAAGCAATATAATTAATTAAATTTAACAAATTAGAATTGAGTAATGATTAATCAAATTAGTCCTTAAAAGTTAACCATTTAAAATGAGTAAAGTTTACACAAAAAAATGTAACAAAAATATCTCACTAACAGACAGATGTCAAAGATTAATTAAGAACTCTTTATTTTATATTGCCAACATTGAAGACACCTGATGTTAACAAGCAGAATCACGGAAGGAGAAACACGTAATTTTAAAACCAACCTAAAACACACACCGATCACCATAATAGTGACTTCAATTTATGTTTTTTTATTTTATTTTATTTTTTTATTGTTGTTGTAAGTTTTACTCATTTTAAATGGTTAACTTTTAAGGAATTAATTTGATTATTACTCAATTCTAATTTGTTACATTTATTTAATCATATTGCTTGTGTTGCCACATTTTTTGATTAGATAAAGCATATTCATTTTTACAGTGTATAACATATATAACGCATATAAATCTTCATTATGAGTCCTAATCAGAAATAGCCTACAGTGCATGTTCACAATAATAGTTTAAATAAATAAAAGAATGATTTATGTTTTACTTTTAATATAAACATTGAACCTAGATTTAATGGCATTCTTGTTAATGGAGTTAAACACTTAAATTAGGAGTTTTATTTTTTTACAGTTTTTTTTACAGTTTACAGGAGCTTAAATTTACAGTTTTTATATTCAATAAATAGACATATTTGTGGTGGATGCGATGCTTTTGAACACTTTTCCTGTGGCATGCTGTGTTTTAATGTTTTAACTACAAAGAGAATTGCTTATCATGATAATAGCAGATTGTCTGAAAATATTTTTCGTTCAAACAATGCACAACAAGACTATCTGTTTCTATTAGAAATATAAATCAATTAAAAATACTGTTTTTGGCCAGTGGAAAAGATTAAGAAAAACTTTCTCTGAAATGTATTTTATAATATGATTTATTTACTCAAAAACAAGGCAAGGATAGGCTACATCCGTATCTCATATTTTCCTAATGTCTACCGTTAAAAGTGATATCAAGTGAATGAATAAGCATATGCAAATGATATGCAGATGAGGATATGCATAGTAAAACTAGGTGTTGTAATCTCCATATATGGTTATTTCGGGAGGAGACATTCAGGGAATTTGGAGGTTCAGGGGTAGCACGGTTTTAAAAGTCTGAATAGTTTTTGGCGTAGTCCTACACAATTTTTGTCTTTCGGGGACACATACTGTACACTTTTAGTAAGTATTAAGCACAGTTTTATAAATGAGACCCCAGGTACCACATCAATAAAATACAATTTCTCTCAAAAACTTTTATATAGACCTAGTAGCATACTATGCCTTTTAACTTTCATGAGTTAAAAAAAGAAAAAAATAGAAAAATGCTTGATAAAACATTGAATATGCATAATATTTTGTAGCTTTGAAATGTCATTGTTTCATGCTGTTCTTAAAAAACACTCTGGGTAATCAAAATAGAGATAAATGGGCCTCACCACAGATATTCACCATGCCCATGAACTTGAACTGCCAACAATTCTCCATTCCTCAAGGAATAAGATACCGTTACACATGCATAAGATGAACATCTTTATTTAATGCTGCTGGTAATTTCAACCTGGATGATTGTATTTGCTGTGCGTGTGTGTATCACGTGGCACATTCCAGTCAGATGTGCTTTTCTTTCCATCCCATGCCACTAGATGGAGCAAAAAGTGTACAAAAGACTCAAGAATCACAGAGGAAACGGCACTCTCCAGACCAGTAAAAAATAATTAAATGTTAATTTACTGTAAAATGTTAATCTGTGATAATGCAATGAATAAAGAAGCAAATATGACCATTTTTGCACAAAAATAAGCAGCCAAAAAGTGTTTGTGAGTGAGAGTGACTATCTGACAACTTATTGTAAAGGAGGCCGAACTACTTTTAGAGAGAGGAGTTCCTCCTCTGAGCCTGAATGACTTTTACAACAACAGGTTTCCGCTCATTTCTCTCCTCTATTCGGCTAGGCACAAAGCTGAGTGCGATGCAGTGCTTTTCCTGCTCTGAATGGGCTGAGAGTGAGAAATGTCATGTTAAACTGACCTTAGATCAGCGGAAACAGAGCAGTGCTCATGCTGGTGCAGAGTTTAGTTGCTATGCAGCCATAGACCTCACCCCAAGAACTTTAGTTGCTCACTGGACAAATTATGTTTTGTGATCCATAATGGCAGACCACTCGAGGCGGTGACATGATCTGAGTAAAATTTCAAGAATTTTATGTTTGTCTGTTAAAACGTGTTTGTGAGAATGGGGGATGAAGGGGGTTTGGCATATAGATGTGATTGTATAATTAATTTGTGTGCATGCATGCGTGTCTGTGTGTATGGAAGAGAGAATGCATGGGTGAGAGTTTTTGTGTGTGAAAGACCACACCAGCTACATTGAACATTAGACAAAGTGATTGATGACAGAATCGTTGGGTCCACCAGTCTCCCAAACACAGATGCATTCTGTACTGGCAATCTAGACTATTAGAGTTCAGGAAGTGTCTCAACCATTAAACAGCCTGTGTATATTCACTCCAAACTGCTAAGAAGACTGTAGTGCGGATGGAAAAGCCAAGAGGAAAAAATGCATTCTGCTAGCCCTAGCCTCCCCATTGGCTCACATAGTGAACCATATCTGGAGATAGAGCTATTTAGTTTAGACGCCTGATAAAATTTTCCATGACGGTGGAGTAAAGATTTCCACTCTGTATGTCCAAATAGTTGTTCATCCACTAGTGATACTATGAGGTTTTTTTTAAGTTTTAAAGTAGAGTTATAGAGTAAAATATAGTATATGATGTAATATATATTTGTAGCCTATTATAACATTTTTGTAAGATGTAGGCTATATATCACTATAGGCTCTATAGGTTTAATTTAACCTGAAGGAGAGAAAGCAAAGTCCACACCAGACTGGGGCGGAGCTTCTGTCCACACAGACTCCCATGATAAGTTAATTCAGAATGAGACTGTCTATACATGCTGTGATGTATTTGTTTACAGGCTGACTACTCCTCTCCATCTACTCAGTGTCCTGTGTTTTCTGTTCTGTTTTCATGCCTAAAATTGTAATAAGAAAAACTACTGATATTCACTCTTGTGGAATTAATAATCACATTTGTGGAATATTCAAAGTTTACAATGAAAATAATTTGCTAAAAATGTCAACATCAGTATTTGATGATGAAACAATTTTCAGTAAACAAGCACATATGCACAGTACAACATTTTATCATATGGAGAACAATGAGTACTCAGCATTATTCTATTTGTTTACCATCAATATATCGAAATAAATGCAAACATAAATAAGAGGTTAGTGTGAGAACAGTGTATTTCACTGTGTGCATAGTGTATGCACATGCTTGCAAACTCCACATTTGAGACATTGTTAACATCTTTGTTCTCTGTTCACAGTCTGTGATATCACAACCCAGATAGAGTTACAAGCTCCATCTGAAGGGAATGACTGGTTGTCTGGGTGCCAATGTACCCCCATAGCAGTCTGTATCACTTTACACATTCAGTCACCAGAGGGCCACGATAAGCAGAATCTGTTGGGATTACTTCTGTTTTTCAGTCACTCACAAAGAATTAGTGTGATAGCAAAACAAGGCTAGTGAAGAGTGTTTGATGATGACTAATATCTACTGTTATAAAGAGATCACACAGTACGTGTTTACTAGAATGAGGAGGAGGGATGGAGTGAGTCAGTGAAAGGCCCACACAGAATAGTATGCAAGAAACTCTAAAGCTGATTATTATTGTCATGCACATAGTTCTACACACCCCAAATAATACACTCTAAATATGCTGGGTTGTTTGAACCCAAATTTGGTTAAAATATGGACAAACCCAAATGTTGGGTTAAAAATGTAATTTCAAATTAACCCAACTTCAACTTTCACTTTCAACTGTACATTTTTTAATTGCAATTTTTTAACCCAACATTTGGGTTTGTCCATATTTGACCCAAATTTGGGTTCAAACAACCCAGCATTTTTTAGAGTGTAATATAATTACACACTACCAGTCAAAAGTTTAGACACCAACTCATTTTTAAAAATTACAATTTGCCTACAAATTTAATATAGGCCTATACAGCAACAGAAAAGTCCATGACTGAAATTTCATATCATCATACCACAACAACTTATGGGTTTTATGGGTGTTACGATCACTCGTAACACCCATAAAACCTCTGTTGCCACATCAAACCCCCACAGACTGAGCAGAAAGAATGGGTGTTTCCGTCATCTAGTTTTTTTACAATGTGTAATAACTCCTGGTGTCATTCCAACTACCACGTCTATCCGTCTAACTGTGTAAATGAACCCGACACAGGTAAGAGCATAAATACTGTACATCAACACGTTCAAAAGCATAATGGTAGTTAGTTAACATGAAATTTCAGGCAGCTTCAGTAGTCTTATGATGTGATATGCTTTAATACCTAATTATTGATATTGATAGTAAATTGAATAGGAATAGGCTACTTTGTAGGCTACTTAAAAAAATGGATTGATTAAGACAAAAATGTAATTAAAATGGTGGGGGGAAAACATTCATTTGAATGAAAAAGAACGTAGAAATGTGTCATGTACCTATTTGCAACCTCGTTGGGCAGGTAAGCGCGTGCCAAGGCACAAGACAACTGTTAACCTGTTGATATGGAGGCAGGCAGCAGGAGATTTGCGCATGCGCCCTGAGTCCCTCATCAACCCGCTATATGAGACCGAGCGCGGATACAGATGCCGTTTTCTTGAACAGCCGCACACATGGATGGAACCGAAACGAACCAGAGAAACTGCGCGAAACCGGAGCAACAGAAGATGTTAGACTCCGGTGGAAACCAAAGTGGATCTAAGGATAGAGTGACTCTTAAAAAGGAAATTGGTCTCTTGAGCGCGTGCGCCATAATTATAGGTGAGATGTTTCCTCATTTTAACGCGCCAACGCGTGCGCTCTAACCACCTTGAACTTTTATCACTTGGCATGTTTCTTTGTCTGTCATTTTATCACTGTCTGCTTGTTTTGAATCTATTCATCCTAACCTTCAGTCCTCACTCTTTCATATACTTTCGCTTTAATGATATCTGCTCTCCTAAAAGTCGAGTAGCCTAAAGTATTAAAAAGAAACAACTCAATCATGTCCAAACTTATATCGTCACGGTACGGCTGTCTTAATTTGTAAGGACAAATCGCATGATTCCGAGAACGTCTCGTGCCATGCCGCCACTTACAGTATAGTCTCCATCACACTCTGTTCATCAGAGCGCAGATTGCATCATTGAGGAAGAGAATCAGGCTGAAACTCAACTCCGCGCTTACGTGGCTGCTGCAACCCACTTCACTGGGTCCTTCACGTGTGCTGAACAAACCCACCATATAAAAGTCAAATGTATAGACCTATAATTAAACTAGGACATTTTTTGAAAACGTTTTATGTAAGATCGTTTTGCTTCATTTAAAGCTATTTTAAAGTTCTCTTTTAGCTAATGCATGTCCTGATCTGTAGGATTAAATACATTACTCGATTTAAATGTTTACTGCAGTCAATAAATGACGGAGTAAGATTAAATAAATTCTGGACAGGAAAATACATCAAAATTAAAATTCGTGTTTCCTATAGCATCCTTTACACTCAGTTTATACTACCCCAAAGCCTTTTAACTCTTCTTTTTATCATGTGTGTGCTGGACACATCCATCTAATGAATAATCCTCACTGAGTATAAATATATACTGAGCAACACAAGCTATGCGGTCACACTTTAGTTTAGGGTCCAATTCTCTCTATTGACTTACTATTAACAATGACTACTAATTAGGCTACTGCTGATTAATAGTTTGTAAGGTAATTGTTAAATGTAGGATTATGGGATGTAGAATATGGTAATGCAGAATAAGGCTTTAATGGACAGCATTTTTATAGCGCTTTCACAAACCTAATGGTCACAAAAGCACTTTACAATATGTGCTTCACTAATATTGTTAATATGTGCTTTACAAGTATTAATAAACAATGCATGCTAATAAGCAACAATAGTGAGAATTGGACCCTAAACTAAAGTGTTACTGCTGTGTTACTCAGATGAAGGCCATCTAATGGAAGCCTTTGATAAGATTGACAATATGTCTTTATATTTTGTTATTGTAGTTTGTAATGTGTTGTGTCAGTGAAATTTGGCTTTCCTCCCGAAGCTGTATCAGCCTATAGTATAAAGGAGACTAGTTGTCATATTTTTTTCCTCCAGTGAATATAAGCCAATGAACGTTTCCACTGTTACGGTTCATTAAACACATTGATTTACATTAGTCCTTTTAAGGTTCAAATGTTTATTTCCCAACTACAAATATATACTGTATAAACACACCTATGTATCACTTTATATTTATAAAGATTTGTTTTTGAGAATGACCTGGTAATACTACTGAATACAGAAAGAACTGTGTATCTGTGTGCCTGCAGTAAACCTGACAGGTTATTTTGTTAGACGTGAAATACTGAAACATGACGTGTCGCGTGGCCTTATTTTAGTCTCACATGTGCTAGAGCTTTGATGTAACTATGTGGGTATTTTCTCATGTGTATATATAGGCCTAACTGCTGAAACATATGACTAGTCTCTCTCTTTTTATAGAGATTTTTTTTTAACAATAAGCTATGATAGGAAGTTAAGATATAATTCATGTTAGCTGTTCGTTATGGCTGTGACCTTTACCCCAAAATGTATGGCTGTATATGATTAAGTGAGAGTGGTTCAGTGTTTTGAGCTTGGTGTCAGTGTAACATCAGTGTACAGGTGCAGCTGTAGATTTCAGTTAGGTTTATGGTTTAGTGGCTTTATTGGTAGTAAGGCAGTTACTTGGTAGTTTTGTTCACAGCCTTTTACCATTCTAAACGTTTGACATAATTCTGACAAGCACCTTTAAGAAGAGTATAGGATTGCAGATTACTCAAAGGATTTCAGTCAACTGGTGACTTATTTACCTTCTGAACATGGGAAAGTTTTCCTTTGCTGGAATGTCCTCCTGATATTACTCAAGGTCAATGACAATTTTATCAGTTACTTTACACATTTCGTCTGTTTTATCAGTTACTTCACAACTCTTTGCCCATGCAGTACTCAAGTTTATTTATTTTCAATACTTTTAATAATATATAGACACAATGTACAGTGACCTCTTTATTCACCATCATAACTTAAAGGAGTAGTTCACTTTTAAAAAAACTTTTGCTGATAATTTACTCACCCCCATGTCATCCAAGATGTCCACGTCTTTCTTTCTTCAGTTGAAAAGAAATTAAGGTTTTTGATGAAAACATTTCAGGATTTTCTCCATATAATGGACTTCATTGGGAACCAAATGGTTCAAGGTCCAAATGAGAGTTTCAGTGCAGCTTCAAAGGGCTTTAAACGACACCAGACGATGAATAAGGGTCTTTATAATTGCTCTATGACTCGAAAAAAGATTTGTTCATTTTGATGAATGAGTTTGAATAGGAGAGTCACAAACGCTCATCACAGAACAGAGCAAGGCGAGCATTTGTACTTATAAAACAGACTTTATTATTTATTTTTTAAATGGCCGATCGTTTCGCTAGATAAGACCCTAATTCATCGCCTGCTTTAAAGCCCTTTGAAGCTGCACTGAAACACTCATTTGAACCTTCAAACCGTTTGGTTCCCACTGAAGTCAATTATATTGAGAAAATCCTGGAATGTTTTCATCAAAAACCTTAATTTCGTTTCGACAGAAGAAAGAAAGACATGGACATCTTGGATGACATGGGGGTGAGTAAATTACTCCTTTACTACTCCTTTAGTACTCCTTTAATTAAAATCTGGGCTTGTGGTTGACTGTTTGTCAATAGCTGATGTAACCAATGGCTGATTTCTTGATGATATAAACTACAATGTTTTGAGATCCGCTGGGTCTCGTCAACTTTAATGCCTTATCTTCTGTACAGGTCTGAGGCGCTGGGAGCAAACATTCACATCCACTCAATACTACCCATACCCAATTCTATTATTGTGAACACTCGCAGACAAAGAGAGAACCCAAAAGATTACATAATGCTTTGGCCCATAACTGTAGCTGAGCCTTGTATAATCGAAAGTCTTTTGTTGAAGTTTTCCTGAGGCATAATCATTCAGGCAATGCACATGAGTGGTTTTACTAAGATATATATGCAATGAAGCAGAACATTTACCTTTTGCTGAATACTGGACTCTCATCTCGATTTCGCAACTGATGTTGACTCTAACATTGTTGATCTCATGTATCGTGTCCGTTTGCTTGGAATGTGCAGCAGCGTTTTGACAGCTGCAAGGACACATTGTCTTTGCACTGGGGAAAAAACAAAGATTTTCATTTAAACAATCATTTTGTTAAGACTGCAGTGTGTTTCAAGGAAGCACGTGATATGGCAGCAAAATCATCAAATATTTTTGCAAAAATCAGCATTTATTTTTACAGAATATCAAGCAAGCAATATTAGGTGAAGACCACATGATTCAGTCCAATTATTATATAAACAATATATGATGAATGAACAACCCATTGCGGTTTCTTTTGTTTTCTCAGGTAACATCATTGGCTCAGGCATCTTCATCTCTCCAAAGGGTGTTCTAGATCATGCTGGCAGTGTGGGTTTTTCACTCATCGTGTGGGTTCTCGGAGGAGGAATCTGTGCCTGAGGGTCTCTTTGCTATGCCGAGCTGGGAGTCACCATCCCCAAATCAGGTGGAGACTACTCATACGTGACAGAGATCTTCGGGGGCCTGGTGGGGTAGGTCTATTGTTGAATGATAGTCTCAGCATTCATATAATTCAAACAGTGAATGCACTAACAGCACTAACAATGCCAAGGTCATAGGTTTGTTCGCCAAGAAATGCATGAATAGATCCAATATATGTTGCTTTGGATAAAAGTGGCTTCCAAATGCATAAATGTCAATATGGATGTCTCAGTTTGTGTGTGTGAAGAAGCACACAAGAGAACTTCTCCTCAGGGAGATTCATGTGTCTATGTTCAGTTACAACAATAACACTGCAGAATTCTGTGTTTGTTGTAAATTGGTGATGATAAAGATGACCATTTGTTTACGTGTTTTTACAGCTTCTTGTTGCTGTGGAGCGCAGTGTTGATCATGTACCCAACAACTCTGGCTGTGATTGCGCTCACCTTCTCCAACTATGTGCTACAGCCTGCCTTCCCAAACTGCCTGCCACCATACATCGCCACCCGCGTCCTCTCAACCGCCTGCGTCTGTGAGTACAGCACACACCATTAGTAATGAGGTTTTATATGTCATTCTCAGGTCAGCTCTGATTTAGTGCTGCTCAAATGCTCAAAATAAAAACCCACAGTCATCCTGTTATCAGGCCATTTCAAGTGACTGAGTTATTTACTTTTTAATTAGTCTTCCCATTAAACACTATCATTTTTTTCATTCAAACCAATTTGTGAATGCACACAAAAACATGAAGCGGGATTCATGGCACAAACCAATCATATCCAATCATAACCAATATCTAATCATAGCCCGATGGAGGCATTGCCTCCTCTCACGTGATTTCTCTTCATCCATTCTCAACTACTCCCCATCAAACCCACTGTACGCTTTAGGGGGTCTGTTAAAACTCAATGGGCTCAGGGGAGGCAAGAGAAATGCGGACTCCCACTGTACCTTTACCTGCTGGTGTCACTGTTGGACAGTGTTACTTTAGGAAAATTAGTGATTTATACACTATGTAATGTCACATTTTGTAATATTTACGTTGTTTAACTGCCTCTCTTTTCTCCTCAGAGGAATCCCCCCTGATCTCTAGGGCAAAGAGAGTTAATTCTGACTAATAGATTCCGTCATGATGAATCTAGAGCCGCTGTTTTGTCTATCGTTGGGTATTTTTCTCTATCTCAATTGCCTTTTCTCCCTTGTGTGTCTATACCACTTTATAGTGTTTTAATCCTGGTTCTTAACCCTGGTGGGTGCATGGCAGGATATTTTTGGAGCTGGTGGAGATGAACCAATCAAATGTACATGCATGCTTGTGTGTATGTTTACAAAGAGCCCCGTGACTCAGCTGGTTTGGACCTGTCAGATCTGGACATGGGCTCTCAGGAAGGAGTACTGGGGGTGTGTCAATGTCAGGGCAGTGGTCCTAATGACAGTGCTGGCTGAGTTGAGCCATCCCTCCCTATTTTTGGCAGCATAATCCAGAATCTGTCCTGAAGAACAGCCAACAAAAGCTTTGAGTCAGTCATACTCTGAGAGAGCAGCGTGACAAGGGCCAAATGCTTTTATTTAAGGAAGACACCTCATGTATGTGCCCCATCAAAGGATGCTAGACCTGCATCTCAAATCGCTGTGCTCTCCTCTGATTAGCCCACGTATTTTGTTTGGTTCCAGATCACAGGACCCAGGACCCTAAGGGCACCTGACCCTCACTCTGTGTGGCGTCAGACTCCGTAATGGTGCCAGGCTTTGAGCCGGCGGAACATGTGGGCGTGTCTTCTGTATTGTGTATTGTTTGGGGACCTTGCGGTTGTCCTGGCTACCCCAATGCTCTTTGATGGAGAAGAACATGAAGGCGGGATTTTGTGAATGGCGCTAAAACTATGCTTAAACCTGACAAATGAAGAGTGAATTATGATTTTTTAATTATCTGTTTGGAGTGTGTTTGTCATGTTCAGGGTAGGAAGAGTTATAACGAGTTTCCTCCCATCAACTGCCATTAACCTTTAGAACAAGCAAATAACCTTAACCGCGACATCCAAAGACCTTAGAGGAACATCTGAGGTCTTTACGCACAGATTTTTCACACATATTAAACACACAGTTCCCCACACAAATGCCAACAAAACATATCCCTTTCACTGTAAAAAATGCATTGGATGCACAAATTTGACCTGCTTGCCGCGTGTTCATCAACCTCTGTTGGGTCTTTCAGTGGTGTGGATTGATGTAAGGTTGGGTGAAAATCAGAGTTAAAGAACGGGCTCGCTTTCAGTCCATTTGAATTGTATTGGCCATGCCCATAGGAAGTATGTTGTGAGTAAAATGACAGGAAGAGGAATTTACTGGATTGCAACTTAAAAAAAATTAACTGTAAGACAAAAGTTATGTGACAAAACAATAACGTTAACTTTTATGTTATTTGGAACATAATCTTTAAAAGATTAGGCTTACTTATAATAATACTTACCAATAATAAGCAATTAACAATTAACAGATTATTTGTTAAGAGAAATAAATTATATAATAAATTAATATAAGTGTATACAAATTATATGGAAATATATAAATAAATGATATCAAAATAAATATTAATAAATATTTGTGAGAAATAAATTGTTCATTCACCATGGTCCATAAAATGAATGGTATTTTAATTGAAAATAATGCTATATATAATGTATATCAAATACACTTTCTGTGGCATTTCAGACACTGATTAGTAACGTCTACTGTATCTGTAATTGCCCCATATTTTGTGTAAATGATTACAGTTCTACATTTCTACTGCCACAATTCTAATTTAATTCCAAAAAGGTTTTGGCTTCATGCTGTGTGTACCTGTGTTGATGGACTGCAGTGTATATTTTTAGTGGTAAACTGATGCATGTCTGAACCCCTGTTTATGTGTGAGTGAATGTTCTTAGTTGCTCTGTGTGAGAATTTGTCTATATTGCGGCATGTGTCACATTTGCCCTCCCCTTCTGAATGTTCTGAATGAATGTCACAAGCTCTGTCTGCTGAAGTCAGATTACAAACATACACACACACGCACTGCTGGACTGGATACACAAACCTTTGCTGAGTCTTAATCAGCATGATACAATACAGCATAAAATAACTTTGATTTTAAATTTGATGTCAAAGAAAAGATGTGTGTCACATTGAACTGTGTGTGAAGGGTTATTTATAGTACTAATGCTTTGTACTTTTTTATAGGTTCATGAGTCTGTTGGAAACTTCTCTCTTGTGTAAAAATAAAGGCCACACACTCTAGAGATTGAAAGAGATCTGTTGATCTGACTCAACTAACTATTGTTTCTCAGATTTATGTCGTCTGATAAAAGGGCTGACAGCATGTCTCTGAACTGCTATATCATTTGGGAAAAATATTCATTTATAAATGGATAAATCAGATCAAATAAAAGTAAAGAAACAATGCCAGTCAAAATACCATCAAGATTAAGCAAAACATAAATTACGCAGTAAAAAAAATTAAATTGTGTTTAGCGTCTTCAAAGTAGCCAACCTTTTGCCAATATTACAATTCTGCAGCCTCTCAACATGGTATCCATAGGCTGCTTTTTCAAACAATCTTGAAGAGGTTTTATTTATCAATGTCCTTTAAATCCAACTTTTTGAAAATGTGAAAAATATAATACCCATTTTAGGCTTTGGCCAGAGAGATTTGTAATGGTTTGCACAATTTTGTTTATTTAGTGCATCTTTTGTTGTCTTTATTGGTCAATTAGCTGCAGAGGGATGTCCCCCTCAGGAGTTTGGAGTGAGTGGTTGTATTTTGGCAGATTTAAAGGCTGTTGCCACTTAATTAGAATTCTCCTCTCATTAGGTTTGTGTTCATTTAACTTCATTTGGCCACTCTTAGTCACTGTGATAAAAAACAGAAGGAGCTGGAGTCAGATCCGTTAAAGCCAAACAAGAGCAAACAAACCCATGGCAAACACTGTAACTGTTGTGAACCTACATTATAAAATGCTTAATTGCACATGTGACCACAAGGCATTCACATTCATTAGATGAATAATTTATGTTAAAGGGATAGTTCACTCAAAAATGAATATTATATCATGTACTCACCCTTCTGTCGTTCTAATCCTGCATGACTTTATCCTGTTAAAGATAAAACATGAAGAATGAATGTCATCAGTAAGTAAATGACAATAAAATTTAGTCAACAATCTCCAATGTATGTTTAGATGTTTTCAATGTTTTTTTATTCGTTTTTAAATTTGAACATGTTTTATCTGTTATTGTTATAATTTTAAGGTGCCTACGAGCACATACCTATTAAAATATTGCAGTGACTCTCAAGGTGATGTCAGGGCATGGAGGTTCACAGGTGGTGTGTACTGAGCTCAGGATTACATGTGTGGATGAAGTTGAGCAGGTTAGCTGTTAGTTTGCAGGCTGTGAGCTACTCTTGTCGACTGCTTACTCTGGCCAAAAATTCTGCTGGCGTCTGGGCCGTTTTGTTGTGGGGCATCGGAAGCTGTTTGTCTAGGGGGTCTGACAGATGCCCCGCGTGTGTTTTCGTGTGTGGGCGGGTAATTCCGGCCATTGATGGATGAGTGGGGGTAACCCGTCTCCCCTTTGCCCAGTGTCTCCCTCGGCATGCCTGTGTATACCGTGCCGTCAAGCCCTGGAGACGGACCTCTGTGTACCGGATCTACACCGGACCTGTTACACAATGCAGCTGAACACAGAAGCCACTAACCTCAACACAGATGTACAGACACGCAGTGGCCTATAACGCCTGTACTTCCATTTGTCAACGTAGAGTTTTTTAACCTGTCAGCTTCAGGCTGTGTTGCATTGATGGCCCTTGATAAACTACTCTTTTTTGTTTCTAAAGAACTCCCAATTGTGATGCATACAGATAGATACCAAATGCATCTATAAGGTAGATGAGGTAACCGTCTACATCATATATGCAGGTATTCCAAGTCTGTGGGAACCCTGGTTCTTGTAAGATAAGAAATATTTCGTTTTTAGTTGTTTTAGCAGGTTTCAATGCTTATTTTTTTCTTTTAAAAGTCATTAAGTTATCTTGAGGCTCCCTTGGTTTGTTGAGGTGGCCCTGTCCCCTTGGTTGAGAACCACTTAGCCATGAATGTGTCAGTGTTTTGCCTGTAGCAGTAAAATAAGTTACATCTGATCTTTATTTCCCCTCATTAAGCTAATAAAAATGGACCATGTGACCAGTTAGTGCTGCTCTGCCAACAACGCCACACTGCTTCCATTACTGAAACTGAGTTTTTCTCATGAAACAGCTCTTTGATAAGACATCCAAAGAGTGTGACAGTTGTTCTTAATATGTGATGGTCTTTATTTATAAATTACATTATATGTTTGATGTTCCTTTTATGGATATTGCTAATGGATTTTTTCTCGTGAGTTTGGAATATGGGAATGAATAACTATGTGTTCACTGCGTGTGTTTACAGTGTTCTTGACTTGGGTGAACTGCTCCAGTGTGCGCTGGGGGACACGGATCCAGGATGTTTTCACTGTGGGGAAGCTGCTGGCCCTTGTTCTCATCATTGTAGTGGGAATGGTCCAGATTTTCAAAGGTTTGTGTATGACAATTTACACGTCTTTCATGAAACATGCTATTCTCTCAAAAAAGAGGGTTTTTTGTGCTGTAAAAAAACGATGCAGAATGAAGAAAGGAGGTCTATCAATGTACTGTAATGTTAATTATTAAACATTAGGGGTATCAAAATTCTATACTCTATTGATTTTTCCCGTTGTTTTGGTTGTTAGGCCAAACTTGTACAGATCTAACAATTTCCTGAACAGTAACAGGATTTTGCTTTAGTATGTAAACCACTAAAGCAGAGAATGAAGTTAAGAGATTAAAAGAGTAGTCAAATGAGAGAAAGGAAAAGAAAAGGATCCTCTTTTTTGATACTTTTTGATATCTGATACTAATTCCCACAGTTAAATGCCATGAATCATCAAGCACTCCCATCATATTAATGCCAGCTGCTGCCAGCCCTAACCTGTTATCTAATGAATTGAAAGGAGAGGACATCTCAAACTTCATTGTTTACTCACCCTGATGTTGTTTTTTCTTCTGTGGATTTTGGGAGGAACTACTTCTTTAACTATATATTTGTTTTCAATAGTGACATCTAGTGGTAGGTCTTGTATTGTGAGTTACTTATAAGATACTTTTGTTCAAAGTGATTTACAATACATTCATTACTGGTATACCCCCCTCAAAGATACCTGCGGTTTAGTGCCTTGCTCAATGGCACAATGATGGGTTGGTTCATAAATCACCCCTACTAAAACTTGAACCAGTGAGATTTAAGGCTGGAATACACTACACGACTTTAAAAATCTGAACAGATTGAAAAACAAAAACACTAGGCATCACAGACCGTCAGATTTTGTAAATGTTTACAGAATAAAACATCATACACTAAACGACTGAAGATCACACACTACCAAGCAGTTTTAACATTACGTGACATGGCATCTGACGCACAGAAACCAATGGCACATGTCGCTATGCTTATTGGCACATCTGTTGCCGCAGTCTTTACGATCACACTATACTATTATATACTATTTTAGTGTAAACAGACAGACTGCAAATCTGGGAAAAAATCTGGCAAGGCAAAATGTAATTTATATATAACTCACTATCACAACCTCTATTTTACAATAATTTAATAAGTTAGTTGAATCAGAGAATGTTATATTAGGATATTTCTTTAAAGTAAAGCAGTGCAGTATAGCTGACTCTTTTCATTTAGGCAGTGCATAATAAACTAAGCTAAGGCTGTATATAATTGTGACACTAATGCAAAATTTGAACCTCCATTGCAGAAATGTTTTAACAATGTGAACTCCTTTACACAACTAAGTAATATTACAATAAATCAGCAGGTTATGACTGTGAATCGTTATTTTATATATTTTTATTTTATTAGTGTGCTTGTCTGGAGGCATTCCCTGAACTGACAAGAGAAAGAATTGAGTAAATGAGAGAACTGAGTAGTGCAGTTTCACTCTTGATTGACTGTAGTTAGAAAGGCTTTTTGGAGGCTGTGCCTATGTAGTGGAACAATGCAATCAAACTGAGTGTCAGGATGAATGTGGACAGATTGATCCCTAGAGCATGTGAAAAAAATACAGTGTTTTTTATGAATTAAACAAAACAAAGAGCTCAAGATCTGACATTTGATGAGTATTCTTGTAGCCTAAACAATAGAGCATAGCATAGCTATAGAGACACATTGAAATGCAATGCAAGTTTTTGTCAATGTTTTCTCTATATGTCTCTCTACTCCAGGACACTATGAAGCATTGGAGCCTCAGGCAGCTTTTAAGTTCATGAAAGGATCCGTCAGTGGGGCAAATTGCTTTGGCTTTCCTGCAGGCCTCATTTGCATACAGTGGATGGAACTTCCTGAACTACGTCACTGAAGAAGTGGTTGAGCCTCGCAAGTGAGTCTTTATTAGTCTTTACCATGTCATAATCAAGGTCTGGCCATCCTACAGGCAATCGCCTGGGCCCCAATGTGCCTTCAGGGGCCTCGGGGAGATGTACATGGTTTAAGTGCAGTTACTGCTGAGTAATCATAACAAATAACTGATAAATAATGTGACAATACATACAGCAACAGTATAAATAGAAGCAGCAAACAGTGAAACTAGCAAGCAGCCATCTGCATAATTAAGCATCTGCATAATTTATTCATGTCACGTAACATCGAGTACCGTATTCCAAACCCTCATCAAAAGTGCTCAAGTTGTTGGAAATGCACAAAGCAGGTCACAGGAAGGATTACTTTGTGGCTATTTGAGATGCTCCCTGTGCTTCAAGCACGTTTGGATGGTAGAAACAGCACTTCTGTTGTCAAAGGCAATAATTTGGGCTACAAAAAGAAGTGTCAACAAAAAGAAGCAAAACATAGCAAAAATAATTAAATAACCAGGTTAATTAGCCAAAAATGTTAAAACCTAATTGATAATAAGCCTACTCAAATTACTATTATTATTCATAATTAATATTATTTGTCATATTTTTTTCATACTTGATTTTCACAGATATTTTACATATATTCACTTTTGCACATACAGTAATTCTGCTTCACTTTTTGTGTACACACTTTTTATAAATCTTACTGAAAATGAGCCCAGCTCTCATACAGTGTATATTGTATGGTGTTTTATGGTTTCTGGTGTATCTGTGTAGGAATCTTCCACGTGCGATCTACATCTCCATCCCTCTGGTGACGCTTGTCTATACTCTCACCAACATTGCGTACTTCACTTCCATGTCCCCTCAAGAGCTTTTAGAGTCGAACGCTGTTGCTGTGGTGAGTTTCTCTGACCTCTTCTGCGAAAACAACATACAATCTATCTGGTGCTTTGATAAATTGGGATCTGTTTTTGTGTGTTGTGTTGCAGACATTTGGTGAGAAGCTGCTAGGAATATTCTCATGGGTGATGCCCATCTCTGTAGCTCTTTCCACCTTTGGGGGATTAACGGATACTTGTTTACCTCTTCTAGGTAAAGAAACAAAAGCACTATCGCACTTAGTTAATACAGCAACCCTGAAACCAGAGTATTTACTGCTTCATTGCACATCCTCCACAGGTTGTGTTTCTCGGGCGCCAGAGAGGGTCACCTGCCCTACCTGTTGGCTATGATCCACCTTAAGAGCTGCACACCAATCCCCGCCCTGCTTGTTTGTGTGAGAAAGAAAGAGCTATTCACACACAGCACATGCAATAACACTGCTTACAGTCAGCATGATTTGGTTTATACAATTCAGGTCTAAACGGGGTCCAGAATGTTTTGTGAACAGATTACTCAAACCGCATTGAGAGCTGATAGAAAACTCATGTGATCACATTGGATTTTCTATAAACACTCGCTTGCTGATGCGTTCTGGACATGAGTGAAGGACCTGTCAATCAACCACTGTGCTAAAAAAGGGCGCAAACTTGGCTGTTTATGTGCCCCTTTTACAATAACTTTCACGTCACTTAAAATTAAAATCCATTCAATTGAATTACTCTGAATCCATTCAATTGAATTACTTGAATTACTCCATTGTAAAAGACTAAACGTCATGGATTTGCTTGACATCAACATTAAATGACACAGTTCAAGTGAAGAATGAACTGAAATATGTCCCAAAACATTCAAAGCAAGAGTGTGCTGACTTGGTTTTCTTAACTTCTTTGATTAAAATTAGACAAGTGGTTTTCAACCAGGGGAGCAAACTTCCAAGGGGGTCACTGGATGACATATTATTGTATTAAAACTGAATCTAATGGCGCTTTTCCTCTGCATGTTATGACTCATCTTGGCACGGCACTGCACGGCTCGGTTCGCTTTAGCTCGGTTTGCTTTTCCACTGCAGTTAGTACCGATTCAACATGGGTGGGATTATATTCTGATCGTTATAGTTAGTTTATCCGTCTCTGGCAACCAATGAGAGGAACGTCTGACACTTTGTCCACTGACCACGATTCTAGCAATTTATTTTGTGGAAGTTTTCTTTCTTTTTTTTCAAGCAAGTCAAGCAAGTAGTTTTTAAAACAGGTGCTACAATGGTGGCTGTTACTGGCTATTTAAATCTAGTGGGTTTGATGTCTCACAAATACAAAGATGTGGTAGTGACGATTCTGTCTGACCAATCAGTGATCTGCAGTCCATTCACATCACATTTAAGTATCGGTACGGTACGCTTGGAACCTCAGAGGTGGTAACAACAGAGGTGGTAAAATTTAAAGTGAGCCGAAGCGAGCCGTACCGAGTTCAGTATCGTACCGTACTATGCAGTGGAAAAGCACCATAACTTAATTAAAATGCAAGAAAAAATCTAAACCCAAACTGAAATTCATATTTTCCCCCCTCAATAACTTATGTTTTTTTATTGAAGAACTGGAGAATTAGAATCTTGAACATTCTAGGATCACAAAATAAATCATTATTGTTCATTTAATAAATCAACATTCTTAATTCATGTTAATTAAAAGGTTTGAGACAACAAGCAGTGCTGTCATTATCACAACAAAATGCCAGAAGAAATGTCTTAGCCAATATGTGGGGCCTTCAAGTCAAAAAGGTTAAGAATCGCTGTATTAGATGGATCTTATACCAGATGCAAACAGGGCCTAAATGTCTTTCTCTCTTGTTCTCCATAGTGTACGGCGACCATAGTGATCCTGTGTATCGGGGACACTCATAACTTGATAAACTATGTGTCTTTTATAAACTACCTCTCATATGGAGTCACTATAGCTGGGCTGCTGTACTACAGATGGAAGAAACCCAAACTATTCAGACCCATCAAGGTACTTAAGTTGCCACCTACAGACCTCATCAGGAAAATGGATTGACATGTCAGTGTTTTAGTTTTATTCACCTCGCTCTTCTTCTCTCCCTTTGTGCAGGTAAACTTATTTGTCCCTTGCAGCTATCTAGTGTTCTGGGCAGTGTTGCTGGGCTTCAGTCTGTACTCGGAGCCTGTGGTGTGTGGTATGGGGCTGGTCATCATGCTCACTGGAGTGCCCATCTACTTCATTGGAGTGCAGTGGAAGAACAAACCATACTGGATTTACAGTGCCATGGGTGAGTAAGACCAGCCAACACTTCTTTGCATCGTTTTGTTAACACACAGCAACGAAAAACCATCTGACTTCTGTAAACGTGCATGTGTTTCAGAGAAAGTCACCTATCTGGGACAGAAGTTGTGTTATGTGGTCTTCCCCCAGGAAGATCCTTCTGAAATACAGCCTCTTACAGAAAAATCTGAGCTGTGAGAGTCAGCACAGGACTTCTTGCACTCCTGTTTGGAATAGCAAAGACCTGTCTTCCATCCGTTGAGTGTTTTCTCTGTCTGTTGCTGTGTGTGAGGAGATGCTCCCCAGAAGCTCCTCTGAGACTCAGTCATCACAGCAGAAGAAACAGAAGTTTTATGTTTTCTTGCTCAGACATTACATTTCCCCTCGCATATTTGTTCGGACATCACCTTGTAATTGAACGCACCATTCTCCTGTCCTGTCGGAGGTGAATTCCCTATGTCGTTATCATGTTTTCTCTGGGAGTTGTTCATTTTTTGAGAACTGTTGGTGTATTCTCATGTGCCTTACAGGATCTCTCTCTGCATTTGAGGTTTTATCTTTACTTTAAGTAGACCTTTTATTTAGTATTCCCCTGTGAGTGAAGGGGACCTGCCTGTTTACCTCTTAACCCCGTCTTCTGAAATCTAAACTCCATCTGTAAGTCTGAACTATCTAGAGGACTAGGCCTTGACCTCTAGTCCTCTTAATAATTACTTACTCCCCCAAGCACAAAACAACATAATGCCTTTAGCTTCTCTCAACTGTCTATGCAAGAATAGTTTAGGCACTTAATGTAGTTGCCTATTTTTAGCATATTGCACGCTAAAATGTATTGCCATGCTTTCTAAATAAGCAACGATCTCCTGCCTCTGTTTAACAGAGGCTCTACCCCAGCACTCATTAGCCCTGCCAGTCTTTTAGCCTTATGCTGATGATAGGAACCATGAGATGTTCCAAGTTCATTCATCCTGAATAACGTTATTTACATAAAAGGTGCTTTACATTTAAAAAAAACACTTTCAACCGTTATCCAAAAGGAGATATTGTCTCTTTTGGGCACTAAACATGGAAATTCCACTGAGTTATAAGCAACAGTGACGATATCCATGTCTTCATTTACAAACTGACCACCAAACTGAAGTCCGTCTAACAGATTTTTGGATCTGAAAGATTTGTTTAGAGTTTCACTTGAGTGCCCTCTTCAGGTCAGATCTTTCAAGACACACGATCATACCCTGTATGAAGTGCTCGTCTCTTTCCATCTAAGTCTGCCAAGACTAGCAGTGTTCATGCTCTCACTGCCCACAGCGGCGAAGGCACAATGAAAAGCACAGTACAGTGAAATCTTAATGTAAATATTACATTTCAAATAAATCAGGGATTCATTGTGAGATCACATTCCTGACATTGGTTAAGTGTGAAACGTATGTATTAAACATATATGTTTCATATTGTATGCACTATAGATATGTATGCTGATATACTTGTTTTGTAAAAATGTTAAAAGGTGTTTATCAATAACAATATTAGCACATTAAATTTAATTCTAAAAAAGGTTGCTAGTAATTGTGCTACTCTGTGTGTGTATGAGTAAAGAAATGCATTCTCAATCATTTCAAAGTCTTATTTGTCGGATACATGTCATTGAGGCTGCCTCGCTTCAGAATTGGAAAATTTCAGCTGCCTCCATTATACGGCAAAGAAGAAATTACAATCATTTATGCTGCACAATTAATAACAGTCCATTTTATGATTATTACTGATAAATCCATGATGTGGCTGGCAAATGTGACCTCTGTAGGGCAGGGGTTCTCAACTCCAGTCCTGACCCACTGCTCTGCATATTGTGTATGTCTCCCTTATTTAACACACCTGATTCAGATCCTCAGCTGTTAGGATAGATATCCTAACGAGCTGAGGATCTGAATCAGGTGTGTTAAATAAGGGAGACATACACAATATGCAGAGCAGTGGGTCGTGAGGACTGGAGTTGAGAACCCCTGCCGTAGGACACAGCATTTAGACACAGTCTATACTACAGAAACAAACAAACTCTAGAATCTGTTTATTAACGATAGCGAGGGTTCGGATCTTGGCCCCTGGTCTAGATATGCGCTAAAGGGCTAATTGTGTTCTTCAGGGAGGATTATGTTTATGAATGACTCTATTCAGATAACACATAAATAAGTCGATATATAATAATGAAGGAATGTGCGTTTAATGCAAGTTACAAGTAAACACAAAGTACTTTTCATCCATCCAGAAAATGAGATTCATCAAAACCAAACATGTAGCCACCTTGACCATTACCACACATACACAACCAGTTTGGAAGGGGGAAACAATGTAAATGTTAAATATATTTACAAAAGGCAAAAATAGACTGCTGTGAAGAGAAGAAGAGAGGGCAGTGGTTCTCAAACACAGGCTACCAATAAACTTCCATGGGGGCTGACTTTTTTTAATTAAGTTAGATAAGTTAAGTAAGCTAAACACACAAAATCAAAATAAGTATTGTTTTCCTTTAATACACATTGTGGATATTAAAGTTCAAACTGTTCTTGAAACTTGAACTTAATCTTGATTAATTAAATATTTCAAGACTGCTAGTTTTTGCTATTAAAATGAGGGTCTTCAAATGTTGAGAGTCAAAAAGTTTGAGAACCACTGGTCTGTTTCAAGCTGCTGGCCGAATAACCCCAAAGCCTTTACTGAGGCTGTCTCTGCTGATTGATCTCTTCCAATGAATTTCATTTGAATTATTCAGGAGGATATAAAGGACACTATTTTTCAAAAATGTCAAAGAAATAGTTTAGTAAAGTATTTTAGAAGTACTTTTTAAAGCCATTTAACTGAACCCAGAAAATACACGACTACTCTAATGACACTGAATCTCAATGTTTCACATTGTAATAAAACAATATTTGCAACTGTATAAAATCTGTCAATCTCTGAAATGGCACATTTTTGAACCTCTGTGATCAGAGATCCTCCAGTCTGAGCATGGAGGATTGAGGAGATGTGTGAAATAACAGGCAGTCGGCCAGCAGAGAGAATGAGATGAAGGAACATACTGACCCTTCAAAGATGGGACCAGCTTTTTAGTTCGATTAGTTCTTATTTCCAAGCTTGGACCAGGACCAAGTGTGCTAAAGCAGCAAGTATGACTTGCACAGTGTATGTGGCACTAAATGTAAAACAAGGACATACATTCATTGAAAAGGCAGCGATGTCATCTCACTGGCAAACAAGTCCCTCAAGTGCTAAATGCATGAATGCAATTTAAAAACAAAGACATTAACTGGTGTGAGCTCAAACAAAAATGTGAGATTGAGTTTTTTTCCCGATGACTCTGTGATGTCCTGGTGGCTTCAGAACTTCAGACTACAGCTTAACAAAGAAATCCATGTTAACTGCTTCTCTCTCTCATTAACCTTTATACAATCCCTGAGTTCTGATTCCCTTAAGAAAAGATATTGGGGGCTTCATGTCATTGCTGGACCTGCCATTATTTTACAAAACAAACCTTGAATACAAAAAGATGATCTATCATCGCAAAATTAGCACAAAGCTCCAGTAGTCTTGAGGGTATAAAATCTTACACTACTGTTCAAAAGTTTGGGGTCAGTATGACTTAAAAATTACTTTTATTTAGCAAGGATGAATAAAAAACATTACAATAATTAGTTTTTACAGCAGCCTTGGTGAGCATAAAAGACGTCTTTCAAAATCATAAAAAAAACACACTGACCACAAACTTTTGAACGGTAGTATACTATATATATATATATATATATATATATATATATATATATATATATATATATATATATATATATATATATATATATATATATATATATAACGTAGAGCACAACCAACAAACATTTAGATCTGATTGTGCAAAGCATAATTGTGAGACAACTGTTTGCTTCAGATAAAAATGAACCTAAAAATGGGGGCAAAAAAAGTGCTGGATTGTGACCCTCTGTAGGCGACACGGTGAATCTCTTATAAGGCGTTGGGGAGGTAAGAGGAGATCTCTGAAGTCTTTTCAGACTTTCTGAAGGTCAAAGTAAAATATTATTGATGAGAAGTAGATTCAGGCATATGAAGTTCTGTGTTATTAATATGATGGATAGTGAGGGATAGTATTTATGCACATGTGGGCTTTAGTGTTGTAGCCACAGGT
This sequence comes from Hybognathus amarus, assembly GCA_030378365.1. NCBI lineage: Eukaryota > Metazoa > Chordata > Actinopteri > Cypriniformes > Leuciscidae > Hybognathus > Hybognathus amarus. Next base: position 589,355 of record JAQIUQ010000256.1, on the reverse strand, counting down.
TTTTGGTGATTTCTAGCATGTGAACAATCATGACTGAATGCTTAAGCTGAACTATGAGATAATCAAGTATGACCAAAGGAAAAAACTGCAGGTCTGAGCTAAGGTCGACTCACTGGTGTGCTGCCTCTGACAGGGCAAACATTCTGCTACAAATCTGCAAGTACACTACCATTCAAAAGATTGGGGTTGCTAAGATTTTTTAAAGTCTTCTGCTCACCAAGGATTGCATGTATTTGAACAAAAATACAGCTAATCAGTAATATGGTGAAATAGAATAGTGAAATATCATCACCATTTTTAATTACTGTTGTCTATTGTAATATATTTTAAAATGTCATAGCATCATTACTCCAGTCTTCAGTGTCACATGATCCTTCAGAAATTATTCAAATATGCTGATTTAGTCACTTATTATCAATGTTGAAAACAGTTGTGCTGCTTATATTTTTTTCATTAAATTCTAGAACAGCATTTATTTGAAAGTTTTGTAACAATGTAAAAGTCTTTAGAGTCTTTTGATCAATGCACTGCATCCTTGCTGAATAAAATATCAAATTCTTTAAAATACAAACAAATTCAAACCAACCCCAAACTTTTGAGCGATACTGTATGTTTACATGCACTTCAATTTCAGTCCAAATAAAGCAATAATTTTTCATGTAAAAACGCTTTAGCCTGACTGAAATAATTCCAGTCTGTTTTTTGCAAAGTCAGACTAACAGACCCGAGAAGTGACTGTATTTTCGCCAGCATGTATACACACTATTCAGACTACAATAGGGCTTGTGACACTTTCCAAAAAACAGAAGTAAAACTCAACATGTATTTATTCCTTCAAATATTTGCATTCAAATTGTGTTATATATACAGTCAGATGAAGTCTGTAGCTCGACTATGCAAAAAGCTTCATTATTACTGCGCATGTAAACGTACTTTATGACTCTGGATGGAAGGCTGTTGGTTGAACCTGGTAAGGCTCACTGTGTTGGCACAGAAATCAGAATAGGGAGGCTGATAAAGGCTTCTCAGTGCACTAACAAAATCTCATCATCCTCTTCCTCACAAGTTGTGAGTCTGCAAAGCCTGACACAGTCATCAGGAACATCTTCCGTTCCTGATGGTTTCCTGGAGTGTCCACGATCATCTGTGAGCGAGTCTGTGTGTGGTTTCCGAATGTAGGAAAGCTCCTCTGCTCCTCAGACTGACCGCTGGAGGACGTGGGTGACTCGGGGGAAGAAAGTGGCGAGATGCCCACAGAGGTGTAGCGTAGGAGAGAGACTCCTCTGAGCTCTGCAGCCAGTTCCTGCACCAGCCGTCTGGAGGATCTCGACCGCCTCGTTCTGCGCTTGGGGCTATCGGGGGGTCCAGGGGGACTATCGGCATCTTTATGTTTTGGGGAAATGCCTTGTTTGGATCTCACTCTCATCCCCTCTGAACTTCTGTCATCTTCGTCATCTTCAGTCCTCCAGGGTGTCAGAGGTGGAGCGGGGCGAGCTGGGCGAGGGCAGAGAGAGAGGAGAGGCCGGAGACTCTCTGTCAGGTAGGCAGAGGGCGTCAGTGTGAGCCTGCAGCGCCAATCCCAGCGCCACCGTCGAACAGGACGGCGGAGTTTGCCCTGCACTCTCTCGCGACTCCTCGCCGCCATCGTCCGCTGTGTTGTAGCTGTGGAGGCTCAGATCGAGCTGTGCGTTTGTGTGAGTGTGACCCGGAGGCGTGAGGAGAGGGATCTGACCACGTAACCGAGAGCCACGATGAAACAGGCGATTCCACAAGCGACCAAGACGCCGCCGTGACGAGGAACGACGAGAGGAGTGACGTCGAATCTGCCTCCGCATAGCCGAACGGAGATTCTGGAGGACAGACGCCTGAGAGAGAACAGAAAATAGAGACTCTATCAAATAACTGTCAGTCATTCAGTTGGACTCTCTACAATTACTATGGTTCGCCTTTTTAATCACCCAATGCAAACTCCCATACTCGCCCACAGTCCGTTGAATAATTAAAAAATAACGCTTACCACAGCTCAAGACATTGTTCAGATGTTTTATTTCAAGACATTTGTTTTATGTTCTTAAATACTCTCGTGTGAGTAGAACTAATTTCTAACGCATCTTATCTTAAGCCTCTGTTGCAAATTTGTAGACCTAAAACTATGCAGTCCGTAAAAAAATGTCATTTGGCTTTTCAGTTGAGAACTATTTTATCAGAAACAAAAATTGATCATGGAGAAAGAATCAGACAATAGATAAAAAGTAATTTAGTGGGAAAGACATGGAAATTGTTTGTAATTTTTATCATATTGTTTGCCATGTTTGTTTGCTTAGTGTCTTAGTGGGTTTTGTGGAATCTAAATTGAACTGACAAGTGTAATTCACTGAATTACAATGCAGACAAACAGGTAAAGTCATTCTGAGAAATTAGTTTTTTTATTAGTTTATGTCTAAAACTGTATTCAATATAAAGAGGAAATAAGGAAATAAATTAAATACAAATTTGTTTTTCAAATAAACCTATCTGGAAATCCAAGGGACTCTTCTTAGGAATTGATAAAAAAGCCTTTATTTGACTGGCTATATCATAATAGAACATTTTAAAAACATAAAATGGGGTGGGTGAGTGGGATTAAGAGGTTCCTCTTTTATAGATGCTAATTAGAAACACCTGTATGACAAATTACAAGCACATACAGAGAAGGCTCACTAGGGGTTACATAGTCCAAAACTATACATATCATGTCACAAAAAGGGACTGAAATCTATTTCTTCATTCAAGCTAGGGTATATTGTGCCCTGTACCTCATATATGTAAAACATTTCTCTCTGTAAACGTAATTTTAATCGGTCACCACCCTGAATATAAAAACCCTCAACGTTTTGGATTACTGTTGTGCACATTTTGAAAGTGTTTTGCCATAGGGTAAATTAAATTAGCTTTTCTAATGCTTTCTTGTGCTCGATCATCTGTCTTTGAGACGTCTCTTGGTTCGGCCTACATAAAAACATCCACATTTGCATGATAGCCTATATACCACAAAAGTGGTGTTGGAATTAATGAATGCCTTTACGTTGTACCTTTTATCTGTCTTGAAATTACAGAATACTTTCTTTAATACTAGAACAATGGTTGCAAGACCCACATTTATAAGTACGTTTCAATTGTCTGTTAAGCCAAGTGGTCTGTTTTATGGCAGGAAGATGACTAGATACTAGCCCTGTAAAGTTGGAGCCCTCTTGAAACTTATTTTTGGAGAAGCAGAGAACACTGCACTGAGAACAGGATCACTCCTTTTTATGGGATTGGCCAAAGAGCTATATTCTGTCACAAAATAGGCCTGATTCTGTAAACAGGATTGTTTTGTCTTCTTCTGGAATGGCTCTGAATCTAGGAACAGACTTGGGCTTTTTTATAAGCATTTTGTACAGTTTCTGTATGATAGCCCCTCTCTAAAAATCAGATGGACAGGACTTTAGCTTACACTTCATATTCATTATCAGTATCACAAATCTGTCTAAGACGTTGAAATTGCCCAAAGGGTATATTATTTTTTAGCCAATTTGGATGGAAACGATCTGCTTTTAACATAGTGTTCCTATCTGTGGTTTCACAATATACAGTAGTATGGAGTTTCCCATCTTTACCAATAGAAATGGTTAGATCTAGAAAGTTAACAGTCGTTCTGGAATGTTCCATGCACGATTTTATATTCCTATCATAACCAATCTGCAAATCGTTTTAAACTTTCAGAGAAGACATTGTCAAGCCATTTTTAAAAAGCCATTCTGGTTAAAAATGACACTTATTTAAATTTCTTTTAATTTCAGCCAATTGAAACTCAAAATTGCAATCCTGTATATTACTTCAATTCAAATGTCATATTCACACACCTGTGTGGGGTTGTAGACTGGAAAGTCATCCACAGGAGGTATGAGACCTTGAGCTATCAGTTGACCATAGGAGGGCGGAGCCTCCCTCTGAACAAACTCCGCCTCTAGTCGGGTCATCTGGGTTTCAAAAGCTCTAATGAGAAAGAGGAAAATACAAAGACTTTTTGTAAAAAGCGAAGCTAATGAACACATGCAGGCAGGGTATCTCTCCAGAATCTTCAGGCGCTGTTAACCAGCGGTACTTTGACAGTTTGATGAAGTGCAGGTATTTTGGGTGCTGCTGTGTCTTTACAAGGCTAACTAGAGAAACACAGCGCATCACCCCCCAAAGCAACAAATGGGCTGTTACTGGAGAATGCAATTTTGTTTAAAGTGCAACAAGAGAGTCATCCTTTACTTTCTTTCTCCTTTTACATTTCTTTCTCTCATTGGGACCAACTTGTACTTTTCTAACTTTCAGCAAAAACAAATTTCTGTTTCTCACTAATTGTGTGTGTCTAAGTAGGAGACGAAATGAACTGAACTCCAGTGTGAATCCATTTAGCACCAATTAAAAGAAGAGAAGGAATAGGCTAAAGAATGACGTTCTTAACGTTTTCCAATGTTTTTTCATTTCCTTTCTAAACATCATTACAAAAAGACAAGAGATATTAAGATTAATATTAAGATTAAGAAGTATTTTGTTTCAAATTATGTTCTTTCTGAGAATTTGGAATAAATATCACCATTTCCACTTAAATATTAAGCAGCACTTCTGTTTTCAACATTGATAATAATAAGAAATGTTTCTCGAGCAGAAAATCAGCATATTATAATGATTTATGAAGGTTCATGTGACATTGAAGACTGGAGTAATGATGCTGAAAATTCAGGTTTTCCATTACAGAAATAAATTACATTATAAAATAAAAATATTTTGAATTGAAATAATATAACACAATATTACTGTATTGTAATCAAATAAATGCAGCCTAGATTAGTTTTTTCAAAAACATTCATTTATATATTCAAGCAAAAACTGAATCTACTCAGAAAAAAAGAAAATTGATTAATTTTGATTATCAAATAGATAGATCTTGACAAAAAAAAAAAAAAAAAAAAAAACAGATAAAAAAAATCTAGGAATCACCATGCATTTCCTGACTTATTTGGCTATATGTTTAAATGCAAACAGGAAACAGCTGGAAACGACCTCACCTGTACTCTCTTGTCCTGAGCGAATAGAGTTTAAAGGCACAACCCAGTGCAATGACCAGCAGCAGCCCGCAGACCAAGCTGCCAATCAGAGCCGCTGTAATCACCTTCCTGGGCACAGACGCCAAGCACAGTCTCTCTCATCACTGCCGTCGAGACAGTCCTCTTGCCCAGTCACACCGCCACGTCTCGAAGATGCACAGGTTGGTTCCGCAGTGGAAGTTTCCAGGCTGGCAGTCAAAACAGTTTTCTCATCCGAGCCGTCGGGGCATTTCTTCTGGTTGTTGCACCTCTCAGAAGCTGAGTAACACGCCCCACTGCCGCCCGCGCAGGGATACTCTCCTGGCTGGCACAAGGGGCAGTCCTCCTCATCTCGTCCCTCAGGACAATGCCAGTAGCCATCACAGCGCTGCAGCTCAGAGTAACAGCCCTCGTCTGTGCCACATGGATGCTCACCTGGAAAGCAGTATCCCTTAACCTGCAGAGAGAGGGGTGGAGGTTAAACATCATTAGTGTCAGTGTCATAAACTGTAAGCTCAAATTGTTTAACAATTTTGCTTATGGATATCTAGTTAAAGCTGCATTGTGGAACGTTGGCCTCTCTATCGACATTTGTGGTTAAAACATTTAACTGCAGGTTACTTGTGGAGTTTTTTTAAACCTTGAATTTCCTGCCAAATTTCACCCAACCACAGTGGAATCACTTAAAATACATTTTCTTATTTTAAAAACGTATTTTCAACTGATTATATTTGGGGTTGACCTTTTAAAAATTGTTTTTGAAAGAAGTCTCTTATGCTGACCAAGCCTGCATTCATTAGATAAAAACATAAATATTTTAAAATATTACAATTTAAAATAACTGTTATAATATACATTAAAGTTTAATTTATCCATGTGATGGTTTTAGACAGTCATTAATTCTAGTTTTCAGTGTCACATGATCCTTCAGAAATTATTCTAATATGCTGATTTGCTGCTCTACAGTTAAACAGTTGTGCTCTTTAAACTTTTTGAGGAAATCAGAATACAATTTTACAGAATTTTTGAATAAAGTTCAAAAGAACAAACTTAAAACCGTTTCAAACATCAAGCTTTTATAACTACTTCAAACGTAAGCTAATTCAAACTTCAACTTTTTTATACTACTGCATGTTTGCCTTGACTTTTTTTTTGCAATATTTTTGAAATCGGACATTTTTTGTAACATTGTCAGTGTCTTTACTTGACTCCTTGCTGAAATACAATAATAACTTCTGTGCCTCAAACAAAAACTAAACAGCTGTAGGATTACAAATTTATTTAAATGTTTAACATAGGTTCCAGTACAATATTATTTTAACTGAGTCTAGTAGACTGAATTTAGCATTTGATGTATAAATAAGCAAAAGATTCTGCCAGTCCTGGTCAGATTATTGAGACTCTTTGTCTTTAATGGCTCTGTGCTTGAATAGTTATGCTGACTGGATTACAATTGGTCTCACTCTCAGGCTAAAAGCAAGTTCCTAAACCTGTATACTTCATTTACATGCTTTGTTTCAGAGTGTCTCCCCTCGAAAGTAACTCCCCGCCATTAAGCTGATGAGATCCAGGCTAGGGAATTTCCGGTAACGAGCTGAATCCTGTGCTTCATTTACAGGCTTTGCTTCAGCGTGTCTTCTCCTTGTAAGTTATATAAACAGTCTGTATTTTAGTTGTCAGACTTGGCTAAGATTTTTGGACGAAGCAGACTACAGCAATGCAACAGCAATAAAGAATCCTGCTTAAAAGATACCGAGTTCAAGTCTCCTGGTCTTCGCTTTGAGTTTTCAAGCACTTAGAAGAAAAAGTACACAACACATAATTCAAAGACTTTTTAGTGCAAATTTTAGGGCAATTTTAGTGATTATTTCATCCAAAAAAGCACTTGTTCTATCAAACACTGTAAAAGCTATTTTTGTTTCTAGGCGGAGTGATTAAAAAAAATCTGTGTGCCCTTACAACCAGAAGTTGCATTTAGCCAAACAACAATAAGATTAGGGCTTGTTAGATGGAGGACGTTTTGTGAATTTGTGTGCTGTAAGTGAATGGACTGTGGTGTGAGGCTAAGACAATACAGATGCATGAACATACAGATGCATGCAAGCACAGAAAGACCAGACAATTCTACACTGCACTGATGCAAAGTATTCCAACAACACCGAAAATGTCAATGAAAAATGGAGAGCATAATTCATCAGCAGGAAGTAAATAAATGATCATTAGCATCACAGGGAATAGAGACCTGGTAGGTGGCATTGAATCCATGTCCAGGACTGTGTAGTTTAGCGTGGTAGAAAACGCTCATCTGTCCCTGGGAAGATTCCAGCAGAGCTCGTCTGTGGTTATTATGGTGAGAGAGACTCTGCAGAAGGTGTTCTGCACGCTCTCCCAAACCATCGTAAACACGCACAGAGTCTCCCACACCCAGCTGTAGGTCCACCTGCAGCACCAGTGGCTTTGGGTCCTGAAACAAAAACAGTAAGTGATTTGATAATACTTGCAAATTCCAGACTGACAAAAATTTTATATTTCTTGAAATCAGAAGAAACGTATGATATTAGAAATAGAACTACATGTTGTTTGGGTAGCAACATTGTTTTGAAACAACACCAATGCCTATGGTAATTTCCCTTAAATGTAAAATGACCTTAAAAAGCATAACATTAACAACTTTAAGCTACCCATGTACACAAATAAAAACAGTAAAAGAAACTTCATAATTGCAATCATTCAATGTCATAAAATGTCACAAATTTTGCAGAAAGGCAACTCAAAATAAGAATGACTGAGATTATTATCATACTTGTGTGTCCAGGAACCACGTGCAGTGAAGATCTGTGCCGCTGCTCCTGTTTGGACGGAAAAAATCAGGTGAGGCAAACGTCACGTAGAAGTTCACTAAGTGTTTTCCCACAGGACGTGTCGGGGCACTGGGATTCGTCAGATCCCGTCAGGGCAGTCCCGGGCTCCATTACAGCGCAGAGACACCGGCAGACAGCGGGTAGATTGGATATCAGAGCACTGCAAGGTTCCTGGCGGACACAGACTCACCCGGGCCGATGTGGGTGCGTGCGGCACAGATCCTTTCATCTGTATTGTCTCCGCACTCATCCAATCCATTACAGTGCCAGGAACGGGGAATGCACTTACCATTTCCACATAAATATTCATCGTTATCAGCAACTACTCTGACCCAGTCGACCTAACGAAAAAAAGAAAGACAAAAGAGAAGAAGAGATTTGAGTCGTCTGCACATGTAAACACTGACACAGTTGAAGAAAGCCAATCAAATCTACCCACTCTGCAGATGGTGTTTGCCTGGTGACAGCTTAACAAACACAGCCGTTCAGCATTATTGATTGAACTGCACCTCTAAACACAAACACAGCATTTCACCCCCACACACATACACACTCAATGACATGCACACATACCCTGTGGAGTTGAGTAATGACAGCCCATTATCTCCTTCATCTTCACTAGCTACATATAAGATCTAATAAACAGTGGAGATCTATGGACAACACACTGAAAGTAGTGCTATCCAAATATGCACATCAATTTTCTTAGTACATTATGTAACATTAGCGTTTCATCCCGGCTCTATGGCCATATTCTATTGATCTGCTAAGCCTGCATTTGCCTGGTCAATCTGTGCCTACAGTAAATCTATATGCCGTGGAAAGAGTCTTCGTGATTGAACTGCTTTCTAATGCAGGAACAGAACTAAATCTGATGAAATATTTCAAACTGCAATGAAAATGAATAAAGTATAATATAACTATGCCAAATCATTTTGTATTAAACCCTAGAACAAAAAAGGATAATATGGCATTAACACTTCTTCTGAACACTGATTGAAGATTTAAATTTTCAAGTAATAGTTCACACACACACAAAAATTAAACATTTGTTTGCACTGGAATAATGCACACAAGTTCAGTGTTCAGTAAGATTTTTAGTTTGTTTAATAAAGTTTTTTTTTGCAAGGATGCCTTAAAACAGTAAAGACATACAGTATGTTACATTACAAATTCTCTTTCATTCATTACATTTACAATACATTGCATTTCTGTTTCAAATAAAACTTGCATTCAATTCATCAAAGGAAAAGAATTAGGAAAAAGTTTCATAGTTTAATATATATATATATATATATATATATATATATATATATATATATATTAAGCATATCTTGAGCAGCAAATCAGCATATTAGAATGATTTCTGAAGGATCATGTGACACTGAAGACTGGAGCAAATGGAGTAAAAGAGAATAAATTACATTTTACAATATATTACAATAAAAATGAGTTATTTTATCCTGTAATAATATTTCACATTATTACTGTTTGTACTGTATTTTGATCAGTTGCATGAAAAAAAAAAATGTAGTGACCCGAAACTGTTGACATTTGGGAAATTTCGAATGCAGACACTCATGCACAAGACACTAAATAACCAATAACATGACACCAGATTTGAATGTGCATGAGAATAAATTACATTTGTGTGGACTGGCAGTAGAGAAAAATATAGAATATTTTATTTTAGAAATATATACAGTTTTAATATTGGGCACGAGTTGCATTAACTACTTTTATTGTATATATATATATATATGTAAGCAATAAGGTACGAGAGGCTGTGCTGTATCGTGAAATAAGTAACAGCTGAAGGGCGTTGTTAGGCACGGACAGAAGCGGAGCTCTTATTGGTCAAGAGCTGTGCTTTATTCATGTTTTATCATGAATAAAGCACAGCTCTTGACCAATCAGATAAAGGATTCGAACTACCCGTTTTATAAATATATATATATTTATATATATATATATATATGTATGTATATATATATGTATATATATATATATATGCATATATACATATATATATATATATATATATACATATACATATACATACATATATATATATATATACATATACATACATATATATATATATATACATATACATATACATACATATACATATATATATATATATATATATATATATATATCATACATACACACACACCATATATATATATATATATATATATATATATATATATATATATATATATATATATATATATATATATATATATATTCATGCTATGTTTATGTATCAACACACCCCCTACTGAAAAACAGTTATATGGGTTTGGAACATAACGAGAAAGTATTCTTTGAATGGGCTCTAATGGAACATATGCACACTCTAAGCTCACTCACCTCGTGATGTAAGACAGTCTGAAGCCCTGTGCCTGTCCCGAGCTGTTGGCCTGAGGAGTGGAAATAGACCCAGACTCTTCCTCTGGAGGAGATGAAGGGAGGAGGAAGAGCTGAGCCACAGAACCAATACTCAGCTTTCCATGTGGGGCCGAGCAGCAGCCAGTCCCCCTGCAGTCCCCCGTGTCCTCCACATCAAAGCTGTGAAAACTGAACACAGTAAACACATGGTGCTTAATGAATACTGCTTCACTAGCACTTCCACTGTACAATAATACAAGAACATTTCTAGAACAATATCATCAAAAGTATGAGAGCCACAATAAATGAGTTTACATTTAGCTGACGCTTTTATCCAAAGCAACTTACAATTGCTATATATGTCAGAGGTCACACGCCTCTGGAGCAACTAGGGGTTAAGTAGGAGTTAACAAGGGGTCTTGCTCAGATTTGAACCCGGGTCTCTCACACCAAAGGCATGTTTCTTATCCACTGCACCACCGAACCCTAAAAAGTTGAGTTGCTAAAAATATTTACAGAAAATGTGAAATTAATGTTCTAAAAATACAAAACAGCTTTTACAATTATGAATGCATAGCAGTGATATATTTTCTTCTCTTTGAATATTTTTTTGTATACCTTCTTCACAATAAATGGGTCATTCTTACTCTGCATCACATTTGTTTTATTGAATAAGATATTTAAAAAAAATGTAAAGATCAAATTATTTATGAAAAATAATATGGTTTTATTTAAAAATCATTCCAGATTTGTCAACGTCTAAAATAAAAAAAAGTTCAATCAAAATTCTTTAAACATTCTTTATACAAAATTGTATAAATTGTAATTCTCATGCATTCATTTTCCGCCTAACAGAAACCACCCTAATATTATGTCAGAGATTCCAAACAGTGAGAGATCATAAGCAAAAGAAGAGAACAGACACACACACACACACACACACACACACACACACACACACACACAGAAAAGACTAAGAGAAAATCATCATCCAGTACCATTAAAGCAGAACGGGCCTTTTGTAGACAAAAACATCTATTGCCCTGTTATTTATCTTATCTCTTTCCCTGTACACTCTCTCCAAATCCTCCAAGACTTTCCATCTCTGAATATTTCAGACAGGACTCAACAATAAGGATGGACCTAATGACCTGGGGCCAGTGCCAGAGAGATTTGCTGTCAGTGTCATATATTAGGTGATCATAAACAAGTGTTTCTATCTCCCACAAACTTAAAAGTTTAGTTTTCTGTGATATATTAACCATTGTTGTGAAAACTGCTGTTGTTTGTCTTGCTGACACAAGCGAGGCTGTGTCGAAATTGAAACAATGACTTGTGATAGACTCAGAAATAGTTGAAAATGATAAACAAATCTCTGAATACCATCAGTTTCCTTTCCAGCAATAATTAAATGTACATTAAAATATGAATAAATTATTATATACAGTCCTTAAAAAAATAAAAATAAAATTTTTACACTGGGACTAGAGAAAATGTCAACAGCCAACAGTCAAAAGTGATGGGTTCAGATTTTCTATTTGCCAGTCTGTCTGAGGCAATGTGAGAAATCAGTGTGATAGCATAAACCTCTACTAGAATGGATTAAAAGAAATTATCAGAACTATTATCCTTTTCCACCTAAGGGTTTCCTCCAATAACAGATCTCTGAGGAGAATTGGGATGAACGTCAGTGCTTTAAATCATTACATTAAAGCAGAGTCAATGTCCACAAACACACACACACAGCAATGGTACGAGAGGCGAGAAAAAGTACATTATAAAATCCCTGGGAGTCAGCTCAAGCAATACAGCAGTAGGCACTTTCAAGCGAACGACTGCAAAGACCAATGTACATGCTGCGCACTTGCAAACAGGATCATAAACATTAAAAAGCACAAAACAGTTTATTATTTTGAAAGAAACCTTACATTGTTTTTGGTCTGAAAAATATCATACATTCAATTGACTACTAAAAGCTAAGAGATGCACGATATATCGGCAAGCATATCGTATTAGCCGATATTTGTTAATTTTTATGTCATAGTTATCGGCCTGATAATGAAATTTGGCTGATATATTAAAGCTGATAAATAATGAGTTACTTCCTTCAACACTTGACACCACAGACTCATCAGATGCGCACTGTTCAACATGATTGACCTTAGTGCAAAATGTGCTGTTATGCCGGCGTACATGAAATGATGAGAACATGATATAATGAGAACATTATAATTGTGTGATTGGGAAATGGATTTTAATTGTGCGAATTTTGTTTTTGCAGTCAGGCTCTCAAAAAGAGTTTCGATTTATCGGCCGATATATCGGTTATCGGCTTCCAAATATAAAGAATTATCGGTTCTACGGTATTGGCCAAAATGTTATCATATCGGTTCATATCCCTACTGAAAAGCTGTTAAGGGCCCTAACAGAAAGTTGTCATGGCAAATTGTTGTTAATGAACAATAGAATTTCTTGCAGAGAGTAGGAATGCTAGTTCGCAAAACATTTCCAATATCAAGATCCCATGGACAGGACAGCTGCTGAACAGGCACTATAATCTTGTAATGTATCATGTTAATAGGAATGAACAAGACACTGCTCATATAATCACCACAGCGAGAGTCTGCTTGTGTGCGTCTACCTTATTGTGATCACATCTCCACGGCTTCCCTGTATATTCCAGCTGCAATTCACTCCGGCCGGGTAGTTGAGGGGCCATGATGGGCTATAGATCACTCCTCTCCTCTCAGTGTGTAACTCCACCTTACCACCACAGGCAGCTGAGGAACACACACAGAAGACATGGGCATTGTTTGTGTGTGACCACAGCTGTCAAACTGTGACTGAGATGGCATCAACACATCACATCAGCCTTTATGGATTCCTGAGTGCATGGTAGGTACCTTTATATATGATTTATAAATAGAATTTGATCCACTCACTCAAGGAGGATCAGAGAGACACACAATACTCAATTTAGTGTGGAAGTATGTGCAGTGTGCTCATGATTACCATTCGGACAGAAACACAATAAGAGCTAGGAGAAACAAAAAGTGCAATTTGTTTTCTCTTCATACATCAAAGTATGTCTCTTTAAATAAAATAGATAGTACAGAACTGTGTCTATCTTATGTGTGTATAGATGTAACATCTGTAAAGAAAGATTTAGGAAGTAAATGCTGATCAGAAGGCTGAGTTAAAGGAAGCTGTTTTAACACACCTTGATAAATATATGTGATTACTATTTACTATATCACCATTTTAAAGCTTGCATTTAATTTATTAGCAGTAGTAATAGTAATTTTTTTTCGAATTTTCAGTAATTTGTCATTACTGGGTTTTTAAATATTGTATACAATATATATAAATGATTATTAATAATACTAATTTATTTAGGGCTGAACATAAAAACAACAAAATTGCTCAATAATGTTTTATGACTCATATCAGTAATAGAAATTACAATATCAAAATTGCCTTATATTTTCCTCCTTTGGTGTGCAGTAAGATCCCTGTATGTAAACGGCAACACATGTTGTGATATATAACTCTATCATCATCACATCCCCAACACTTGTTCATTACCCTGCAGGTAAACGGCCATCTCTCATACACACCCAGACGTCAGTTTCTACTCTACATAATATGATGATGTCAAGGTGCGGTTGAATGCCCAGAGGCTATTATTTGTGTGAGAGAACAGGAAGAGATCAGGGGAATCCCTGCAATATAAGAACAAAACATTTCTGAGTATTTTTAGATGTTGAGTCTCAAGGCTCATGACCACCTCACTGGCATACTTATTACATCCCCAAATACAAAGAGCACACATAACCTGAACTCAGATCAGTCTCACCTATATTCTTTCTGTACCTTTTGTATTTAGATTGACTTTTCTGCTTTGTTTCTCTCCTCCAAAATGACGTTCTAGCAAATAACCTTTACACATAGCCTAAATGAGAACATTTTGTTGTTATTGTGATCTTTCGCTTTTTTTTCCCTCAGAACTATTGCAAACTATAATAATAAATGAACATCCTTTTGTCTTTATCTACCAGACAGAACATCCTCTAAAAGGAAAATGTGTCAATATCAGTGATGCACAGATTTAGTAGGAAAAAGATGCCTGGACATGGAATATTCTGTAGTCAAAGAGAACGGTTTATGTGCATGGATGAGAATAATAAAGAAAGAGAGAAGAAGGTCCCTTTGTCTGTCTGTGTGTGAAATGAAGAGCTCTAGGTGTCACTGGTGCTATCAACACACCCCCACCCCCAACCAAACCCTCTTTTGTCACCACCCCTTCAGTGGATACCACCACCTCCAAAAAAACAGACATTTTTCCTCGTTCTGTGCTTCTGTCTCTGGTATGAGAAGATCTGCTAGGGTAAAAGCAGATGTCTCTTTCTCACATACTCTCTCTCTTCTAGCTGTGATTGTTTGTTGAGCATTTAGCTGACATCAACAGATCGTGTGTTTTAAGCAAGCCTAGAGTGCTGTCTCAGGAATAGATTGAGGGTGAGTTCAGAAGCTTTGCTAGCATTAGTCTAGTTGTGGACATAAGAATGCACATATCCATAAAACTGATGCTCAGAATGCTGAGGAAGTAGAAAAAGGCACTGTGCACTAGTCATCACTATGTTATCAGATTATCAGATAATAATAGTATTCGAAAATATATACATTTCTCTACAAGCCAGTCGGTTTGGTTTGTTGGACTTAAGTGCTGGGAGATGCTGGTGCTCAGCAGGTTTAAATGGTCTCTCAGTTTGACCTTATGAAAAGTGTCCCAAACCCCTTTAAACCTAACAAACAGACCAAACTGGGAGAGCAGCAAAGCATTTTAAAAGAGTTGAAACTGTTTTTTTAAATTAAGTGGTAACCGATGTGGAGTAAATAACAACAAGGTGTGTAGAACTGCACGTAAACAACTTAATTTGCCTTTTATCCATGAAAGACTGCACAATAACACACATTTGTCAAAACAATTCACAATCTGCTAGTCGGTCTTCGAATAGAATGCCGCCGTGTTTATAACTGTCATGGCAACAAGCCAAACGCTGATCTGTCCTCCAGGATTTTCCCTGTATGAATGCTGCAACACCTGCGCGCGCCGCTTAACCTTTCTTTGTCATCATAGGTGCCATTCCCATACTTCAACCTATAAATCACCTGCGTCAGGTCTTGAGTAAAATAAAATAATATTTAATATCATTCTGACACGTAGGTGAAAAGGGTCAAATGTAATCAAATGTAATTAGACCTTCTGATGTAAATATACCGCACACTTCGCACTCTTTTGTGCTATACAATATATAACAATGATACATATGTGACAACATCACAATCCCCTAAAAAGTCCACTTACCCACACAAACCCAAGCCCAACGCAGACAAATCCATTTCATAAGGTAAAGCCGAATCGAACCTATTCTCTCCATCATCACCGCCGTCATCTTCTTGTTGTTCACAGCTCAAGTCATTTCCTCATAATCCAAATCCAGATTTATATATTTGACCACGTATCTCATGTCGGTTTCACGCTTATTGTCGATTTAACTTCTTGCGGGAGCATCAAAAGCGACGTCTCTCCCTGTTTTCGAGCGGCTCCTCTTGCGCTGTATGGAGGGAACGGCAGAGACCTTCAGGGGAGAAGACGGGATTGGAGGTTCAGTGGGAACCACATAGGATAGGACACACACTGATTCTTGAGGCGAACACTACATCTTTGACATTTACTTATCACTATCTTATCTTTGCATCATATGCACGAGTAACCTAATATCGGTTCACTACGTTCTATAGTGGTAGGCCTACTTTGTGCCATATTGTCAATTAGCCCTTGTAATAATAAGCCCTGATGCAGGGTGAAGTAATCAGGGCAATGCAGCTCAGTGGACTCTTGTCCATCACAGACACGACTAACGTTACTGAGCGCATCTCATGCGAAACAACACCGTCTGAGATCAATATTACAACACCAAGATAAAATGCTGCAGATCAAACGCTAAACGCTAAACCGCAAAAATGTTTAACTGAAATGCAACGTTAACGTCTTAAGAATCGACTGAGGGCACTTTTGTAAGAAATTCTTCTGTAATTAGGCTAATCATGTACACTGACATTTTTCCTGAAATTTGCCTTGGTTTGTTTTCATGGTTTTTCTGGGGAGACTCACTCGCCAGCTGTGGTCTGTGGCAGTGAAAGCCTGCACTCTCGTGGACGGAGGGATGCATCGTTGCAAAGCATGCCGTGCGCACCATTTTATTATTGTTTTATTACATGCTGCTGAACAATACCACATCATATAAGAGACATTTTAAATATTTCTGCACAGATTGGTTTCAAAATACAAAAGAATTTGGCTCTGCTTCTGCAACGTACATACGACTTGAATGTTTTGGCACATATATACAGTTTGTTAGTCTATTTTAAATGTATTATTTTTTTATAGCATACGTTATTGTTTTATACAGTGTTTTGTACCTGATAGTAGCGTTATACCTGCATGGTACAAAAGGCACCGCTGGGATTCGAACCCAGGATCTCCTGTTTACTAGACAGGCGCTTTTTAACCAACTAAGCCACGGCGCCGCTATGTGATTGGTTGCTACTTGTGGTATCTATAGTGCGATCTAGACACACTGCGTGTCTATAAATTACGATTATATTCATAGTGCGAGTATGCATGCAGAGGCCATTCTAGGATTTCCACATTATGGGCTTCAATCCCCAGTGAGGGATTGATATTTAATATTTTGGTGTACTAAGGAAAGCATGAACAATTTGGTCTATGGCTAAGTTAGTAATTTACGCCACGCAACAAGTCAATCCCTGAATACTCATTTCAAATCACTGACGTGCTATAAAGTTATTCCAGTTATTCATTCAGTCTAGATTTATCTTGTCTAGGTTAGCAGTGTTTAATCTATTAATCATTCCTTTTTTTGTTTTTCTATTTATTAAAAAAAACAACGACAAATCTATAAATTTTCAAAGTGACGCCAAAAGTTGTACAACTTAATGGCTTTACGCGAATAATGTGCTGATCAGCTGCTGATTTAGTAGCCAGCCTGCGCCCTTCCGGCTCCCGCTCAATTTCTATTTTCCTTCAGTGGTTGAACCAGGCTACTGATTTAGTAGAACGAACATGAAACTTACATGAAACTACCACTATAACCAGTAGATGACACCAGATGACCACTTTTCCCACACTCCTTTCTTTTCAGCTGTTTTGCTTTCGGATTTAATATAACTAATATAGGAAATTTAAAACATCTCTAAAAAAATAAAAATAAAATAAGCCCAGACCCCAATAGCATAAGGGCTTTATTTTTGAATGTTTAATCTAAAAAATAACTAAAATAAAGAAAATAGCATCATGATCGTTTTCTACAGTGTTGCTAGTTCAGGCACGTTTTGCTGTAGGAAACAGCTAGGCTTATCAATCAATAAATACTGGGACAAATTGTTTCAGGTATATACTGTAGGTGGAAAAGCAGCAAGAGTATGCTTGCCATGAAGGGGTTGAATGATTTTGAGACTTCAGAGGTCATTAAAAATTGCATTTTCAGTTAAAATTGGGCTATTCAAAAGCTATTTCAATTACTTTTGTTTGATTTGTTCATTGCAAACAGCTGAAAGTCTGTATATTTTGCCAATTGCCTGATTTGCAATTGTGTTGAATAATTTCAGTTGTATACTGCTTGACAATGCTTTTCTAACTGACCAATAATGGTTTTCTAAAGTTACTATCCACTCAGTATTTTTGCTGGCCACAATTTTGGCATCGATACCATGATGGAAAATGTGCCATTTAGATAATGGGATGGACATGGTCAGAAACAATGCTCAGGTAGGCTGTGGCATTTAAACCGATGCCCAATTAGCACTAAGGGGCCTAAAGTGTGGCAAGAAAACATCCCCCACACCATTACACCACCACCACCAGCCTGCACAGTGGAAACAAGGCATGATGGATCCATGTTCTCATTCTGTTTACGCCAAATCCTGACTCTACCATCTGAATGTCTCAACAGAAATCGACACTCATCAAACCAGGCAACATTTTTCCAGTCTTCAACTGTCTGATTTTGGGAAGCTCTTGCAAATTGTAGCCTCTTTTTCCTATTTGTAGTGGAGATGAGTGGTACCCGGTGGGGTCTTCTGCTGTTGTAGCCCATCCGCCTCAAGGTTGTGTGTGTTGTGGCTTCACAAATACTTTGCTGCATACCTCGGTTATAACGAGTGATTATTTCAGTCAAAGTTGCTCTTCTATCAGCTTGAATCAGTCAGCCCATTCTCCTCTGACCTCTGAGCATCAACAAGGAATTTTGAAAACCATAAAAATGGTTGTGCGTGAAAAGCCCAGTAACTGAGCAAATTGTGAAATACTCGAGACCGGACCATCTGGCACCAACAACCATGCCACGCTCAGAATTGCTTAAATCAGGGTTCTCAACTCCAGTCCTCGCGAACCCACTGCTCTGCATATTGTGTATGTCTCCCTTATTTAACACACCTGATTCAGATCCTCAGCTCGTTAGGATAGAGTCTATAGCTGAGGATCTGAATCAGGTGTGTTAATTAAGGGAGACATACACAATATGCAGAGCAGTGGGTCATGAGGACTGGAGTTGAGAACCCCTGGATTAATCCCCTTTCTTTCCCATTCTGACATTCAGTTTGGAGTTCAGGAGATTGTCTTGACCAGGACCACACCTGTAAAAGCGTTATAGCAACTGCCATGTGATTGGTTGATTAGATCATTTCATTAATGAGAAATTGAACAGGTGTTCCTAATAATCCTTTAGGTGTGTAGTAAGAGTGACTGCGTTACACGCCACCGCTGAAATCCACCCTTATTTGGCTGCAGGCCCCCCTGAAATGTAACCACCATTATTATTATTTTTACTGTTTCCAAAGATAACTCATACACACCAAAAAGTATAACATTATTTAAACATTATTGGCCATGTACCATGGTATAAAGAATTGAACTGATTTATCTAAAATTGAAATTATGATTTCAGTTGGGCAAAACCTCAGACAAACAATTTTCAACATTAGTCAAAATCCCTAGTTAAAATAACTAAATTAACAAATTAGCCTACACACAATATTTAACTAATTAAATGTACAGCAGGCTAGCATTTTTATTTACAAGGTAAAAGGGATCTTATGAATAAACAAGCAAATGTGACAGAAAAACCTGCCGTCACAAGCACTCATAAATGGATGTTTAACAGTGGGGGAAAAAGATAAGAACAATTCTTAAAGTTAAAGGCACAAAACACTTCCTGTAAATGTCTGCTCTACAGTTGATTGCAGGTTAAGTTTCACCTGATACTTCCTATCTGAGCTTTCCTCCTTTGGTTCATTCATATAGTAACATGAATCTTAACAGAATATGGTACAATTACTGTTACATTAACAACGTTAATGTAGTGTTTGTTGACATTTCATTGAAATAATTACGTTTTCTAAAATATTTATTTTATTAAAAATACCTGCAATCATAACATTATGTACAATTATGTAAATAAATGCACGCACACACACACACTATCTTGGCGTTTCCGTAAGACAACTTCCTCACTCTGAATTCTTCTATCTCTTGTTCTTGATGTTTTTTAACCTAAGCCAGAGAAAGAGAGAGAAAAAAAATCATCTTTCAAGCCGTTAAATAAAAAATAATGTATACAAAGACACACTACCATTTAAAAGATGCATTATAAAATCCTATAAGATTGGAAATATGAGCTCTGACCTCTGAAGCAGTTCACTAGTAGACACAACTCTATTTTCATCTTCACTGTTGGAGTCAGTGTCGTCTGAGCTGCTATTGGACTCATCCACCCTCTTCTTCCGTTTCCCTTTATGCTTATGTTTCTTGTTCTTTTTCTTCTGAGAAAAAGATAGAGAGACAATGTCATTTCTAGTTTTGCAAAGACGTCTGGCATTCAAACTGAATAAATCTGTTCCAGGAAAAACTACCTTTTTCTCTTTCTTGTGTTTCTTGGCTCTGTGTTTCTCTTTCTCTTTTTTCTTCTGTTTCTTCAGCTGTGGAGACCATGTAGGTGGTACAAGTCCTGATGAAGAGAGGAACAATGTAAAACTTGATATTAGAATTAAAGGCAGCTAGGCTAGCAAAAAATTCTGGATGAAAGAGGAAAAGTAATAAAGCTAAAATTACTGCACCTGTATATTACACATACAGTATTACCAAGTATCAGATAATATATATATATATATATATATATATATATATATATATATATATTCTTGTAAAGAAAATGTCTTGTGTAAATGTCATGTGTAAATGTCTTGTGAGATTGAGCTTTATTTTATATAATTATTTAATTAAATAAGTAAGTATTATTGCTTCAACGTGTAGTCACACAGTGTTTGTGATAAATTGAGGGTGGTGGTTACAGTGACTGACCAGGGGGTGGCAGTCTAGGGCCAAACTCCTCTTCATCTAGGCCTTGTGATTTTGCAGAAGCATTTTCAGAGGACTGAGTATTTTGTGCTGCAGTTTCAGCAGATGGCATGCTCTGGACTGTAAGATGCTTCAAATCTGAGGGGAGAGACAAATAAAGTCAATAAATGATTATGCCAATGACATCTGAATCATTGAAAAAGGTTTTTATGGAACTTCTCACATAAAGCATACCTGCCACATTGCTGATGTTGGGAACAGGAGTGATTGGAACTGTCCCTGCACTGTTTTGGATTGGTTCAGATGTTGGAAGAGCCACCTCATCCTCTTCGTCACTACAATCTTCAGATGACGATGAGCTCTTCTCATCTGACGAGCTGGCAAAGATGGCTTTAAAAAGATCCATTGGAGGCCTTACCTCTTCTTCATCCTCTTCCTTCTCCTCCTCCTCTTCAGTCTTTTTTTCAATCTGCTGCCCATCGGACAGTGCCACTTTTACCTGCAAAGAAATGTGATCATTACATTGAGGTTTTGCTGTATATAGTACTAATTTAAAAAAGAAAAAAAAAACTTTATCTTCAAGTGAGGTGAAAACTTTATGAATTGATTCCTCAGGGGTGAAGAATACCTCTGGAGTGACAGAAGCATGTGGAGATTCTGTCTGGGTCTTGACCCCAGCTTCATTTTGCTTGGCCGCTGAAACCTCACTGCGAGTTTCACTGAGGAATGCACTGAGTGGGTCTTTATTTTCAGATACCTGCACTGGTACATCCCACCTAGATCTCTTATTTGAGACTTCTGGAGTCAAACAGGGAAGGGTTGTGCTGGAGCTGGGAGTTTTGGGAGCACTCGGGGCCTCCCTGCTGTCTGTTATAGTCAGGAAGTTAAAGACTGAGTACTTATCCCTCTTTATTTTAGGCATTCCCACTATACTAGACCTGCGAAACAGACAAAAGATAAATGAAAGAAAAATTTGTTACAAACCTTTATGCATAATGCTAAATAAATAATAATAATAATAATAATAAAAACTTAAATGTAAAAATTTAAAGGTTTGGGTGAAAATACCTTCCATTAAAAAAAAGAATTGTTGAATTGCACTAATTGAATTGAATTGCACTAATAAAAACAAAACAGTAATTGCATTTTTTAGGCTGCAATTTAATATGATTAAAAACATACAGACACCTATCTATCTATCTATCTATCTATCTATCTATCTATCTATCTATCTATCTATCTATCTATCTATCTATTCTATCTATCTATCTATCTATCTATCTATCTATCTATCTATCTATCTATCTATCTATCTATCTATCTATCTATCTATCTATCTATCTATCTATCTATCTATCTATCTATCTATCTATCTATCTATCTATCTATCTATCTATCTATCTATCTATCTATCTATTAGGGCTGTGCAAAAGTTAATTGCGATTAATCGCATCCAAAATAAAAGTCTGTGCTTACATAATATATTTGTGTGTGCTGTATATAATTATTTTGTATATATAAATACCTATGCATGCATGTATATATTTAAGATTTATTTGTGCTTAAAATCTGTATATATATATATATATATATATATATAAAAATACATAATCTATATTATATCAATATATTTTATATATATGAATAACACATTTTCTTAAATATATACATGCGTGTGTGTGTATTTATATATACAAAATAATTATATACAGCACAGCACTAATATATATATATATATATATATATATATATATATATATATTTTTTTTTTTTTTCAATTAGGCCAATTCAACATTATTATTATTTTTTTTATATTTAAGATCTGTGTCCTTAATTTACTCCAATAGATAAGGAATGTCTTCAGATACAGCATATGATTTAATCCACAAGTCTGCGTCTTACCCTGGATAAGGATTTGGAACATTGAATCTTTTACACAATAGTTTATCAGGGTGCCACTCAAATGTTTCTCTGGTCAGTTTCCCAAACATCTTCATCTTCACAGCAGCCTGCTTGTCATCCACATCATTCTAAAGAGAGAGAAAATTACCATTATAGATAAAATCAAGTTGCTTAAGAGTGGACAATACTGTAAATATAAGCACCTTTTTAGTTCCATTTTAACCAAATGAATTTCAAAGGTGAAGCTCCTAACCTCTTGATCCGTGTGACCTCCACCTTGTCTGTGTCATCCTCTTGTTTGCTACGTGTGAAGCGTAGAGAGAGAAGAGTTGCTGGGCTTATAGAGTAAAGCAGCACGTACAAATTCGTCCCTTTCTCTCCCTCTCTCCCACTCCGTCATTGAGGTGTCCAGACTTGAGTCCAGGGCATCTACAAATAGTGCGGAAATCAGGTATTTAGCTAAGCATAGATTAGGAAAATCCAGGATAAATCAGACCAAACATAAAATGTTATAATTCACCTTTATTGCCCTGTTTGAGTTTGTTGATGTACAGATCGTAGCGGGCCTGCTTCTGAGGATTGTTTGAAAATGGTTTAAAGGTTTTGCTAGCATCTGCAGTGGGACCAGACCATGCATTCAAAGCCATCTGGGTCTCAGAGACTGCCTGAGGTTGGATTGGAGAGGTCACGCTCTGAGTGTGGGAATCAGGCTGTCGGCGTTTGACTTAAAACGGCTGGACAGGGCCTGCAGAGCGGCAGCTTCAGCCGAAGCCACCACAGCAGCTCGATCCGCAGCTGAGGAAAGGTTTCCCGCTGGCTTATTCCGCCCCTCAGCCGCTCTGCGGAACTCATTCAGACGCTCTCTGTCTTTGCTGTCAAGCAACTCAAACACAGAACTAGGGCCTATAGAACATAAACAAATGTTTGGGTTATAAAAAGGAGTAATAAACTGCATTAAAAAAAAAAAAAAAATCTTACAATGTTCTTTGAGGTCCACTTATAAATTAGCAAACTTTTTACATCAAGTTTAGAAGTAAAGGACTATTTTCTATCATGTGTATGCACATTGCATTGATTGGCCAACAGTTTTAAATTTTACAATAATTTTCAACATCCCCACCCTTACCATGAGGATTTTTTTATATTTTTTTGTGAAAACTTACGATGTTCGCCATAAATGTTTGGAAAACCTACACCTCAAATACAAAGGATGCTCCAGGATGGTTATTAATCATCTACATTTATTCCTTATGTATTTGTGAGGTATTGTTTATAAATGCGTATTACATATTCTTTGTTAGTCTTGGTTGTGGCAAATAAAGTTTAACTACTTGGAATTATCACAGTTATAGTTGACAAAGGATGACTTGTGGTGTTTCATGTAAACGAATTATGAATGAATGTACCATTGTTTGTCGCATTGTCGTTCTTATATTCATTGTTAATCATTTTCAGTAAAGGGAGTTTATATCAAATAATCTGTAACAGACAAAGGATGGTGAAAACACTGTTACTCACACTTGTGTATTGTGAGTGACATTACTTTTGGATCCAAAATATAGTCAGCACTGCATCATCTTTTATTTTTAGTTTTATTTTTTTTGGTTGAAAAGCCTGACATGAAAAGCCTGACAAAAGGCTTTTTTTTTGGTTGAAAAGCCTGACAAGCCATTAATTTTTTTTCTAGTTAAAAAATGAATCTGCAGTAAAATAAAGCGAAGAATCGAAAAGTGTCTTACTGACACGATCTGGAGCATGAGTGAATTGATGTGCAGGGCTAGGGCTAAAGAGGCAATGATGTAGAAGTAGGCGTCGATATGCAGTGCGTTTTTTTTTGCACTATGACGTTATTCGGAGACAAAATCCAAAACAAGTTGTTTTGGGAGCTTGGTTTCAATATTTTATTGGTTATTTTAGGAGCTTGGTTCTTTTATTTGTATGTATTTGTACAGTCATGCTTCCAAACTCTCTCTCCGCCCCCCTATACTCAGATTGAGTGATTCTTTGGCCAAAAATACATTTAAAGATAAATTTGCCTGATAGTATTATTTTTTTAAAAAGTTTCTAAAGATATTGTGATCATATCATTATTGTGAATTGTTTTTGTTTAATCATGTAATGAAAATGTGACAGCTCTGATCTGAATCTACCTGCAATCACAAATCTACAATTCAAATCACTCTTAAAACAACCACAACACATACACAGAGACATCCTTACCCTCTAGAGGTGTTTCTCCCAGCATGTCACGCCTCTGACCAGAGTCTAAATTGTGGCGACTCTGCTGTGGTGCATCCTGTGATAGGTGTCCACGTGAAGCCTGCAGTGCCTGGGCAAGAATAGGACTGACGGAGGATGGATCAACCACAGGACGAAAGTAATGTACAGGCCGATAATCACGGGGCAGATCAGGGGGAGGATAGACCTAGAACCAAAACCAGTGAGCCTAATTTAAAGGCACAACTTTTTCACACCAAATAAAGTAAAGGAACTGCCTAATGCTGTACATTACAGTTTTAATTTCTGCAGCTTGGGAGGCCAATGTAAACCCCTCCAGAATCCTGCCCGAATATGCCACGTCTCTTTTCGAATCTGGAACAAAAACGCATACATTTGTCATAGTGGAGCCATATTTCTTGCTAAGCCGACAATTTCACATCAAACACTATGGTCACATTACAAAAGACACTCAAATAGCACCCAGTTTTGACATTCTGATGTAGCATAAATGTATAGCCAAGGACATGTCACCAACCGTTCTTCTTCCTGGTATACTGCTGGGGAGCAGTCCATCCATATAGCCCATCCCCTGGCTCTTCTCCTCCGAGGACAGCATCATAGTTGGACATGGAGTCCTTATGATAAATATCGGAATCTTCCTCCTCCATTGCGCCAACTCCAAAAGCCTACTCACATATACACTTATGTCAGCATGTTTCTTCTAATGTAAGAGTTTTAGTTTTAGTAGCAAATTTAGTTTTCTAGGGCATTACTGATCAGCACGTTGGCATTACCTGTCCTCCAATCCCACCCCTGCGTTGCTGTCCAGACTTTCTTTTGTCTCCAAATAAGCTGGTTGCTCTATCAGAGTGAACCGTGAAGAGGTTTATATGTCCTGATCCTGATCCGCCCTCCAAAGCCTGTAGGGGGTTCAGCCCTCGGTAACCCAGACCATGGGAGTCCACTTTAGGGGTAAAGTCCACTGGGATCACATCTTTGGGGGCAAATGTCACATTCTCTGGAGCAAATTCATCATCATCCTCCTGAAGAAAAATAAAAGGTTTTTCAGGATTACTAATATCTGTCCATTCTTCACAGAGTAATCACATAGGCTGCATATGTGAAACAAGTAGGCAAAAAGCACCCAGATGACTGAGGGACACATCTGATGGACACTTTACAGTCCACTGGAGAGATTAGTGAATAGCAGTGAAGCAAAGCAACTGATCTTGGTAGGTCACATGACTATGACAACATGATGAATGTAGTACTTCCAGACTGCAATCACACTATAACATCCTTTTTACTGGCCGCAAAGTACGTTCTTATTCAAAAGAAGTACCTACTCTGACAGTATGCAATTTTGGATGCAGGCATTATAAATTTCAAATTATTCTGATCAGAACCCCAAACATTAAACAATATCCACCTCAGACTCCTCTGATCCATTGGGCGGCAAAACACAGCCATAAACTCTGACCGCATCTGAAAGACAAGAAAGAGCAAAGTGAAGCTTCTTGAAATGTCAACAACATTGTGCTCAGCATATCATATCACCCTATCCAGACTTAAACCTAAAAATGGCACTTATATCTGTGATATATCTTCTCTCATTACCAGTCTTTTGCTTGGGTTGCTTTCTCTTCAGTCTTGGTCCGACTCCCTGGCCATCTTTCCAGCCCATTTTTCTCAGCAGCTCCACACCAATAGAAGACCTAGAAATCACAATGCCATGTAGTAAGTTTATCTTTCATTTACATTATAGTTAGCACATATCAGTTAGAGTGATGCTTACCGTGCAGGGGCGATAAGCTCTTCCAGCAGTCCAGTGTCTCCAGGTATCAGAGCAGCAATAGAACTGACAGCTCGTGCTTTGTCTTTTAACTGATCCTTCCTCTCTGATGCAAAATCATCTGTAGTGACAATGTCTCTTGGGGCAATACCATGCTCACCAAAATCCTTTTACAAAACATTTTATGTTTAGAAAAAAATTACACACCAAGGACTTTACAAGTATCAAGGCACAGTTAGTGTAGACGTGTGAGAACCAATGATTCACACACTAACCTCCTCATCCATAAAGTCCTCTGGTCTAGCATTCTGTCTCTCTGCCTTTTGCTGTCGAGTTGATATAAATGTTGATGGTGCCCAGCCTAAACGGCAAAGGAGATCAGTTAAACTACAAGACCCGGTTAACACAAAGCATTACTGCACTGAGCAAGGTTGGCATTGACCTTCTTTGGTGCCCACTGTGTTAAAGTAACCAGCGGAGAAGCCACCAGTAAAAGCTCCGTGAAATCTCTTGTAGCGGCCCTTCTCATCTTTAACCGTCTGCTCGTGCACGGGGACTGGCTTTCTGATGGGTTCATCTGAAATACACATATATGGACAACGTTGAATTCATAACTAGGAACGTGTGAAATTTCTGCGCAAGCGGTTATCATTAAATATTCACAGCTTGTATGCATCAAAAACCTGCACATTCACACAAATAACATATACAGTGTACATGTAACATTAGTACCTTCTTCCAGAGGCTCTAAAGGAGTTCCGTAAGACACGAAATCCTCATCGCTATCTTCATCGGACGCCATGTTTACAATAAGTACGGTGGCCGCGTGAGCTCTTCATAAACCAATCGTTATTTTGACTCGGATCATTCCCATGAATTGGTCAGAGCGGTTCTTGAGTCAACTCACCAACATAAACGATTCATAATGGTTCCGATTCGTCAGATTGATTCATTCATGCATAATAACGGTATTTAAAGTGATAAAATGATCGACAGGTGGTGCGAAATAACACTTTTTAAAACGTTGTACTTTTCAATTTAACCACAAATTATACAGGTTATAAATAAACCGTTTTATATCTGTACACGAGTGTATTATGGCTACAACAAACCGAACTGGAAAAAATAAATTACAATGAAAACTCATGTAAAATTTAAATAAAAAAATGTAAATAAAAAAAAAATTAATTATGTAATTGCAAAAACTTTGTAATTATAACCTATTCCATGCATGATGTTGGGAAGACATGATGATGACTGAAATCCGTGTGAAATAAATAATTCACTCAGATTTCAAACCACTAAGCTTCAGTCACTTTACAGACTCTTGGTTTTCATGTTAACTAGTTCTGCTTCAGTGATATTAATAATAACAAATAGCAAAAAACACTGTATTACAAACAACTTTTATTATTGCCAACACATATTCTTATAGATTTTAACTCTGGAGTGAAAGTAAATAAAATCTCAGCCAACCATGACACTGTGACCCTTTTGTGTTAAACTAGTGCAGCCTTTAGTTGCATAAAAGTAGTTGTAAAAACAACAAAAAGCAGCGCATCATATCATAGGCATAAAAATTTCATAAATGTTTCCTATTATATATGTAAAAGTCAGCGTAAGGTGAACAAATAAACACTTTAATATTCATTATGTGTTCAGCAATTTACTTAAAAATACATACACCGTATGCATCTAAAACAAGACCACGACCACAATCAAATAAAACTCAAATTTTACAACAGAAAAATAAGTGTCATTTAAAAATAGCAGAAACAATGTTTTTCTTCAAAATGGCCGTGTCCTTTTGAGGTCCCATTGCTTCTTCATAAATTGCAGAGAGAAGTCCTATTTGGGAGACTGACCCCCACACACTTTGGATTATATCCTGGCACTGAGGCCTATGTGCAATCTTGATGATTAATGTTGATATGAAATGCTCTCCACTCCCATCTCTTCAAGGTGCTATTGGATATGAGGCCGCGGTTTCAGGATAAGTTTCCCAGTCTAGCATACGAGGGGGAAAAATACAAATTATTGCACAAGAAAAGCTGCTTTGGATTTCAAATCAATCAGTGAAATTGATAGATCACATAGGGCAATAATTCAAAGGACACAAGTACTTACATCATCACAGGACATGTTATATTCTGCTAGTACTGTCCGGCAGCGAGCTGCAATACTGCAACAAGTGGTTAAGGAGAGATCTGGTAGTCATTGACAATCTGAAGTTTTGGGATTGTTAATACTCAATAGAATGGCTGAGCCCTGCAAATCACTGCAAATTTCCAGCATTGAGAAGGATACATAGATGGCGCCACAACCCGTTTATGTATTCCAGCAAAGAAAAGGCCAATGAGAGTCACACAGCTGATAGTGAAAAACGGATGATTCCATAAAGATGAGAAAAAAGAAACCCTGTGGAAAGAGATGACATAATATATTCAAGGGGAATGTGACACCAGATGCAAATCTGACCTCATTTGTAACATCTCTTAATTTCACATACTTTCTGAGTGTCTGGGTCTATAAGCCAGTTCCACGCTCCTGTAGCTGTGCATACAGACACCACAATTAAAATCACTGCAAAAAGAAGACAGAATTAATTAATTAAAACGAGACAATAGATTGCACAATAAGCTCAATCTTTGTGGATATAAGAGTCAGAGGACAGTTTGTGGCACAGAGCACAGTCTAGGTTTTAAAATGCTTGAGGCAGATTCAGTAAAGATTACACCAGACAAGCTGGAATGACTTACTGCGCCAACGACCTGTAGCCGGCTGCAAACAAGACACATACTCTGTCAGTCTCCTCTCAAATGCCTTCAGGTCTATGGATGAGGAAAACAATTATATCAGCAAAGTACAGAGAGTGAGGTAATCTATTTTCCAATCTCTCTCTTTAAAATACTGAGGAAGAAACCAAAACAGTTTACAGTTTGTTTGGCAGTAGTGTGTACTGTGTGTACGTATAGTCAGCTTTAAAGGGATTTTTTTTTTACAGAGCCAGGGATTGTTAAAGCTACACTTCTCACTTCCGCATTTATACATTATCACCCACAGACAGTCGAATCGAACCCAGAGCATTATGGGTGTTGGAGTTTGCCAACCTTTCTGGCAAAACTCAACACAGATCTCTATAGTCATAACAACATTTTACCTTTCTACTGCAAAGGAAATATTTTTTATTTATTAAAACCGCATATTGCCAGTGGCAAATCACTTCTTTAAGTCACAATCCTGCAGCTGCATTATAAACAAAAGCTAAACATACAGACAGGCAAATACACTGGTATGAATATACTAAACTACATTGTTTATAGGTACAGGAAAATCAACTGTAACAGGCATATTAAGGCATTGACAGCTTTATGGCTTACAATTTTACTGACATTTAGTGGAAAATATAAACTAATTGGCATGTATTTACACGTCAGTGTCTAAGTAACGTTACAGTAACGTTAGAGTTATGACAGGCCAACACAATGTCTAAGACCCGTACTTTACTATGACAGAAGAGCTGCACTCTTTGTTGAGGCATCAGTTTTTCCGAGATCTCGGTGGTAACTGCTGAAATGTATTAAGAGTCTTAGCTTAGATGCTAGCAGCCCAGTGTTAAACATAATACAGCTTACATGCCATAACAAACATGTGGACGCTTTGTTGATATATAAATATGACACTCGGAGTTGAGTGCACTAAACTAATATTCTACTGAAATGTACCTTCGGCTTGTTCTAATGAATTCATTGCTTTTCCCACCAGTGCTGTGGACGCTCAGCTCAGGCCTGCAGACACACGCAACTACCGTCAGCGGGCAGCAGCCAATCGCGGAAGCTCTCTTCTCATTGGCTAGAAGAGAGGAGTGCGTCATCTTAAAGACATAGGTTTTTTTAGACACTTATTTGTCATATGACTATGTTTAATTCTTTTTTTTAAATTATTTCTCCCGATATAAATTTAGTAAACATTTTACAGTTTTTTTTACATTTTAACTAAGCCACATCCAGACTTTTAAAGCTTACAGCTCATCAAAAACTTAAATGAGTTGAACTGACAGACAATTTAATTACACATAAAATGTTAAGGCAGCAACTGAAATTATGTAAACAGTTTTTTAGTGTTTATTTATTTATTCATCCATTATTTTTATATATTTTTTTCTTTTCTTTGATTTTTTCTATATTTATCCCTTAATACAAAATACATATTAAGCCATTATTAAACAACAAAATTGACGCTATCTTTGCTTACAGTACTTGACTGTTCACATCCGGTCTTTTTTACCAGACCTCTCTCCATCATTATAACGTTACCAGATGTGGTCTGATATTTAAACTGGACATCGGGAGAACCGGGAAAATTCCCAGTGGCCAGGCAGCCGATTTGGCCCGCTGCCATTTATTTATTATTATTGGCGGCCGAATGTAGGCCACTAAAGTAATTTTCTGATTTCGTCATTCAATAATACGTCTGTAATAAATCATGAATCGGTTAGACATGACTGGCAACGCGATTCGCCTCGCGCCCGCCTTTCTAACGGTTTCGATCAGAGTAATCAATGAAGGGACAAGGGAGTGGAAGCAAGAGGAAAAGTTACCTGTTCAGAACTTCAAGTGCAGGTCAGTTTCATCTGTAGCTGTAAAACAGGATAGTTTTGTCTTTGTTTTCTTAGTTAAGCATTTAACTGCTAGCAAGTTAACATTAGCACCCCATTAACGTTACTGTCATCACTCAAAATCTGCTCAAAATACTGTCTGCTAAAGGACATCATTAACTATTGTAAAGTTACAGTAGTAATTTAGCAGACAAATAATCACGTTGTTTTATGAGCGAGCTAGGGAAGACAACACAACCCTCACGAAAATTAACCAATATTTTACTACAAATAAAACCAACCATCATGGCAACTAAACCATGGTAACCACAAATTAACAATTTTTTGCTACACTAACCCCAGTTAAAACTGTGGAATGTGGAATGTGTTGTAAAAATCTGGTTATACACATGTTAAAAAAACATGGTTACCAGGATTTATCCTGGGTCGGTCTCCGGTGGTGGCCAACACACGTCCCACTTTGGTCCCACTTGGCTTTAAGTACTATGTACTTACATTGAAAAATAAGTACAATGTACTTATTATGGTCATGTTGTATTGTAAAACATTTTTGCTGCTATTGAGGTGTGAAATATAAGGTTAGGGACAGGTGTGGTGGTATGGGTTTAAGGGTAGGTTAAAGTGTAAGTAATGGGTCAGCTGTGTAATTACATGGTGTTTTTTTAAAATATAAGTACAATGTAAAAACATGTATGGACACTATAAGTCCATTGTATCAAATTATTCATTTCAATAAGTACATAGTTAATGTGTACGAGTCTGGTTTGACCAGGCCAGAGACCAGGCTAGATCTCAAAGACAGGTTTTGGCGACCACCAACAAAAAAATCAATGCAGGAAACTCCCTGGACTATAAAACCATGGGTAATATTTTCCTTAAGGGAAAAAACCTGACCCATGATAATGCAAGAACATGTTACAGTATTAGGATTTTTCTATAAAGGTATTTTCATGATGTAGATATTATTGTAGTTATTTAGACATTTAGGCAATTTAGAAAATATAGTTTTGTTAAATCAGTATTTAGGTCCTTTTAAAATAAAACAATAACACATGGTGTATACTTTAAATTTAACTAAAATAAAATTAGGCCTATATTATGTGCACACAAATCACAATGAGGTGGTTGACATGTAGATGAAAAAAGAGGTTAAGAACCTTTAATTATTTTTTATGCCCCAGCCTAAGGATTTAAGCCTTTTTCATGTACAAGAGAAATGCAGATTAATACAGGGGGAAAGAGCAGTAAACAGGTGACAAAGTAATGGTAAAACCTGCTGAGTTTATTGAATAATTGTGTCCTTCTCAAAGCTAAGTCTGACTTCATCTGACCAGTAAAAATCCATCAACTATTATTATGCCAAGAAAATGCAATGTAAAATTGTCGCTTCAAATTGTCCTGTGACAAAGTAATTAAAGAGTAAAAGAATACAAGGTACAATTTTCATCTTTATATTGAAACAAAAGACATTGGGGACTTAAGTATTAGATGTGTAGTAGCTGAGTTCTAGATGCAATAATCAGCTTTGTTGTTTTTAGGTGTGAATTTATTAACTAACACCAGTTTAAACTTTTCCTTTAGTAAAGCCTCTATCTCACTATCTGGGATTTCTTTCATATCCACCGAATCTGCATCCTCTTTGAATGTGACTTCACTGTATATCCAGCCAATCAGAGCTCTGAAGCCTGTGGGCGTCTGAAGGGAGCAAATGGATTTGAGCATGAACAGAGATTCTGGATTAGTCTGCAGGAACTCTGATGTCTCCAGGAAATGATCTGGATCACAGGGTGTTAATGTAAAGGAGTACATTGTTTTGGTGAGCCTTTTGTCAATAAGACTAGAATTAGCAAAGGCCTTATCTTGAACCACTTGCATTCTTCCGGTCTTCTCGAGGACCCACATCACCCCGTCATTTATGAGCCGGAACACACCCGGAGGCTGTGGCTGTTCTTTATGTGAGATCAACTCCAAGGGATGCCACATTTGGTGCGACACTCCAAAGCTCACATCAGCAATGTACGGCTTCCCATCGATCTCCACCAGATTGATGAGATGACAGTCCTTGGGGAAGAACTCCTTATTGAGCGAGTTAAACACTTTGGCCCCCAGTATGGTGAATTTGTATCCCATCTCCCTCAGAACCCATGAGAACAAGAGGTTGTTTTCACAACACCAGCCTCCCCGATTGCTCTTCACTATTTTATCATAGATGACGTGCAGATCCATAGTGTTCTTCTCCCCACTGTGGACGCTGAGATTCTCAAATGGAATATTCATGACATGCAGCTTGTGGATGGTGAACAAACTCTCCAGGCTGGCTTTGTCATATTGGCCAGTAAATCCAATCCTGTTTAAATACTCTCTCAGATCCATTATATCACTACGAGAAACAAACAATTTAAACAGAATTTGTGTTGGCATTTAACATTGTTATAATGTATAAGAATAAACAATTTCAGGACTTAAAATTTCATGTAATAAAGCATATTAACCATTTTATCATTATAACAAACTCAAAATTGAGAAAAGAATCACTTATGTATATATCAAAATTGCAGCAATGGAGAAAAAAGTAGGAGCTTATTTGTGTGCATATCTTTCAAGTGCCAAAATATAAAGGATCAGTAGAATATATTTCTAATCATAAAATACATGAATGATAACTGCATAAATAATTGGCAATGTATTGAATATATATATATATATATATATATATATATACTTATATATAAAAATAAATAAATATGAAAATGGGTGAGGGAAAGATTTTGTTTCAGGTTAAAGGAGCATAACGCAAGTCTCTGAGTTTTTGCAGAACTACGCCCCCTCTGGTGACAAATGAAACTGCGTGCGCGCTCATGGAATAACATAGACTTTATAGAGTAGACATATACACGGAATACACGCACGTTCGCACGAGCTGTTCATAACCAAAGGAGCATCAGGCACACATCTTTTGTTACAGTCATAATGAGGTAATACAGTTATAAATCTGCAAGTCATTTAAAATATATGAAAGGAAAGGCATTTGAGTAAATTACACACTTATGTAGGCCTATGTGTGTGTGAGGGGAAAACAGGGGTAGAAAACTTCGGCTTTTGTTTCCATTGATCTCCATGTTGAACTGTTTAATGTGCTTACTGTATCCACTTATGATTGTATTATTATGGAAACACGTTCATGAACACTTCTGAGCCCTAGAGCAGACCGCCCGAGATCTCTCCGTTTGTTGAAAGCCTTCCCGATGTTGACTCTAGTCTTATTCCGACGCCTGGCACTGGACAGACAGAAGTTGTATTTTCTTTGTCTTACGTGGAGTTTGCGTTGGGGTTTGTAATGAACTACAAGCCGGTCTCTTTGGGGCTGTTTTTACACCTGGCCACAATGCGTTTTCTCAGATCTATTTGATTTATCAAAACGATTCCATTACACCTGGTCACATAAATGTGTTTTTGCAAAACGGATATTAATCTGATATTCAATTCCCGCGTTATATAGGCTACAGATTTCATGAAGTGCACGTCACCGAAAGCAACAGATGAGCTGCATTTTATAAATCAATCGGCTTCGGCTATTTCAAAATCAGCAAAGACAGCAATAAGAGAGAGCGGCAGAAGCCCTGGTATGAGATCATTTCATTTCTTAAGGCTACTTTTAATGAAGATAGTGGAGGTAGAAGGTAACTTAGTGTTAATCGTATGCGTCTTACTTTCACTTTCATTTGCGATAGATTGCGGCGCGCTGGCTTATAAATACACTCGCCTGCTCATCTGATGCACGTCGTCATATATGACTAAAACAACATGACATAGCCTGTTTTCAACAACCAGATGCATTTACACTTGTCCAGTTTCGTCTGGAATACAGCCCAGACCACGTCCTCAATGGTTTGAGCTGTCGGATTCAAATCCGTCTGGATTCAACCTGGTCTTTTCACGATCGAATAAGTTATCCGATCACAGAAAACGCATGAAGTGACCAGATGTAGGCTAAACAGCCCCTTTGAATCCATCTTCTACTTTTGGGAAAGTTGACTAAAGTTGCATCGCTCGAGTTGTCTTCTCTGATACGGAGAACGGCGGCGAATACACTATCCTGCAGGCACATAGCCAGGCGAGCGTGAACGCGCATGACGTCACGCCCAGTCTCAGATTCGAGCCCGAATCCCTTATTTATTT
Source organism: Hybognathus amarus (assembly GCA_030378365.1). Classification (NCBI taxonomy): domain Eukaryota; kingdom Metazoa; phylum Chordata; class Actinopteri; order Cypriniformes; family Leuciscidae; genus Hybognathus; species Hybognathus amarus. The sequence continues at coordinate 553,846 of JAQIUQ010000256.1, read as the reverse complement.
CACTGTACAGGATTATAGAGGCGATCGCTGTGATCAGAGAAGGGCTCATTCAGCCCATCAGGCGATTGTTTCAGCATGTATGGGTTAGAAAACGGCTAATTTTAACATAAAATGTTGCGCAATGCACCTTTAAAGGGATAGTTCACCCAAAAATGAAAATTCTGTTAGTAATTACTTAATGTTGTACCAAATGTTGTTCCAACCCCATAAGACTTTTGTTCGATCATCGGAACACAAATTAAGACATTTTTTATTAAAACTGAGAGTTGGATCACTCCTCCAAAGGCTTCTTGGAATTGAAACTTGTCAGCCCAGAAAAGTTATTAAAGACATTGTTAAAATAGTCCAAGTGACTCAGTGGCTCAATCTTAAAGTATATGGTTCAGTAAGCTAAAGTCCCAAAAGTCGGTGTGTTCCTTTAAGTTCCTTCTCTGTGGGCCTTGAGTTAGTTCACGTAGTGTAATAGCGCAGCGCTTCTGTGTTGTACGTCACACACATGACCAGCGTCGGCAAATAGTGAGCCTACGTTTTACGTACAACACAGCAGAGCTGCGCTGTTACACTACTTGAACTAACTTGAGTATTCAAATTTTAAGAACTTTTCTGGGCTGGCAAGTTTCAATCCCTTAGAAGCCTATGGAGGAGTGATCCAGCTCTCAGATTTAATAAAAAATCTCTTAATTTGTGTTCTGAAGATGAACGAAAGCCTTTGGGTTGGAACAACATGAGGGTGATTAATTACTGACAGAATTTAAATTTTTGGGTGAACTGTCCCTTTAAGACATAACATACATAAAAGAACATGATTTCAAATTCTTCTAATTTACAACAATCAGGAAAAAACATGAAGAGTTCAGATGCAAAAGCCTCTAAGTGCCATTTGAAATTTTCTTCTAAAATGATCATTTTTATCAAGCTTGTATATTTAAGTTCAGTAATTACACTTAAATGGCAATGAAGATTACCTATTAATTGTCATTTAAGTGAAATTACTGAACTTAAATATACAAGCTTGATAAAAATGGTCATTTTAGAAGAAAAATTCAAATGGCATTTAGAGGCTTTTGCATCTGAACTCTTTACTGTAAAAGTTATTATTTTCATATTATAAAAATATCCTACCATTTGGATGAATCCAGCGAGAGTTGACGGATAAGTAATACCCAGAGAATGTGTGCAACTTGAAGGACTGATGACCGAATAACACATGAAACCTTGAACCGCAGAGTTATGTCATTAGTTGTAATAAATTAACTATGAATGATAAACACAGGGCAAAATCCACAAAGCTAATGTTTCTAAACGATCTCAACACACCATTCATTACTACTGCATTTCAAACTATCATCACACTAGTGTTTCATAGAATAGCACTACTGGTGATGGAAATCGAAACAAATGCTTGTTTGTTTCAGTTGCTGACCATAATACAACATGCTTCTTGTCTTATGACTAGTGCTAAAATTAGTATTAGGCAGATACAGTTTGAGCCCTACTGTGTAATATTTCTGCTACTGACTGACAATACATTGTAAACGTGTTTCTACTGCTCTCTTAACAGGCTTACATGCCATAATGTTTCAGACATTAAACTAATCAGCCCCACTTTATATTAAGTGGCTTTAAGTAGGCTACTATTGAAATTAATAATTTGATACAATGGACTTATTGTGTACATAAGTTTTTACGTTGTACTTATATATTAAAATACCAGCATGTAATTACAGCTCTAATTAATTTATGGAATTACAATTGTAATTACACAGTTGACCCTCCCCTCACACCATACCATCACACCTTACCCTAACCTTACCTGTATCACACCTCAATAGCAGCAAAAGTGTTTTACTAATAGGAACACAATAATACATTGTACTTACTTACTTAATGGGTTGAACCTGACATGGTCTGCCATAGTTTTTATTTGTGTTTTTTTCTGTTAACTTTGACCCTAAGAACAAGTAATTGGAGGGTCTGCTCTGCCGGAAATATCGCTAAAAATTTTAGTGCCCATTTTAGTGTATGCACCCTTTATTTTTTTATCAGAAAAATTATTTTTTTCTGAAATCCTTAGTGGGTTGGGTAGGTTGTCAATAAATGTATTCCAGATACACAGAACACATGTGCTGACAATATCCACTGAAAAAAATAACTTAACTTGCTCATTGAAACCATATACAGTAGATTGAAATGCGTTTACATTTTTAGTTGAAAACAGTGTTGTGTAAACAGAGCCATTTTAAAATGGTTTTACAGCGTCCTCAAGTGGTCAAATCAACCTAATGTTTTAGATTCAAAATCAGTTTTATTTGCTTAAATTTTATTTAGCTTTTATTTATCTAAATTTCTCTGTTTCCAACAGAGAGATACTCCTGCGTGTGGGACACTGCAATTTAATCACATTCAGACTACTGATTGTGCAACATAATGTGTGTATTTCAGATAGTCTGGGTGCACACAGAGAAAAAAAACCTCTATGGGTCCAACGGTGAGTGGGGCGGCACCCTTAAAAGAACATCTTTGCACCTTTCTTTTTTTCCACAAAAAGGTTCATACTACATAGGCACCCCTAAATATGCACACCTAAAAGGTGCATATTTACTGGCTGCTATAAGACCACCACAAACTTTATCTGTTGATTTATAACTTCATGGTCTTATTAATCATAAATTAATTTCACCGTTACAGCTGTCAGTCTGAATCCATTTGTTAATACATTATTACATTGAAGAGTAGGCTTTATTCTATTTCTAGTATCGCTTTGTCTTGTCTTGTCTGTCTGTATGTTGTCCTGCACCATTTTTGCATTCTGTGACCTGGAGCCTTGTCATGACAATTTCAATGCCCTGCACAAATGACAAATAAACTACTTGAATTTAGATATATTTATATGATGGCTACAGTTGTACAAATATATTTCCACACCATGTACAGCAGTTTTAATTATTTTGCCTTCTTCTTTGGATTAATAATTTGTCAGAAACATATTTTAAGCTTATCAAGAACTAATCAAAGTATGGAGTGGAAAGGAGGTGAGGGACAGTACTTGACACTGAGAACTCATTGGGCAGTTTTAAATTTTGAGACTTGATTTTTCATTTTTAAGTCATATGACTCCCAGCTAGAGAAAAACAGAAAGAGCGAGTGAGAGTTTCACATGGTTTGGTCAGTAGACACAGAGCTGTTGTTGTGGAAAAGTATGCATCACTGAGCAAACTCCAAAGCTTGTGTATCTGAAACACTTGTTTCAAAAATCAGGAGACAAACATACCGTATCAGGAGTTAGCAAGAGTAAGGAGGATATTCCTTTTTTCTGTGTTCTTTGCACAGAAAGATGCGACGTTTTAAGCCATGCAAGGTATTTTCTGTTAATTTTTTTCTCTGTGAAATATGGTCTGTTCTTGGCTTAAAAAACGATTTTGTTATCATCAACGCGCTACAAATAACACAGACCACAACGAAAATGTTTCTAGGGGAACCAAATAAGTGACGAACCCCATTTGGGACATGCTGGTGCTTACAGCTTAAAATTCTACTTTTTGTATTTATTTATTTTTGCAAAAAACATACAGAGATTACATTTTTATGACATGCACCTTGTAATGATATGTTCATTGTATGTCATCAGAATACAAATAAGAAAAGAACAATGAGCTGAAAACAAAAATAAATAAAAAAGAAAGAAAGATATATTTATATTTATATTTTATCAATTACACTGTACAAATTGTTTCATGTTATGTTTAAATTTTCATAAAGACAAGTTTTCAAATGAAATGTTAGGTAATGAAGGGTCCAAAGTTTTAAAGTTTTTTAAAAGCTTTTGTTGTAACCGTTATGTTAACAGCGTTATATTTCTGTGGTAAGAACCAACAATGGCGGCTGAAGCCTCGCGGAGTCGTTATTGTAGCAGAACTTCACCTGCTGTTAGCATTCCATTGACTCCCATTCATTTTGGCGTCACTTTGGCAGCGAATAACTTTACATCTGAGACTACCAAAGACTCAATTTGTTAATTATTTATTTCTAAACATGACAATGTATAAAATGCTCCATTTTGTATTTTACGTTATGGCCCCGTAGAAGCAGTTTTTGTAAAAAATAGGCTAACGATTGCGTCATAATCGAATCGACTCTCGTCGCACAGTAGAGAATTACCGAATAGACTGGAGGAGAAGTTTGCAGGCATTCGGGGGGACGTGGAGGCATAAAGTCTAAAAAAGTCGAGGGAGAAGCCCATAGAGAGTCATAAAGTTGATCCTGCTGTTAGCTCATAGACAGCTAATACTCACTCTCTCCATCTCTGCAAGATTTGAAAGGGAATTTACTAGAAGACATACAAGTTGCTCACGTGACAGGCTCAGTTTGAGCCTGCACAGTACGCCTGGCTATCAGCTTCTAGCGGGCTTCAATTTTCTCCATTGAAATCAATGGGATTGCTGTGTGATGGACGCCATGCTGCGTAGTCATGGGAACATCCCAGGTGAAAGTAATGAGGAATTATGTCTTTCGTAGCTCCTTCATCAAGTGCATTCCACATGGCTGCATATGGCACACTAGAGCCCTGCTCATGTCATGATCCTGGTTCTTTTCTCTGTTATTTGTCTCTCTGTCTCCATCTGCTGGTTTCTCTTTGCTCCCATCTACTCGCACAGACACCCATTAACACTCACTCATCCTCTTTAGCTGCTCCTATCTCCGGTCATTAGTCTGTCTATTTACAGCTATCTCTTTCTCCTCTTCTTTGTCAGATTATTATTACCCGTCACGTAACTGACTACAGTGTTCTATCAACAGATATTTGTCCAGTCCTATTTTGTCCTGTCCAGTGCTGTCTAATTATTATCTGCTGTACGTTACCTGATTTGTGCTGTGCCCAGTGTCGAGCCGTAGAGAGTTGTAGAGGGTTCGACGCCTCATCACCAGTCTTGGTCTCACCTCTCACAAGCCTTTCAGTACCTGCTGCTTGAGCATCTCACGTTCTCTACCAGAATATATTTGTGAATTCCTTTTGTTGATTGGCTTTGCCTTATTTCTATTAAAGACTTGTATCACCTGCTCTATGCCTTTTGAGATCTTTGGACGCTCCATAGTCCCGTGTGAACAATCCAGCCTGCTATGCGGGTGAGCAGACCAAGTTGTCTTTTTTGACTTAATGTGAAGTTGTTTTCTTGCTTTAGTCTCTCACCATGCCAAGGAGCGCTCTCGGTATCGCCTACATCATCTCGCTTCTCAAGGGACTGGCTCGTGAGTGGGGAACGGCTGTTTGGAACTCTGATGTAGACTGTCTAAACCACTACATCCTTTTTTTAAAGAGGTTTTTAACCGATCCGTGCATGGTCCCAAAGCCTCTTGCTTACTATCCACCCTTCGCCGGGAAGACGCTCGGCTCGCAGATTTTCTGTTGAATTCCGCACTCTCTCTACCTCCTGTGGATGGAATGAGCCTGTGCTCGTGGCACGTTTCATTAAGGGTCTTAATGTTGAGATCAGGCATGAGGTTCTGGCTCATGAAGCTCTATCTCATCTCGATCCCCTGATCAACCTGGCTCTGCGTGTGGAGAAATGTTTCGAGCTACGACGACGCACTTGCAAAACAGTGTCTACCCCTCTCTCTCACCTATGGCCAGCTCTTCCCCCACTTCTGTGGCTGATCTGGAGCCTATGCAGCTGGGCAGGATCTGCATCTCTGCTGCTGAGTGCCAATGCCGTATCATCAGTCGGCTGTGTCTATTCTCTGACTCTGACAATCACTTTGTTACCACCTTTCAGTTAAAAGCCAAAGCTCACCAGTAGCTTCCTCTCTGCACCCTCCACTGCCTTCTCGGACTACTTTTCTGGTTCACCTCCGCTGGCCCAACTCTTCCGCCTCCTTTCAAGACCTGGTAGTCTCTGGCTCCGAGGGGAATTTTGTGGATGAGACCTGAGCCCTTGAGCATGGTATTCCTCTCATTGATCTCCAGGACCCCACCACTGTCATTGCCTTGGATAGATGTGTTCTTGTCAGGGTTCGCCGTGCTACTGCCTCCTTGAGCCTCACCGTTTCCGTTTTTTTCTTTCTTAAAAAACAGGTGCTACAGCGGTGGCAGTTACTGCGAGTTTTATGTTTCGAAATACAATAATGCTGGTATTGACGATCTGACCAATCAGTGATCGGCAGTGTTCTCACGTCACATTTTAGTATCAGTACCGTATGCTTGGAACCTACCAGAGGTGGTACCATTTAAAGCGAGCCGAAGCGAGCCATACCATTCCGTACCATAGAGTGGAAAAGTGCCACAAGTGAGCCATACTGAGGCGAGCCATACCGTACCATGCAGTGGAAAAGCTCCAAAGTGTGCCGTGCTGTACTGAACCGTGCCGTACTGTGCCATGCAGTGGAAAAGCGCCATAAGAGAACCATTTAAAGGATTATATGCAACACATTCCCTTAGCAGTCATATGCAGTCATTCCCTTAGCTGAGGGGAAATCACACCTTTAGTCTCACACTTAAAGGAAAAACTTTAACTTTAAAACGTTAAACATTTTCTCTGCATGGTGCTTTATGCAACCAGGCACTGCACTCTCAGAGTTGCCATACAACAGGAGAGCTTTGCTTAAGGCAAACAGACCACCTCCTGTTGGAGGCCAGAGACCTGAAGAACTCAGAGCCTTCCTTTGTCACAAGAAAGTATAAGGAGACTGAGCAAAGTGCTAGCTGCGCCATTATAAATGGTCAACTGAGACTCCAGCAACAAACCAATCTCTCTCATAGGGATCCCACTATTAAGGATTCCTTTTACTCTCAACCATGCAAATATTGCTATCAAGGGAAGTGCTAGCTGCGACCACTCAGAAACAAATGTCTCCGTAGGATCTCAAGACTCCAGACACTCCTGAAGGTGCCTTACGACAAAGAAGTGTTCACAACCTGGGGCAAAGACCCACTTCCTGTCGAGGTTCTCGAGATCGAAAGAGTTCATCCCAGGGACTGGAAGACCCTGCTTCTGCGCTTCAGTCAAACCCAAGGAAAAGCAGGCTCTGCAGACTTGCAGACTTGGAACACTCACAAAGATGCCTACAACTAGGAATGCTTCACGACTTGGGCGAAAAATAGCTTCCTGTCAAGTTCCAGAAATCGCCAGCAGAGGAGAGAATTTCATAAGAATCTCCCTTTGCTCCGCTCACCACCTCCGCGATCAAACCTGTCTTCCTCTCTTTTTTCACATGTACATAAACAAATGGATCCTGAAGACAAGAAAAGAGGATGACGTATACTACTGGCACCCTGATTTATACTCTGGTTGCACTAGCAGTGATGTCATAGGCTGTTGCAGACCAATGCTATTGTTGCTAGCATGTTTTGGGAAAAATGCTGTTATGTTTAGCATTATGCCAACATGGTAATCATATCATTAGCTTGATGCTATGTTTAGCATGTTTTAATGTTTCACTGAATATTACTAGCATGTGTTACCATGTTATTAACATGTTTTTAGCACATAGCTAGGTGATGCTAACATGATTTAGCATGTTGTTAGCATGATTCTAGCACGTTTTGACTTGTTTTTATCATGTTTTAATTATTAGTTAGGATTTTTTTAGCACTAGCATGTAGTTATTTACTGATAGCATGTGACAATCCGTTTACATTGATTCTTGACAGTGATTGTGTTGTTACCAGTATTTCTGTTTTGTTTTTTGGTCGTTGTTGAGTCCATTGTTTGTCCTGAGAAGTTACACTTCCCAATGTTCTTCAGTAGAATCTTTCAGGTCCTGCAAATTCAGTTTTCCAGCGTCTTTCGCATATATTTGAACCCTTTGCAGCAGTGACTGTATGATTTTGAGATCCGTATTTTCACACTGAGGACAAGGGACTCAAACACAACTATTAAAAATGGTTCAAACATTCAGTATCTTCTGTTGCTTCTGAAGGGCAGTACTAAAATAAATGTAATTTTTAAACAGAATAAGAAAAAAATTGACATTATTCTTCATCCTGTTCAAAAGTTTTCACTCCTGACTCTTAATGCATGCATTGTGTTTCTCCCATGAGTGAAAACTTCTTCTGTTACGCAAGAATAAAATAGTATGTAATAAGTAAGTGAGATTCACAAGCACCACTAATAAGTATGCAAGAGAACGATAAAGTGGTGTAGGGATGACGCCAAACCCCGAAAGACTAATTCACTGCTGGTTACATGGAGATTTCCTTTGAGGTTTATAATGGTATCTTAAATGTATGACTAAAATAAAGCCTGTGGTACACATATCTTGACAATACTTGAGTTCTACATCTTAAATTGCATACACTACGCTTTCGCAAGCCAAAATAATTATGAAATTATAGTTTTTTTTTACAATGTATAAATCAAAATTGTTAACGACATAGAGAATGGTCAAGTTAACAGGATAGTAAACTTTGTTAACTGTCATGTCAACAAAACTGACTCATCAGAAATATGTGTCCATAGGTCAGAAGAGCTTTAAAGCAGCATTGGCCTATTCTGAGGTCAGGTGCCCCATCACCTACTGAGAAGTAATAATGGTTAATATATAGACAAACAAGGCAGACCTCATAGCATTGAGAAGTCTCTAACTGATAAAAAAAAAACCTTTAAAGTTCAATAAGTTGGAAAGGTTGCTTTCGAAATATATTTTACAGAAACGAATGCCTGCTTCTTCTGTTATTTAATGATTGCCCTGGAACATTATTTGAACATTACATCTTTTTGTTACTGAGAGAATAAAAGTCTGATCACTTACTGTTAAAATTTGCGTTTGTTGAAACTAACTCATTTTGACTTGTATGTGAATGGTGACTGACACTCAGTGCTCAACATAACATCTACAAGAACAATTGTAACAGAGGTGAAAGAGCCTATTTGCCCTTTTGCCTTCTCACCCAGAACCGTTTCCTCAGGTGTTATAAAGTTGGTTTATTTCACAGGTTGAAAAAAAGATTTGCAGCATCCAACAGGTGGTGGAGGAGGAGTTTCAAAGACCTCTGCTTTTGGTAACCTTTGTGCCTGGTAAAATAGTGATGTAACTCAATGTCAGGACTTTGAAGCACGTTAGCCTGAGAACAACATTGACCAGTACAGAGACAAAGACAACTGGTAAACGGTAAGGTAGTTAACATCTCACTTTTGTTACCATTTACAGCCTAAAGGCTTCTGATTTTTATTTATTTCTTTATTCATTTATTTATTTTAAATGCTATATTTACAGAAACTGCTGAAAAAATGAAGAACGTGTCATCCTCCACAGAAACACAGAATGTGGAAGGAGTTTCTTCGTAAGTGAGATGCTGATTGCAGATACACCTTTTATTACTAGATATAAAATAAAATAAAATGATAAATAAAATAGATATTTTATGACTCATTTTCTATTGTGTCACAGTTCCTTTTATTTTATGATATTTATCTCTTTGTTTTTCTATATCTTATTGTGCAGAAACAAAGAAGAGACAGTGCCATGGGGACACCAGCATCATCTTCAGTCACGAGTGCCTTTCCTGAAGGTCCTCCAGTTCTAGATTACAGGGAACCAGAACCTCCTCCTAAGAAGCACAAGTACCAGCAAAGCTTGAAAACCCTCATTCCGTTCCGTATTGGCTCACAGTAAGACAGATTTCTCAATATTATAATATATATAATAAGCATATATTTTTTATTTCAGTATAGAAAGTGATCTGTCCATTTCATCAAGATATCTGAGAAAAAACAAAAGAACCTTTGTTTTCATGATTGCTCATTTTTCTGTTCTTATCAAGTCTGTAATTCATGTGACATTTCTGAATCTCCAAATGTCTGATGAATTCAATGTAAAATGCACATTTTCTAACTTTGCACAGCTCGCACCCAGTTGATGATGCTGGTTTCTTCTCCTTCACATCGTTTGCATGGATGACACCCATGATGTGGAGACTCTTTAGGAATCGGTTAAATCACGACTTTCCCTCTCTTTCACCTCATGATGGAGCCCACATTAATGGAGAGAGGTATTCTTCATAATCTTTACATTTAAATCGTTGCTTAGTTCAAGAAGTCTCGACAGAATGAGTAGCTGCAGTGTAGAACTTGGCGGAAAAAAAAACACGGGTCACACGTTAACTTGTTGTCTGAGGTCTAAGAATGTTTTTATTTGAATCCAAGATGAGTCTTGGAAAATGTACAGTATTTGAGGGCAAAACAACTATCTTTAAAAAATGAAAACAGGTTCTGATTTCTGTTGTGTTCAGGTTCCAGAGACTATGGGACAATGAAGTTGCAAGTGTGGGTCTAGAGAAGGCATCTCTTCCTGCTGTGGTCTTTCGTTTTCAGAAGACAAGATTAATAGTGTCATTCATGGCTTCAGTCCTATTTACTTTTGCTGTATTTATTGGTCCGGTATGTAAAATGGCATAGCAGTACAAAGTATTGTTATGGATTTTTTCCTCAAACCTAAAGATTTTAGATTTGTTTCCCTAACTATACTAGTATAACTTATACGCTAATGGGTCTATATATATTTGACGGTAGCTATACGTTAACACATCAGCAATTTCCAGTCAACTACACTAGCATCTGCTCCCTAACTATACTTCAGTGAGTCTTCAGTTGACTACAGCATCCATCTAAATCTTATACTCCAGCAAGTCTACAATCGACTACAGCATCCGAGTTGATAATTCTAATTTACTTGTTCTCTTTGCTGCGCAGCTTAAATGGCAAACAGACTTGAATAATTGTCCTTTAAATGCTCTTTATTACGGCCAGGAGTTCTCGAGCAGTTCTCAGAGAATCTCCCAAAAAGAAGCAATAAACAAGGCCGGTGGATCTCAGACAAATCCCATTGAGAATCCGACCAATAAACACACATAGAACAGTTTTATAGAAAAGGAGAATGGGCGAAAATGGCATGATGCATTAGATAATTTCCCTAAAATTAGATTGGTTCTTCATTAATTCATAATCACAAGGTTTCAAACCTAGACTCTCTAGTTTAATTTCCCATATTTGTTATCTATACACACATACGCACACACTCAAAGTCACAAGTTTTCCATTGGTTTCGTACAGTACATTCTGTTGAAGTTTAAAATGTCCAGGACAGTATCATCCAGTTGAATAATCAATAAAACATCTTGTTTTATGTTCCTTAAAGGATTAGTTCACCCAAAAATGAAAATTATCCCATAGTTTACTTACCCTCAAGCCATCCTGGTGTATATGACTTTCTTCTTTCAGCCAAACAATCAGAGTTTTATATATATATATATATATATATATATACTGTATATATATATATATGTATATATATATATATATATATATATATATATATATATATATATATATATAAATCATGGTTCTTCCAAGTTTTATAATGGGGTGAATAGTAGCTGAGATTTTGAAGCTCCAAAAAATGCATCCACCCATCATAAAAGTAATCCATACAGCTCCAAGGGATTAATGAATAGAAAAAGTTTAAAGTGCTTTATAGTTTATAAAGTCAATCCCTTTTTGTGGGACCCACTTGCAAAAATATAGTAGCATCTGTAGATATTCATATATAATTACCCATTTATATTGTATAAGAAAAATATTAAGCATGATACTTTAAAGGCATGTAATTTTCTTAATTAAATAATTTATATTGTCAATGTACTAAAACCACATTTTCTCTAAAGTAGAATAAAATAGTTCCAATTACATTTGAAATTGAAATCTAACTATCACTATCTAACGATCACATCGTGGATCTGTTTTTAATGTTATTTTTTCATTTGCCTTCTAGTCAATTCTAGTGTATGAAATCCTGAACTACGTTGAACATCCTGAGACATCCACAGTGTTGTATGGCGTTGGTGTGTGCGATGGCTCTGTTCACATCTGAATTCAGCAAGGCATTTTTTGCATCGCTCATGTGGGCTGTGAATTTGCGCACCGCTGTGAGAGTGAAGGGAGCATTCAACATGCTTGCTTTCAAGAAAATCATCTCCCTCAGGAATCTTACCAGCATCAGTGTAGGAGAGGTAAACTATTGATTGTTGATTTAACACTGAATACCGCCACTTTACTGTCTGTAGAATCTATTAATTGGAACTTGATAAGGAATTTGTATTTATTTACTCTAGTACTCCAACCACTTTTTAATTACTTAAATTATATATAATACAAATAGTGTTTTTCATAAACTGTTGTGTGCATTATTTCTATGTTTTGTTCCTCTATGGTGTAGACTATAAACGTGTTGACGAGTGATGGTTATCGGATGTTTGAGGCGGTCCTGTTTGGAACGTTTCTGCTGTGTGTTCCTTTACTGCTGATCATATGTATCATATATGCCTGCATTATTCTGGGATACACAGCATTAATTGGAATTTTGGTCTACCTGGTGTTCTTACCAATACAGGTGTGATGGTACTTCTCTTTTTTGTGTAACATGTTTTCGAAATCTACGTTCAATATTTACCTGCCTTAGTAATATCTAGTATTTTCCCTGTCTATTTGTATGTGCGCACTATAGTTCTCAATTGCCAGGCTGATTGGTGTGTTCAGAAGGCGGGCTGTATCTGTGACAGACAGACGTGTTCGCACAATGAATGAGGTTCTTACCTGCATCAAGCTCATTAAGATGTATGCGTGGGAGGAGTCTTTTGAGAAAACAATCACAGGTTGCTTATCCATTCATCCTATTGTATTGTTCTCATATCTCTGTGAAATGATTTGTTTTCTTTCCTTTCTCTCACACATTCTTTCCTTATTTTTTTCTGATATAGATATTAGGAAAAATGAGAAGTTGCTATTACAAAAGGCTGGTTATGTTCAGAGTTTAAACTCTTCCTTAACAATCGATAGTCCCCACACTGGCAACCATCCTCACCTTCATTGTCCACACTGCACTGAAACTGCCTCTTCAACCTTCTACTGTGAGTGCAAAAAAAGGCTTATAGTTTACACTACCGTTCAAAAGTTAGGGATCAAATCAAAAAGAAATTAATACTTTTATTACTTGTTTTCTTTTTCAAATAAATGCTCTTCTTTGGAACTTAAAAAAGTTCCAGAAAAAAAGAATCCTAAAAAATGTGCATCACAGTTTCTACAAAAAGTATAACTATTTTCAACACTGATGATAATAAGAAATGTTTTTTGAGCACCAAATCAGCACATTAGAATGATTTCTAAAACTACTTTGCCATAACAGCAATATTACATAAAAACCCGGCTATTTTAAATTGTAATAATATTGCACAATATTATTGTTTTACTGGTTTTTTATTTATTTATTTATTTATTTATTTATTTTTTACCAAATAAATGCAGCCTTTGTTTGCATTTGACTTCAAAACCATTAAAAATCTTACTAACCCAAAACATTTGAATGGTAGTGTAAATGTGTAAAACCTCATTACTTATACATCGATTTACCGATTTATTGTTTTTATTTTGTATTTGAATTATTCTTTTCAAAGCACTGGTGTAATTCCCGGTTACACTTATTTCGAATAGTCACTTTAGACGTTCTACTAATTAAGTCAATTTTCAACTACATGTCAACTAACAGTCATTAGAGTATTAGTATATTATAGTAGACTGTCAGTAGACTGTTAGGTTATGGTCAGGTGTTATGCTTTGGGTTAGGAGAATAAATTTACTTGTTACAAGTTACTTATAGTCAGTTGAATGTCTGTTGGGGGACCAACAAAATATAATGTTAGCAGATATTAAGCTGACAGTCTACTAATACTCTAATGACACTTAGTTGACATGTAGTTGAAAAGTTACTTATAGTTAATAGAATGTCTAAAGTGGACTATCAAAATAAAGTGTTACCTAATTCCCTACATCACATAAACTGGCAAATAACTGATGTACTTGAAACTTTGATTAAAGAGATGTGTTTTCTCTTAACCATCTGATTGTTTCCCCACAGGCGTACACCATCATCGCTGTATTTAACTGCATGAGGATGTCTATGGGCTTGTTGCCATTCTCTGTTAAAGCTATTGCTGAGGCTAAAGTGGCTCTTGGGAGACTCAAGGTTGGACTCATTCACAGGTTTCTCTCAAACAAATTAAAGATAATTTTCTCTCATTTATACCTCATTGTCAAAATGAGTTCCCCCTTTTCCCTATGAATTTGTTCCTTTGGCCCCATTATCTGCTCTAATTAAGCGTTGGTTTTGGACATATTGAGATGTAAATATTGTTGATATGTGTAACTTAGAGTGTGTGAAATAAATATTTTCATGCTGTATTTTAAACATGCTGTAACTAAATGCGCCAGTCATGTCTTTTACCTCTGCAGTACGAATGAAAATAACAGATTATTTAATGATTGTAATCTCTACAGAAACTTATGTTGGTACAGAACCCCAAAAGTTATCTTACCCAGGATAAAAATATGGATTTGCGTTGGTCATGGAAAAGGCCTCATTCTCTTGGAGCCTGCCAGATGACATGAAAACCACTGAAAAATCACAAGATCCCTCTCAAAGCGCCACACACCAGTCAGACTCCCAACCTTCAATCAGATGCATCAGCTTCAGCCTTGCAAAGGTGTGATATGAATATATTATAATGTGGGCGCATTATAGACAGGATGTGTTCTGACACTACAAGAGGCTAATGAATCTCTCTTGTCAATTATAGGGAAGTCTGCTTGGGGTGTGTGGCAATGTTGGAAGTGGAAAAACCTCTTTGATATCAAGCATTCTTGAGCAGGTGTGGCACCACCTGTCTCTTCTACATCCAAGACACATGATGTGATGAGGTGTGACTGACAGTATAATCATTTATTCCTGCAGATGCATCTTGTGAATGGATCTGTATCAGCTAATGGAACATTTGCATATGTTTCCCAGCAAGCCTGGATATTCCACGGGACTGTAAGGGACAATATCCTCATGGGAGAACAATTTGACCAAACCAGGTAAAACACGAGAACACCAAAAACAAAACTGGTCAAAGAATGTGTGTCAACAGTTACATATTTGTTTTTTGAAAAGTGTCAGGAGAGTTCACTTCTGCACAGGATGATTACCAAAATGTTCAATCAAAAACAGGCAGTGCAGTTGCCAGAGTTTTACTTATAAACCCACATTTGAGGTTACAGTGACGTTTTAAAGTCTATCATATTATCATCTTTATCATCTAAAGAGGAGAGCTTAATGGAGAACAGTGGATGATTTAGAGTAATAAACAGCACTAAAGTGAACAATGAAGAGAACGTACAGTCATGTCCTAAAGCAATGAAATTACATATGACGTAATTTTTTTTTTTGAGATAAAATAGATCTTGATAAATCTTCTACTGCCTGACCTACATAACAAGGTAAAAGGAAAACGTTCATAAAGATATAGTGATATAAAAAATAATCAAATATCATATGTGTCACACAAATTTAGCTGATGAATAAATCTCACAGTTAATGTGGTCAAATAAAAAAAGGTCTTTGGTCTATTGTCAACAGTGTAGCGATGTGTTAGCTGTGCTTCACACAAAAGTCAAGATTTTTGTTGGTCAACGTGGTGAAATTTGAAATGACCCGCAAAACATTAGTCACACAACTCTGTGACCGCTGAATTTAGCCTCTCTGATAGGTGTAAATATGATCTAAATATTAAGCATAGCCTATCAATATCATATTAGAGTGTAAAAGAGTGGTTTTGTATGAAACTTGACATTATTTCCCCATGGTAAGTGTGAAATTAGTGCGCAAGGACTCACTAAAAACAATTTAGACACCACTAACTCATTCATCCTGAAATAACAAGTTTTCATTTACCTCAGTGTCAGTCCTACCATGCTCCTAGGAAGCTGCCCCTCACCTTTCAAACTCATGTAACCTACCAGATCCTATTTTATAGCCATGAAGACAGTGAACTACTTTATGGTGTGTTTTTGAATTGCTTGTAATAGCTTTTATTGGATGGGGTAAATTTCTGGCTCTGGTCACCGTCTCAGCTGCTTTATAATCTGTCAAATTGTTGTTGAACATTGATCCTTTGCACTGAGATGAACTGCTTCATCCTAAAAAAATGTGTTTATGTGCTTGCTGTGTTTTAGATATGACAGTGTTATTCAGGCCTGCTGTCTGAAACCTGATCTGGCAATACTTCCATATGGAGACCAGACAGAGGTCTGTTTCCACATATTCACAACACTGTATATATATATATATATATATATATATATATATATATATATATATATATATATATATATATATATATATATATATATATATAAATATATAATTTTAATTGAACCATTAAATGTTTATAATACTAATGAATACAGTTGAAAGGAATACATATAACGTATGGGAATAATCATATTGCGTGTGTGTGTGTGTGTCAAGATTGGAGAGCGAGGTATTAATCTTTCAGGTGGTCAGAAGCAGAGAGTCAGTTTAGCCAGGGCAGTGTATTCTAACAGAGACATTTTCCTTTTGGATGATCCTCTGTCTGCTGTCGATGCACACGTTGGGAAACACATTTTTGAGCAATGCATCAAGAAAGAGCTGAAGGGCAAATCAATCATTCTGGTCACTCATCAGTTGCAGGTAATTCACTTTACAACAAAATCTATAATGTAAATTATATTCAATTGCTTTGCAGGCTTCTTGTCTGTTTTAGTTTGTGGAATAAATATGTGCTCATAACAGACAGCACCTATAGATATGCGTTTGCCAGTAGCTTCTGAAAAACTAAAAATATCAGGAAATTTTAAACAATGTTAATAACAAAGTTCGGAAGGAGAGCTTTCAGATAATCTAACCAGTGAGAGGAGGTCGATATAAAAATAGCCGACTCACTTCAGTCCCATGAAAGTTTTACAGCATCCCTCCTTCGCCTCAATTCCTCACTCAGGTGCAGTTCACATTCAGAGCTCGAAACCTTCCCCCAGATAGCTCACCAAATACCCATACTCTTTACTCTTGATTTTATGGTGAAATGGTGTTTGTAAAAAGTCATGGACATCAATAAAAAAAGTCACGCAAAAGTCAGGGCAGTTGCTATAATGATATAGATTATTCTATTTCTGATTTAAATTTCAAATGTTTCAAAAAAATGTTCAAACCTGTATGAATTTATTTCTTCTTCTAAACACAAGTCAATGTATGCCTTTGTGTTCAGTAAAAGAAACTATTGAAACAACTTGAGGGTGAGCAAATGAGTAAATGATGACAGAATTTTCATTTAGAATTGAACTTATCCTTTAAGATAAATAGCTTAACTCTGGAGGGCTTGCTGATTTATATGATTTATATGCTTTTTGTCAACAGATGTTTCTCTCCAATATTAAGGGGTCGCAGTTGTACCGTGAAGTTAATATATAATGTCTTTGGAGGAAGATATAAAACTTGCATGCAAATGCACATAAACCTAATTTTTAAATTTTCATGAGAGATTTGTAATGATTAATTTGTATTTTTGTAGCGCATTTAATGTATAACCTCTTCAGGTAGGAAAAAGGTAATCTAAGCCTGCCTCACTTTTATGTAATGGCAGGAACATATAATGCACATCATGTGCATTTACAAAATTCTCCATAAGAGAAACCACTCACAAACCTTATGTCACACAGCAAATCTGTCAGTCAGTCTGACTCAGCAGAACAGATGTCTTTTAATGTGTAACTGTACATAAGGATCTTAAAATTGTAGCTTTTCGCAATGATTCTCAGTTTTTTTGTGTGCTCAGCTTAACTCTGTTGTGTTTGCAGTATTTGGAGTTTTGTGATGAGGTGTTGTTGTTGGATAATGGGGAGATAAAGGAGGCAGGCACTCACAATGATTTGATGAAAGCTAAAGGCCACTACGCTCATCTTATTACCAACGTCCAGATGGAACAGAGCAACGTAACCACTCTCAATTACTTTATACATGAAATGGGCCATTCAAATACTACAAATTATTTACTCTGTTGACATGTATTGGCTTCCATTACTTAACTAAATCAAACTAATTTTCACTTTTGGATCATATAGGAAAATATAGAAGCTGATTCCAAAACACACACTGAACACAATGACTCTAAACAGACCAATGCAGATGAGCCCAAACTCAACGGCATAGAAAACCCAGGTTAGTGGATGAATATTTTATCTCATGGTGCATTTTTGCACCAAGTCTCCAGAATCTACTTTTTTTTATCTCTTTAGGAGCAATATCACAATGATTTAATATAATGAAATAATAGCTATAACATCATTCATTATAATTAAATTATATAAGGTTTATCAAAGCAAAGCATGATGGCTTCCATAGAAGTTCTACAAATGCCTTTACCTTTAGCATGAACATTTTAAGGATTTTTGTGTTACAGATGTGAGCCAAATTTGTTTTCGCATAACTTGATAGCCTTTGGAGGAATTGCAGTTTAAATATGCAATCCCTTCATCTTCTAAATATTATTAAATGTAATAATCATGCATTCATGCAATTCATCCTCTTAATTGTGAACTTTTGGTGAGACAAACATCTGCTAACAGACATCTCTCTTTCTTTTTTATCTTTCTAGTTTTTGATATGTCTGATGAGAAACATGTAACAAGTGAATTACCCAAAGACTCCACAGAAACAAAAGGTAGTTGCATAAACATCTTCACTGTATGTTATTATTATAAATAAATCCATTATGTTCACACAGTATATTCAGTTTAATCTGATTTATAGACTGGTGTGTGTGTGTTTCAGGGAAAAAGGATCAGTTGGTAACACAGGAAGTGTCCCTTGAAGGTTCAGTTTCGCGGAGGACTTACCACCAATACTGCAAAGCTGCTGGAGGTTTTTGTTCTTTGTTGTAAACTTTTTTCTTCTCTCTCCATCTCGGTTTCTCACTCTGTACATTATAATTGCTGTAACACTGTCTGTTTCACATTCTGTCTTTCACATTACATCTCTGTAGGGTACATACTGCTGGCAGGTGTTATACTTGTCTTCACTCTTCTTGTGGGATCGACTGCATTCAGCAATTGGTGGCTCAGTCACTGGTTAGAACAGGGATCAGGGTAAACAAACACACACACACACTCATCTGATTCATTAAGACCTTACCATCACTTTTCAAACTGTTTTCTCTCTATGTGTTCTTGTAGAACAGTTCCAGTTTTAATCTAACAGGAAACAGTGGTAATATCTCAGAGAATCCAGACCTGCCATTCTACCAAATGATTTATGGCATTATTATTGTTGCCATGGTACTGCTGAGTATTGTCAAGGGCTACACCTTCACTAAAGTCACTCTGCGTGCCTCTTCCAAACTCCATGACACAATGTTCAAACGGGTAAGATTAGCAGATTTACACTTCCTGAATTCATATTATCATATTATTCGCAACCTTTGTGACTCAAAGTCACCCACAATGTCTAAAATAAGAGAGAAAAAAAATCCATTTAATAGACATCAGTATCTGAATCAGTAATCATTCATAGTGCATATAGTAAAAAGATGCCATTAAAACAAATATTTTAAATAAACCATCTGTATGTTTTTTCTACAATATTTTGGATATTTTGGAGATTTAATGTGAAAGTATTACAATATAAATATATATTAAAAACTGCAATGTTAGGTACAATTAATCTAGATTAATTACAGAAAATTGTGTGAATAAATTATCTTTTTTAATCATTTGACCCATTGACATACATATATAATTTTTTTTTCAAATATGTACATGGTGTATTTTTTAAAGTTTATTTAATTTGAGCTTTTTTCCTGTATTTCTGGTGTAATTGGAACAAGGCTGCTTGTTTTTAACATAATCTAGGAGTAAGTGTATTGTTAATATTTTTATTATTAATATATTAGTGATATAACCACTATTCATTTTGTGATTCCAGAATTTTAAAAAACTGAAATGTTCTTTAATAAAAACAATAGTTATTTTAATTTTGTGTGTTTTTTTTGAAGAATTTTATTTTAAATTAGAGATAGATTGTTTTACTATATTAATAATAATAATAATATATTAATTTAAATACTTTTTAGTCATCCTGCAGCCTCTTGGTTGATCTAAACTCTCCCCTTAGGCTAGCACACAAACTCCTTTTTTGAATGTAAGTGATCAAGTTTAATAGGACAGAGTTTGTTTAGTAATGAAATGTAAGCACTGTGCTATTTGTGCAGTAAAATAAAAACCATTTGAGAAGAATTTTGATGCCATTTGACTATATTTTCAATCAGATCCTTGGCAGCCCAATGAGTTTTTTGACACAACTCCAACTGGCCGCCTGGTGAACCGCTTCAGTAAAGACCAAGATGAGGTTGATGCAGTTTTGCCGTTCAACATGGAGAACTTTTTGCAGTTCTGTCTGATCGTTACTTTCACCCTTTTAATCATCTGCATAGTATTCCCATACCTCCTGATCGCTGTGGTTGTTCTCGGAATCATCTTTGCCACAATCCTATAGTAAGACACAAACATTGCACCTTAATGAGATGTGTTTTCATTCAGAAGTAGAATGTAAAGACTACAATCACAGATTCATCTTTTAATCCCATGAAATGTCCAAACCATCCGTTTTCTTTTGCCCTAGTGTTTTCCAACGAAGCATTCGTCAGATGAAGAGGATGGAGAATGTGAGTCGATCTCCCTGGATCTCTCTCACCACCTCTACCATACAAGGACTCAGCAACATCCATGCCTATGACAAAAGAAAGCAGTACATTGAACGGTAAGATATTACTGACAATATAATTATATATTTGAAAATATATAAGAAAGACATATAGTGCAGGGCAACATGCTGTGTTACTTGAAATGAGTGATCCTTATGAATCATACCCCAGCAATTATCCAGCATACCTAAGCTATAACACAAGCAAAAGTGTTAATATTTAGACCAACAATATGAGTATGAGTGTGATATTGCTTCTATGCAACAGTAATAAACAATAAGTTAATATTGAAACTGAAATTGAATTGCAGCACAGTAAAACACTAATCTTTGTTTTCCCCCACCATTGAAGCCAAAACAGAATTTACCGTTCCTGACTGAAACTATTTTTGAATGAATCAGTTGAATCTCTACTAGTGTAATGTAACCTGCAAAAAAAGTCCCTGTTTGACCATAAACTGCCAATCAGGGATCAGAACTAACTGTTGTATCGGATTAAATTAAACGTAGGCCATACGAACTGTGGCCTTTAAAGAGAAATCAAAACGATTAATATTTTTTTCTTCACGCAAATCCAACACTAAATAGCTCAGAGCCTATGTTGCCCCCACAAATGTAGCAAACATCCAATGAATTCAAAGCCTCATTTTGTTTGTGTTTCCAATTACAGGTTTAAGATGCTGAGTGACATCAACTCAAACCACTTCCTGCTGTTTAATTGTGGGACTCGCTGGCTGTCATTTTGGTTAGACTTCCTGTCTGCTACTGTTACTCTAATGGTGGCACTGTTTGTAGTGCTCAGCCCCAATGAGGCCATAAACCCTTCTGTAAAGGGCCTGGCCTTATCTTACACGATACAGGTAACTCTCACAGCTAGACTGAAAAAGTAGGTTAACAACTGAAAGATATCTGAGCACTTTGTGTTAATGCCATTTCAGTTGACTGGAATCCTTCAGTTTGTGGTGAGATTGTCCACTGAGCTCAGAGGCGAAGTTCACCAGTGTAGAGAGACTGCTGGAGTATATTACGGTATATTACAAACATTAGGTTAACCTTCGTTATCATGCATTCATATTCAGTTTTGCCAGTTCAGATAATCATAAATATAGCAGATTGAATATAGTTTTAATTTATCACTGCTTCATTGTGTGCTGCAGAGTTGGGTATCAGAGGGTCCACGAAGTGTCCAGGGTTCTCACATCCCCGCCGGCTGGCCACGGAAGAGCGCCATTACCTTTAAAAATTACAGTATGAGATACAGGGACAACACGCCCATAGTCCTCAGTAATCTCCACATAAATATTAATCCAGGGGAAAAACTTGGCATTGTGGGACGTACTGGCTCTGGTGAGAGAGAACATTACATTCAAAGCTTCATTTTATGTTTTTAAATGTTAGATTAATTTCTTCTTATTGTTAAAAGGTCAGATTGACGTAGTGTATAAATGGTTTAAATTAAGAAATGGAATCTATGTTAAAGGGTTAGTTCACCCAAAAATGAAAATTAAGTCATTAATAATTACTCACCCCATGCTGTACCAACCCTTAAGACCTTTCGTTCATCTTCAGAACACAAATGATGATGTTTTTTGATTAAATCTGAGAGCTCTATCACTACCACATAGGCTGCCTAAGGCATTGGTTTTCAATCCTGGTCCTGGGGACCCACAGCTCTCCACAGTTTGTATTTCTCCCTCTTTTAACACACCTGATTCCAGATCATCACCTCATTAGGAAAGAGTTCTATGAACTGAACTGGGTGTGTCAGATAAAGGAGACAAATAAAATATGCAGAGCTGTGGGTCCCCAGGACCAGGATTGAAAACCACTGGCCTAAAGGACTGGCTCTTGACGGTCCAGAAAGTCAGTGAAGAAAATATTGCAACACTGCACGTATTCTTTGTGTCCCGAATCAAACACACCTGATTCAGACTCATCAGGTCATTAACCCATGTGATTATGAGCTAATGAGTTGAATCAGGTGTTTTTGATTAGGGAGACAAAGAATAAGTGCAGTGTTGGTGTGCCGCCAGGAACAGGGTTGGGAAACACTGCCTTAGGCAGTCTATGTGGTAGTGATCCAGCTCTCAAATTTAATCAAAAATATCATCATTTGTGTTCGAAGACGAACGAAGGTCTTACGGAGTTGGTACAGCATGGGGGTGAGTAATTAATGACTTAATTTTCATTTTTGGGTGAACTAACCCTTTAAAGTCGTCATTCTAAAGTATTCTTTAACAAATGTGTCTGCCATCATAAAAATGCATAAAGTAGCTAGTGCATCTAAAGTCATGTAATATAAATGAGGTTCCCTTTTGTTCGGGAACTCCTACGTCTCGCCGGAGGAGATTCCAATGAATTGGGATCACGCTAGGGAGACCAATTGCCTTCGAGTGAATCAAAACGAGCCAATGAACATTGGCATGCAGGAATTGCATTCCGCATCCGCCTGCCAGTGCGGGTATAAAGCGGAAGCGAGCTCCGACACATTTGCTTTTTGCTTCGGAGCCGACCGGCTGTGTCCTCTGAGTGGATGAGCCTAAAGATTGTGATATTATCTTTACGCTCAATCGAGTCTGCTGTTTCTCCGAGACCTCTCTGTTTTGGTGTGATGGTCATGATCACTGCCTCTCTCTCGTGCTTGGGCCTCACTCCAGAAAAAGGCTACTTCAGCTAATCCCATTGGTGGTTTGAGGGTTACAGTGAGGAATGACCCGCCCGGTGGAAGACACCGCGGGCTTCCCACTCCTCTGCATCACTGCCATTGGAGGGCATGCTGGGCCATCTCGTGTGGTCCCAGTCGTTTCCTTCAGGGCTCCACCGGAGGACCAGATGACCAGGGCCTCAACTGGATTTGCACATCAACTGCCTAGAGTTACAAGCAGTACGCTTGGCCTTGTGCCGCCTCAAGGGGCTGCTTTTGCACAAGCATGTACAGCACTGTAACCGTTGCGTACATCAACCATCAAAGTGGTCTACGCTTTCGTCGTATGTCGCGACTCGCCCGCCCATCTCTTCCTATGGAGGAGTGTATCAAAGTGTATGTTGCCGCAATAGATTTTGCTCCTCAGCAAAAAGCAAATGTGTGTGCACTCGCTTCCGCTTTATACCCGCACTGGCAGGCGGCGCGCAATTCAAGTCCTGCATGCCAGTGTTCATTGGCTCGTTTTAGTTCACTCTGGAGGAAATTGGTCTCCCTCAGCGTGATCTCAATTCATTGGAAACTCATTTCGACGAGACGTCTCCATTCCCTCCTTATGGAATGAAGGTTAGCATACGTAATCTGAGAAAAATCTAGTCTAGTCTCTATTTCTCATGGTTTCATTCATTGCCGCTCTCTTTCTGATTCAGGGAAGTCCTCTCTGGGTGTGGCATTGTTCCGTTTGGCAGAGCCAGCTGAGGGCACTATTTTGATAGATGATGTGGACATCTGCAAGCTGGGGCTGAAAGATCTTCGCAGCCAACTCTCCATCATCCCACAGGATCCTGTACTCTTCATCGGCACTGTCAGGTGACCTCTCACCAACCATCTTCATTTTGTCATGATGATTCAATTTACTTACTCCTTTTTTATTCATAATAAGTTCTTATTCTAGCAGTGAATCACCTTGTCTTATTCATTGAATTGTTTTTGTCAGAAAATTACCTGAATTGAAATAAGCAACATACATTGTGAGATATTGAAAAATAATATGGCAACTATCCCGATACACAACATTAATCTGTGTATATTTTTGTGTATTGTATTTTTGTACTTGTAGTTATGTGCAGATTGAGGAATGGGGACTTTAATTTGTTTGATTTTCTGATAACTGTGTGTAGGTATAACCTTGACCCGTTTAACAACTACACAGATGAGGAGCTCTGGCTGGCATTAAAAAAGACCTACATGAAGGACACGGTAAAGACCTACTCTACACAAGGCCCTCAAAGCAATACTGGATATAGTTTTGATTAGGATTCAAGTACATACTTTTCTAGATCTTGTGTCAGAGAGGTTCTCCATCATTTTTCAAATTGTACAACACAGCCTGAATGCTCACACTCTTTCAGCTACAGGTTTAAAACTTGATAAACATTACCTGTTTAAGTAGTCCATATTTGATCAAACTGCCATTGTGGGGTGACATGATTTCATTGTTATTTCAACAGTCATGGTTTCTAGGAGCTGCTCAAACATCATTAAGTTAATCTAACCTTTTATGTGAGGATATAATTTATTGAGAGAGCAAAAAAAAACAATATAAGAGTGGGCATATTACGGTGAGTTGCACTATAGTGATGAAACATAGACGTAACATCTGCTTAAATTCCTCTTAGTACCTTTCACACTTTGGTCTACTACAGTAACAAAAAAGAAAGGAGAAACAGCAATCGAATATAGTCATAGTATATAAAAGAAACCCTCAAGCATTCATGTGTTAAGTTATCCGCACTTTCTCTTCTTCTCTTGCAGATTGCTAAGCTTCCTGAGAAGTTACACTCTCCAGTAGTGGAGAAATGGAGAGAATTTCTCAGTTGGAGAGCGGCAGCTCATGTGTATGGCCAGAGCACTGCTCCGTAATTCCAAAGTAAGAATACAAAGCACACCACTAAAAATTCCTTGCTCTTAACCGGGTCTGATAAGTCGTGTTCACAGATCATTCTATTGGATGAGGCGACGGCGTCTATAGACTCCGAGACTGACAGCCTGATCCAGCACACCATCAGAGATGGTTTCCAGCACTGCACAATGCTGACAATCGCCCACAGGATTAACACTGTGTTGGAGAGTGACCGCATACTCGTCATGGAGCAGGGCAAGGTAATCCACTAATGTTTATATATAAATTGGCATTACATTCAACTAAAAACAGTACATTACTGTCTGATAGCCTTATTGAAGTACTCTATTCCCCTTATATAGCAATGCACAAGCTATTTTCTATGATTTTGTGGGCACTTTTTATTAATTTGACGCTATAGGTAAATAATGGGAAGAATAACAGAATGCTGTAAATGGTAAAATTATTATAAATTAAAATAATTTGATAACAAATATCAGTTTGGAATATCAAGCAGCATAACTTTACATTAAGAGTAAGGTGAATAAAAGCCCTGTTTTATGTTTTCTCCCAGGTGGTTGAGTTTGATCCGCCGCAGGAACTGATTCAGAGGCCGAACTCTCTATTTGCCTCTCTTCTAGCAGCAGCTAATCAAGTGAACTCGTGAAGCACTCTGAAACATTCTCACACTGCATGTTGTTGCAGAATTTGACATATAAACCGAAGCGGTTTTGCACATCTATATGTACATGACTCTTGCAGAATATGTGTGTGACCTTATACATAATCTTTTCACATAAGCTCTCACAACATGAATAATACACAATAGCACGTTGCCACACTTCTGTTCAACATTACATTTATAGGTAAAAGCACGTGGATTTGCACTTTTTTTTCTTCCAGACAACTTGTTTTTATTTTTTATTTGCACTTCGGTATTGTAATTTTTCTTTTAAAGATTCAGGGGGCTCTGCACATTTTTGTTCATGTGTGTTATATATCTATATTCATATTTTGTTATTTAGGCAGCAGTTACAAACTAAGCTCAGTTTTCATAGATTCATCAGATATGTATTTAAAATATTCAATTCAATGCAGATTTATTTGTAAAATATTTATTTGATTTTTATATGTGTGAAACAGATATAATATCAAAGTACAATATATGTACAAATAAAGTCTCGTTTCTGTCTTGTATGCTTTGTGGCATAATGATATGACTTATGGTGTGTTCACGTGCTATGGTAATTATGGAAAAACCAAAAGCCGACATGGAAAATGAACATGAACACCCCCACATGTGATATTTTCCACTGGGTAACTCCAAAGCCTGTCTACGGAAAGCTTCTTCCCACAACAACAAACCCCGTTAACGTTACATTGGCAAACTCATTAGTGAATTACTCCTCATTTGTATTTCTTTCTATATGCATGCCAACTCAAAAAAACAAACTCATACCAGTGATAACTTTAATTTCAAATCAAGAATAATTGTGATATGCACACAGATAATCACATACACACATATACGTGCACACACAAACACACACGTGCACACTCACACACAATCATACTCAGCCTGAAATTCCCCTCCATCATTGAAAAAACAATCGACCGAACAATAGCCCTCAACCTCCTTCTCGGAAGAAAAGGCATGCAGGACTTCCCTTTTGCCATCACCTAGAAACCCAGGTGGGCAGTCCTTGTGTATTTCAGTGCAAGCTCAGAGTCAATGGGTAGGGCACCTGTAACTCTTGCCCATATTGTCTGGAAAATGCACACACAAAGTTATAAAGTTAACAACAACAAAAAATGGAGGAGTAGAGTAAGAGTTAGAGAATAATTAACCCACAGATTTGAGCTTTAAAAGGTACATATAATGCTTTTAAATCATTCATTTTTCCTTCTAAATCATACATTTGTGGTCTATATAAAGCATAACTGCAATGCTTGGGTCTGAATTCCTCATTATTATAGCTCCACAGGCCCCTTTTCTACATTTTTCTGATGTGCTTCTGTGAGCAAGTCGTTTCAATGCGGCCCCTTTAAATAAAAAGGCGTACCGTCTTAACCCTGCCCACTCTCCAGCAGGTCGCGGAGTTCACGGCGAGCTCAACTCTCCGCGTTTGGCCATTATTGTAGTTTGATAAGAGATACGATTACTATAGTTTCAAGGAACATTTTTATTCACACGTTAACAAAATGTCAACAACGGAAGACTTGTCCACCAAGCCTTACATATTCGAGCCAGAGCGAGCGACTTGAAAAGACGACGATGACGATGACGACGAACCTGCAGGTCTTCATGTGGAGGCAGGTATGTAAGTTAATTATGTTGTGTTATTAGTGAAAGTCGACTATTTCTCTTGTTAAAACAAGCACACTGACAAGATAAATGACTGCGGTCTGATCTTACCACTAAAAATCTGTATTGATAATAAAATGATAACTTACGTTTAGAAAGCATCAGGAAACACAGCAGCTAAATGATAGAAGTCGATCGGCAAACCCTTCTGTATACTGGCTGAGGTTGTTGAAGTGGGGATCCTTGAAGTGCTTCAGGTCACTACATCCAACAACCGAACATTTTGACTAGCCCTCTCATAACTTCTGCATGATTGAGCTTGGACTACAAAATCGGAGCGAGATATAATAATGGCGGTTTGTTCGTATTGTTGGACCGGTAGTCGATGTCCTTATTTGTCAGTTCCGCTGCAAATACGGCAACGTACTTGATCAAAAAACGTCATAGACAACAGAAAAATGACCAAAACAGAATATAAAGATAGTAAACGAAGCACCTGAAGAGAATAATTTCATCTTTTCTGTACTAATAAACACTCCAAATCTACAACAAAATGCATTTAAGGGCTAAAAAAGTGGATTTTGCATGATATGTCCCTTTTAAACAATCAAATTCTCGCCTTTTAGAAAAACACTCTTAAAATGACATTTCATGACACAATAACAGTAGTGATTGATGCAAGATGCATTCTGGGATACCTAGCTGTCTCAAGTTCACACAAGTCACCTCTCGATGCATCCTCGGACCTCGGTAAACGGGGCGGATCAAGAACACATCCAGGGATTTGAAATGGACTTGGCAAGATGTGAACTTTGCATTGGAACAGTACTTGGGCAGTGACTAATGACGTTTCACAAGTCCACAAGAACACAAGTACAGACAAGAAAGCATATTGAGAAACGGCTATTTTCTGGTCATACAATATTTTGATGCACAAGTTGCCGAGATGAGATAGCCTTTGACCTTTTCAAAATGGTGGACAGCAACCGAGAGCAACGTGAGAGTCGTGAATGTTAAAAATATGTACTAGTCATGATCTAGAAAATATACAACATATTATTTACCGTTTGAGTTTTGATTAATCATTTTCCTGCTGTGGCAGATGACTTAAGCAATCTGTAACAGTTTTGGCTAAATAACAGGTAAGGATCTCCATCTTTTTACCACATTACAACAAAAAACCATAGACAACTAAAGCACTTGAACGCAACACACTGGTAAATATCAGTTTACAAGTGGAAAATATCTTATTTTCCATTGCACATGAACGCACCATTATATTTAAAGGATGCTTCTAAGAACTTTCTAGGTGAGTCAGTGTGTGTTTCTCATCTTGGACGCTAGGTGTCTCTCCTCCTCCAGTGTCAGAGCTTATTGGGACACGGTTGCATCAGTGGAGACACTAACTGATGAAATGTGTTGAAATTTCAGCATCAGCGTGCATCTCAGACTGATGAGGGATTGAGGGAATTATTTTAACTCAGTGAAGAGACAGCGTGAAAGACATTAATCAGATATCAGTGAATTTTTACTGGTTGTGTCCTTCAACTTAAATACTGTGATGGACGTTCACCTAAAAGATGCATAATTTTGAAAGTACAGAGACTTTCTTTTAAAGACGCTTGTATTTCAAAAAGTGTGTTTTTTGGATTTATAATTTTAAGAGGTGCAACATCTAACATGTTTGGTACAGGCCAGTACCAAAACACACACGCATAGCACTTGTTTTTTTATTGTAATGTTATTGTGTTCTGTCATCTACACTACAGCATTATTCACGATTAAAACTTAACTTCAGCCGCAGATTACTCACCAATGAACAAACTGTACTCTAAGAACATGGAAACATGCACACCAATACAGTGTCATTCATTCAATCATTGCCACAAAAATATTCCTTAACATGAGGACAGTCTTAATCCCTTAAACTTAGAATCCATTCAACCACACAGGCTATTGAATCTTTAACTTTAAATATTCAATTGGGCTTTAGTAATTTATTACTATAGGCCTACTTCATGGAATAAAATTTAATTATATAACTCTTAGTGATTGTGTACAGAACTTCTTTCTTTTAACTTTGAATTGGCTTGCACCCACTAGGGTGCAGTGTTGTCTGAAAAAGTGGAAAACTGAAAACACAAGTAACTTGGCATAGAAACACATAGCCTACACAGAACTCAACATTTCATTCAGTAACAGGCAGTTTTTATTTATATGTTGTTTAATACTGATGATCGTATTTTTTATGCATATGATTACATACTATCACTTGTTTCTGCTTCTTCAGCAGTGAATTGATCTGGAGATTCATTACTCTTTCAGGGGATGTGTCATAGCACCACCTATAACAGTGAAAACATGGAAAGCACCACTTGTCTTTTAAAGAAAGATACTTTTCAAGCAAAACATTTAGAAACATGCAAAACATAGAAACATTGAAACATTTTTGTTAAAGCTGCAGTCCGTAGCTTTTTTTGGGTTAAAAATGATCCAAAATTCAATGCTATTTGCCTGGCTTAAAGGGACATTGTGTAGGAATTGCTGCCATCTAAATGTATTTTGCATTCAAATGAATTGTGCTCTCCAGCGCCTCGCTTTTTCAAATGTGCGTTGCATCTATGGTAACCATTATGTACCATAAGCTATGACAGGACTAGCACTTCATCCAAGTGTTCCTTCAGGTGAACAGGTTTGTTATTTCAAACAAATAGCAACTTGACACAGTGAATAAACAAATGTTACAATATTAATTACTGACTGTTAAAAACATGAATTATTGTAATAAGTAGCCTAGTGAAGCCTTCTTTATCCGTTATAGTTTCTGAAGTAGCCTACGTGCATTAGATATCATCATCAACTTTTAACTATAAATGTTCATCTATAAAGTACACAACCAAACAATGAAAAAAGCTTGTAGCCCAATTTAGACTGGAACATTGATTTACCTGTCGAGAAGAAAGCAGGACTTTTGAACTTTCTCCTCTATCCACCTGGAAAAAGCTATCCCAACATTAACTGTTTTTTGTAATCTCGGTTACGTTTCCTTTTACAATCAATTTTTTGGATTTTTCTGGTGAAAAGGATTTGCAATGCAGCCTTTTAAACTTGCCGGGCCATGAAGTGCCTCTCACCATTCTGCTCCTCCGCTTCTGCTGATTTTAGTCACGTCACGCTGGCTCTGAACGAAAACACACTGTGGAAATGCGTTGGCCTAGTACTTTATGTCCCTCTCAGCTATTATAGTTTTTCAAGATGGCGGAACTACATGGAAGCCTACGTGAACTTACCCGTCCCATGTATATAAAGATAATAAATTCTTCTTTAACGAGGAATTCTTCAATTAAGTCAGATAATTGGCAGAGGTATTTGTACACCATTGAGGACATATTTATGGATAAAAATATTAATTATAATATTTTAAATAATAAATTACATAAAAAGTTACACATAGTCCCTTTAACTTCAATTCAAAGCAGTAAGCTTGTAATAATGTTTTTAATTCCAGTGGTACTGGTGGATTTCCATTTTTAATCAATTAAAATTAAATCCAGAGATTTAATCAATGCGATTTACTGCGTTGTCAGAACCAGAACAAAAGTGGATGTTTCTTTCTAGTTCAGATGACATTTTCCGGTGAAAGTTATTCTGTTGCTCATATTTCCAAAAAGAATATCTGTGATTCTGGCGCAGCGACTGACAACCTCACACTCTCCTCAAACATTGTGTTCATCCACGCTGTGCTGTGTCGAGGGTGTTTAAGTACAACTCACGTAAAGTTGATAACTACGCAAATCTGCAATTGCAGATTTCGAACAGAGATGCCGACAAAGAGGAAAAACTGCAGCTTTAACTTTTAAATGATAAAATAATTGATATAGGCTACAGTAAAAAAGAAAAAGCATTTCAACACTTTTTATGTTTTCAAACTTAGTGGAACATGTCCATAGTTAATAGTTTGCAGAATTATTTTGATATTTTAATTGTGACTCAGTGTTCCAATACATTTAGATCCATTGTACTGAACGTAGGCCAACTAGCAAACTGGGAGAATCAAAATCTCTACCTTAATCTACATCTGAGAAGTGGTTATTTGGTGTTAAGCGGTCCAGCTGAGTGGAAATATGATCATCAGCCTGAATGCCAAAACTTACTAATGATGTAAAGATCTGCAGTTGTTTTACAAACGGATGTTGAACTTAAACTAATTTAGGTTTCATCAAGGCCCCATTTCTCTCTCTCTCTCTCTCTCTCTCTCTCTCTCTCTCTCTCTCTCTCTCTCTCTCTCTCTCTCTCTCTCTCTCTCTCTCTCTCTCTCTCTCTCTCTCTCTCTCTCTCTCTCATCCGGTTAGTCGTTTGAAAGAACAATAAATCATTGACAAATGTGAACTCTATTCTTAGCCTTGTATTACAGTTGGCCCTAACTAGTTCTTTCCTAACACTGTTGGACAAAACTGAATGCATTGTTTCTGATCACTGAAAGGGATCTTTTGATCAGGCCAAGGCTTAATTGAAGATGATAAAGACAGTAAGCAGACTCAGTTAGGCCAGATGTGCCTGTAATATTCCCAAAGGTTTGCACTTTCAGAACGATCACTAATTTTATTTTCCTTTTTGCAGAGTTTGGCCATGCGATGTTAGTAAAGGAAGTCTTCTCAGCAGAAAAGCTATTCCTCAATAGGAAAAAAAGAAGAAGAATCATTACACCTCTCAGTCTGTTTGTGTAGTCCTACTGTGATCTGTAAGTTTTGGCATGATGGACATTTTTCTGCTTATAAATAATACTAACAAAAAATAATAATAGTCATCATCATTAACATAATCATAGTCATTTGTTTAAAATGTAATGAAACATTTTGGGCTCTGCTGAACTCTGGAATCAAGTGTGTTTTAAACCAGAGAATTGAGAGTGATGATTATAAAGGTCAGTTTTTTAGATTATAAAGGTCAGTATTTACACTTTTCCAGTGGCGGCATTTTTAAATGTCACGTGTCAAAACAAAAGCTGCGTCCCAATTCAGAGGCTGCATCCTTCGAAAGGCCGGTAGTGACTACAGGATTTTTTGTTTGAAATTGTTGGAATACACTTTTAAATTTAAGTATTGCGTTCTACTTACTTTAATAATCAAATGTATTGAATGATACAAATGTAAGAACTAAATATAAAGCAGTTTGAATGTTGACATATCTTACCAAGATAGTTATCGTTTATCGTGTACAGTGGGCTAAAGGCACACCTAAAAAAACAATTTGCTTTTCATTACTCACATAGGCCCTCATTTATCAAAAGTACGTACACCAAATTTCCAGCGTACACCCAAAACCTCAGTGACTTTGAGATTTATCAATATGGACTCAAATCCTACGCCAGCTCAGGAGGTGGTGTACGCACGTTTTGAGTTACTGCGGAAATGCACAGAAAAAACAATTCCTAACACTACAAAACGCACTGACGAACTAAATGATATCATATATTATGACCTACTGAAAACAACAACAACAACATAGTAATTATAAACTTCAGTGTTTATTTTTGTGCAAGATGGACTTCAATGTTTCATTTGTGTGAATTTACCTAAGCGTTTGATTTGTAGGCATACATATTCCTTCAGTTGCGAGCCTTTATCTGCGCTTTACCTGACGTTTCAGGGTTTGGCCTGGCAGGTGCGCACAGGACTGGGTTTGGTAATGAAAGGCTTGCAAAGACCAAAAAATAATTCAGACTGACAAAATAATAAAAATGACATTCTTCTTCTTTTAAATAATAATAATAATAATACAAATAATAATAACGTCATTCTTCTTCTAAATAACAATAAGTGTCATTAATAATAAAAATCATAATAATAATAAGAATATTACAAATTGTCATGGAATTATTCATGTGAATGAATGGTACTCCACATCACATCATCATCATCACTATTGTACACCCCAATACATGTGACGTGATCATAGACTGTAAAGAAATAAGGGCGTAGTCTCCGTGACGTCACCCGTAGGTTTCTGAAGAGCGTTTTTGAAGCCATCGCCATCTTGGCAGCGTGTCACCTCTTGTCACAACCGGATAAAATAAAATGGGCAAAGAGGAGGGCCGTGGGTGGAGCTGATGTGCTAATGCTATATGGATTATAGCTATTTATGGATTAAATGCTACATAGACCAAAACAACTATTTGCTACCAGGCTGTAAACATGTTTTTTTCTGCTGTGAAGTTAGACATTTTAACACGTTTGCTTGGTTTTTACATTCAAAAACATCAAAATTAATAAGTAATTGGCTATTTTCAACCCTAGTTTTGAGACTAGCTGAAAACGCTTGTTTTTTTTGGGCGTCTCGCACTGAAGACTTGGAAGTAAACGCCCACTGCTGTGAGTGGATAGCAGTTTTGCATATTATAATGAGTTTCGACTCACCCATCGATGCACTTGGGGGAAATTGTTTTGAAAACGTCTAATGTTGTAAAATGGCAACTGGAATGATTCGCCCATACATGTTCGACCCAGGGTCTGTGTGTTGCACCATTCCTGTCAGATCCAATATAGACGGCACAGCACCGCTTCTTTAATCTTAATCGGTCTGCAAATCCAGTCTTCAACCTGTGTCTTGTTTACAAAACAATCCTCAGTGAAATTAAGCGAACAGACAGACAATGTTTACCCTCATTAGCTGGAGCATCATTAAAAATAAAGTTTAACCATTCACTGAAAAAAAAAAGATTTTTGCTGCTTGTTCAAATTGCTTAATTAAAATTAGCTTAAGCTACATAATTGCTTTACATTTTGTCCAAACTTAATTTGATTGTGTCCAATCTGCTTAAATATATACAATTTAAGTTTACTTAATCCATTTGTGTTGGATAACATGAATGATTTGTGTTGCATTAACTGAAACTGGGCGGTGCATGTTAATTCCCTGCATGCTTTGCATATGTCTGAATTAGGAGAGAATAAATGTTGAAATTAAGTGTTATTTTATATGTTTTTGAGAAAATAAGAAAAAGTTAGTGTGTTATTGTGTTTAATGTTCAATTACATTGGAATTATTAGAACCATTTAAATTACAGTTGGTTACCATTGTGGAGAAGAGTGGATCATTTGGTTAGGCTGTGGATCCAATTCAACATCTGCTTTATGCTGATGGTGTATGTACCTTAGCATTCAGTATGCTAACAAGTGCTATTTGTAGCTGACTGCAGGCTATATACTAGAAATTGAGTTGTGTGACACTAAAATACATTAAATCTTAATTGGA
This sequence comes from Hybognathus amarus, assembly GCA_030378365.1. Classification (NCBI taxonomy): domain Eukaryota; kingdom Metazoa; phylum Chordata; class Actinopteri; order Cypriniformes; family Leuciscidae; genus Hybognathus; species Hybognathus amarus. The sequence goes on along the minus strand of JAQIUQ010000256.1, from coordinate 519,145 downwards.
TAAATGAATATATGAATTTGCATACCTGACACAGCCAATCAGGGAGCCTTTTCAAATCACTTTGAGACTACTTAATTGGATAACTTAAAATGACTTAATTCCATGTTGTTGAAGATACATGAATAAATTATGTTTGTGTAACTTAATTGGTTCATGTGGGACTGATGTACACTATCAAATCATGTAAATCCAACACACTTTTTTTCAGTGTTGGAATCCAGAGGCAGCATATGCAGCGACTATCTTCTTCCACAACCAGGCACTGCACAATATTTTGTATTGCTCAGTAGCACGATCCGGTTTGTCATCAAGAGGTAGGCATCTATGTTCTTTAGCTATGCATGTAATAGATACAGTCGGTTGGTCTGGGAACGCTCCCGGGAACGACCCCATCACGTGATATGAATTTAGCCCGTGGGGGAAAACATTGCCTTGGCGCTCATTGAAAAACATGCGACAATCATGTCGAAGAGTTGCTGTGTCGTTTTCTGAACCACCAATAAACTAACAAATTATAAATTGAAGTTCTACATCCTTTCTAATAAACATACAGAACCGGATAGGAGGACAAAATGGCAAAATTAATCATAACTTATTAGATTACTGTGTGCATAGATCCCTGTGTGATATTAGTAGTAAATGTTTAACTCGTATTAGGCAGTGAGCCAGATTTGTCTGACGTTACATCCCTTACGAAAAAGAACTATGATAATCCTATGGCTAAGTATAGTGTATACTACTTCTTTAATGTTCTGTAATACCTCTATACTTCTAGCTATGTCCCAAAATACTATAGTATTCCTATAGGATTAAAGTTACTATAATATTTTGTCCTAAAATACTACAATAGTCCTATAGTTGTTTTTTTATAAGGGGTGTCTCATTCACATTAGCGTTATCAGCTGAAGGTTATCAGCTCAATACAGACTGCAGTCTGTGAGAATGCAGAAAACTGTCAGCAGTCCCTCTGCAACTTCGTAGCTACTACTATTGATCACCGTTTTGCAAAAGCATTTGGAGTGAAGCATATGTACAATTGGTAAGTGACAAGGTTTTATGGACTTATAGTAACTCATACGCAAGTTGATTGAGTTATTGGCTAATGTTACCGGTAGCTTCCGCAATGTCTTACCTGGAGATTCAACCAGGTAACAATCGTCTGGAAATGACACCTCCGGCCATTTAGTTGGGTCATTGACCCAGTTTTTAATTAAATAAAGGCAATCATAACCTATTACAGTTCATTTTGCAATGTACCGTAGCTGGTCGGCAGGCGTCAATGACTCGCAATATGACATTTTTGTCATTCAAATACATACGATGGTCGCACTGCTTTCCCCCACACCGACCACGCCCCCAACTATGATGCGTCTGCCGACTGTATGTATGCGCGAATCGGTGGGCGGGGCTAAACCTGTCATGTTGAAGCAGGCGTTGATCTTCTTCTGCGGGGGTGGTGCTTTATCCTCTTTGACGTCATAGTTCCTCACTTTGAAAAACGAGTCGTTTGCTGAGGCTGGTGTCAGTAAAAGCTTTGAGTTTGAGTTTCTACTATATATTGAAAGCCCATTTTTGTCAGCGGTGAATAAAATCATATTAAATAATAATAAATACTTTTTTGAATGATTTCATGGTGACTCTAACATGGACACAACAACAGCCTATAAGGCACATCTCTCCCATCTCTGCGTTGTAATGACACGTGTTTCACAGAAAAATGTCCCACATTGTTTGTCCCACATTGCCCTGGTTTACATTACCTTTCAGCCATTTGAATATTCACAGAGCTATACTGGGTGTGGTATGTGTGGAATATATTAAGGTGGATTAAAAGTATGAAATTAAATTCAGTGTCATGACTCCACAGCAGTAGAATGTACTTGTGGTAACACGGCATTTCCTGTCTCACCCTCGAAAGAACACAGAAAGAATTCCCAATCTGAGTCAGCTAAATCAGGTATATCTGGAACCTGGCTGTTTACCTGCTACATCAGGGACATATTTAAACACCGGATAACAGATTTAAATGCTCAATATTTTTATAACATTTTGAGAGGTTTTAAGACCGTGACCAAATAAAGCATTTTTAAGAGGTCTTGCCACCACATTCAGCAATGTATGATCTACACCTGTTAATCCTCACAAATGTTTCCAAGAACACCCAACTCAAACCCAACATCTCTCTAATTTTTGCTTTCTCTGGATAAGATATGGTAGTCAGTGAGTAATAAAACTGGCCCATTGAACCTAACAGGGACTGAGATTGTTCTGTGGACTTTATACACAAAGGACATTCTTTAACCCCATCTTTATCTCTTCTTTCCTGTGGTTCGTTCCAGAGTCTCAAACTCAAAGTTTGATAGTGATAATATAATCGCCAGCTATTATGCTGAGTATGTGTCTGATAAAGCAAACCCACTGATATTCTTCTGCAGTCAAACAGACTGGCCTTCCTGGATTTAGCTGGATCTTTAGTATCTAAATGGTAAATGTACAAAAACACAAGTATATTTTTGCACCACCGCCATTTGAAAGTGCAATCCTGCTGGCAGCAAGTGAAGTGCACCTGAAGTTAATGCTACCTTACTGTAAATCCACCACAGCATCTCGCCGTCTGAGGTGTCTCAGGTTCTCTTAATGGATCATTTTAGCCAAAGAACTGAATTTTTTGTCATTATTTCATCACCATCCAAATATGAAAGAAATTTTGGAGAAACATTGGTCACAAAAGAAATATTGGTCACTATTTTCCATACGATGATTTCCATTACACAAGAGTAGATGTTCAAACTTGCAAAGAGCTCAATGTCACATGGAGCTCTTTCCTCTTGTTTATAGCTGACTGAATTCTTTGCCAGATAACACTGATGTGTTCTAAGCATCCTGAGAACCCTGGAATACCCGCTTTTGAACTGAAGTGTCAATGAAGCTATTCTTTAATAGGGCATTCTCTGAGCAATAATGCTGAAGAACATTTTACCTTCAACGTTTAATAGTGAAATAGGACGAAACTGACTGATGCTTGTAGCATCTTTTTCTTTAGGTATAAAGACTCCACCTGCTCTGCGCCATGCTCTATACAACCTGTTTTTCCCGTGCCACTTCTATCAATTTCCACAGAATTCGCAGACCTACAGAAGCACTCTTGTACACTCTGTACGGAAGTCCATTAGGTACTGGAGAGGATGAAGCCCTTGCCTTTCTCACAGCCTGCTCTACCTCTTTCCACTTAGGTGCACAGACCTCTATTCTGTATTCTGGTGGAATGATAGGTGGGATGTCTGGTGGAATTGACATAGGCTCATGCCTTTTTGCATCTGTATTCCTGTCCTCCAAATATCTCTCCAGCTCAACCCTAGATGCTTTTAAAATGCCATTCTTCTCACTGGTGAATAACTTCTTCACGAATTTGAATGGGTCTTTATAGAAATTAGCTCAGAAGCTTTGGGTGGTTGTCTCCAGCGTCCTAAAACACGGAGCTTGATACTGCCGACAAGGGTAGCAAACCCTTGCCAGACACATTGAGGTCTTTTTCCTCCTGTCAGCTGTCTCTCCAGGCTGTCAAGGTCTTTCCCTTGATGCCAGCAGCTATTCACCGCAGTCACTGGACATATCCAGGTCTTCATGATTTCCATTACATGAGAGTAGATGTTAAAACTTCATGCTGATTTGTACTCGGCTTTCGCCAAGACAAGCACAAACTGAGAAAAAGCTTTACTGTAAACTATGCTTCTCCATCCATTTACACTTCTTTCCATATGGTGATGTGACTCTCCTTCTGTCCGGCGTTAACGTCTGCAATGTACTTGGTGCGACAGCACACACGACGGCTGCAACTACAGTGTGGTTTCCCCAGTGGACCAGCACGACAACCGTCTGGATTGAGTCGAGTAGGGGACATCTCACATCTCTAGGGTAATCAAGTGGGCATCTTTTGTCCTCAGTGTTTCGTCGACTATCCCGTGACAGTGACACCTCAAGAGGGCTCAACAGTGACTCTGGCGTCCCAGAGTCACCCCCATCTGTCCCCCACTCAACTCAGCCCAGCTTACTGACCTTTACATCCCTCCTGCTGCTGAGACCTAACCACTATCTCACAATCTCACCGCGACCCAATCATACGTGCCAATCCATTTGACTAAGGCTGTCAAGCCCCACTGTCTTCGTTAAAGTAGGTTCAGTGGCATTACAATGGGGGCTGAAGGTTTATCCAAAAAAAGGATGCAAAACAACATGAAAGTATCAAAAACACTAAGGGTGTATTCACACTAGCCAGTTTGAACCGTGCCAGAGTGCGTTTGACCACCAAAGCGCGGTTCGTTTGACTAGTGTGAGTGCTCCGAACCGTGCCCGGGCGCGGCTCGATTGGCCGGCCCTGGCCCGCTTGGAAGAGGTGGGCCAGAGCACGGTTCAGTTGGACTCGGGCGCGGTTCGCATGAGTGTGAGCGCTAACCGTGCAGGAGCACGGAACAGGACGCGTGACGTGCAAACCTCCTCATACGAGCAGCACGATTTCATGAAAATTTTCGCGACACATCTGTTTAACAACAGGCTGTGAGAGGGCTGTGGACCAAACGACACAAAATTATCCAGAAAGAAAACAGAGCGATGGACTTCATTGTGTTCCGTTCAGAGAGCGCCGCTCTTCTTGTTTATCCCGAAACCGTCGCACTATAATGACGTAAGCGTGCTCCGGCACGAATGTTAAAACCCTATGTGAGTGCAGGCCAGCGGGGGAGTGGGGCGGGGGACGATCTTACTCTGGCCCGGTTCATGGCAACCGTGCCTAGTGTGAGTACACCTTTCATTAACACATTTACATTAAAGTCACCCATACCATAGTAAACAGAAATAAAAAGGCAATGAAGCACATCTAAATCTAATGTTTAATTCAATTAAAAGAGTCAGTTCATTGTGTATATATTTAATTTTATTCATAAATGTAAATTTTTATTAACTTTGACTCAACCAAAAATTGTATTGTAATCACTAAGTATTTGTTTGTTCTAAAGCTGACTCAAATTTATTTGAGGCCATAGACATGAAGTTATGGTGCCTGGAAGTCTGTTCTGAACAGAAGTAACTGAACAGTTACTTAAAAGTCGCCTTTCTGCAAAAAATATGGCCTGCAAAGATTTCGGACATAGCATTTGTAATCGAGAGTCTGATGAGATCCTTTCACCTACTCGAGCCTTTTACATTGCAACATTTGATGACATATTGGCCCCATTAACAGTGTGAAGTGATTGGCTACAATGCAATAACCTTTTCCTTACTGAGACCCTCCATATGAACAGATAAGCTGTGTAAATCACCCCTGAGTGAATGCAGATGTATGCTCATCTCAAGCTCCTTTCTGTTAGGTGAAGGCCCTACAAGTGGAGCTATACCTGCATTATATTCTCTGTCTGGAAACCAGATCGGATCTCTTGAGCCAGTTTGCAAAATTAGTGCACTTTTTTAGATAGATTTTTAAAAATCATGTGTGAGTCGTATTGTGTGTCATTTATACAGTATTTTTTTTTTTTTACATTTTGCACATTGTGTTGGCAAATGTGACTTATTTGTAAGGTGAAAAGTTAATTGGTGTCTGAATGTATTCCTACAGAATATAAAAATGATAACCAAAGAGAAATATTCAAAATTGATTATTCATTTCAGTAGATTATTAATGATATGTGTATTATTATTGTGTGGAATTTCGCAGTATTATAAATGATATCTGTGCATTTCATTAATCTTTTTTAAATTTATGTGCCCTATTAATCTTTAATCAAAAGATGTCCCTTCTATTTACAGCTATGCAATTATCACTTTGACTCTTCAAAAAGTCCATAAAGAGATCGTAAAACGAATCCATATATGAAGTCGTCTAGCCAAACACTCACTGCGTTTACATGCAGCCAATAACCCGTTCAAAACCGGGATATTAGCAATAACCCGGTCACGAACGGCCATGTAAACACCGTCAAAAACCCCAAAATTCTCATATCCCAGATTTTAAAAACCGAGACATTATACCTGGGTACTCCTTTTTAACCCGAATTTTTGGTCATGTAAATGCGTATCGGCATATCCCCATAGTGATTTGTGTTCTGCGCATGTTCTATTCGCAAGGAATCTTGGTCTTTTGAGTAGAAAAACTTCTCGGCGCATACAAATATCAGCGTGCAGTATACCGGAAGTAAACATGGTGAGACACAGCACAGCACACTTTTGGAGCGAGCTCAGTAATGTTACCAGCATCAAAGCGCAAACAAAGACGATCGCTATCTGCCCCGAACTATTCATTATCCGCATGCTGCTGCTGTTGTTGTCTTTGGATACAGGAAGAAGAATCGGAAATGACGCATATTGCGTCTTAAGGTTGTCCATATGTCTAGACGCTAACCGCGCGTCGCCGTTTACATCGGGATATTACAATTCCATGTATACTTTAGAAACTCTCTCTGCTCACACATGTAAACGGGATATCTCTAATGTTTCAGAAACCCGAATAGTGACCTTAACCCGACCATAACCCGAAAATTGGCTGCATGTAAACGTAGTCACAGTGTTTGGCTAGAGAGGGAATAAGGTAAGAAATGTGTTATTCATTTTGAATCTTATTTTGAAAGGTTAAGTAAGAACTTGTTACATCCCGTAAGGTCCTGTGTTGGGGTTAGTATTTGTGTATATGCATCGAACTTCGATACAGCATTCACCATACAATAATCCACACAGAACGGGATTGAGCCATTGGATTTATGCATTAAAACTATTAGGCTCGCCCAGTTACTGTTGGATTCTTCTATTACCCCCAAATCCAGCATAGCCTTTTATTCCTCCTGAACTACTTTCTTTTTATGTTCAGGTAATCTATATGGCCGGCTGCGCACTACCACACCTGGTTCGGTCTCAATATGGTGCTGTATGAGATTTGTTCGACCAGGGAGGGGCGAGAACACATCAGCAAACTCTGTTTGTAAACCTTGAATGTCAGCGATCTGGGACGGTGAGAGGTGGTCTCCACAAATGGCCAGAGCAGAGGATTGAGATTTTAAGCTCGCCTTTGGCCCGATATCCTTCTCCCCACTCACTACCTTTGCCAGCATCGCCGACTCCGCCTCATTCCACTTTTTCAACAGGTTGAGGTGGTAAATCTGATGTGTTCCGTCTGATCGAAGAATCTCATAGTTGAGATCCCCAATTCGCCGTGTGACCACAAATGGTCCTTGCCACTTGGCGAGTAATTTAGAGCTGGATGTGGGAAGCAATACAAGCACTTTACGTAGTCTAGCCCCCCTGTTGTACAGCCGACTTTGTTTGTCCTGAGCCTGTAACAAATTCTCCGCTGAGAGCCGCCCCAAAGTGTGGAGTTTTGCTCTCAGGTCTAGGACATTTTGAATTTCGTTTTTACTGTTCGAAGGTCCGTCCTCCCAAGCTTCCCTGAAGCACGTCCAGCACCCCAAGGGGCTGACGTCCATAGAGCAGCTCGAAGGGGAAAACCCCGTGAAGGCTTCGGGGACCTCACGTACAGCGAACAAGAGAGGTTCTAACCACTTATCCCAATTTTTGGCGTCTTCACTAACAAACTTACGAATCATGAATTTCAACGTGCGATTAAATAGTTCTACCAGGCCGTCTGTCTGTGGGTGATAAACGCTGGTGCGGATCGATTTAATGCACAGCAATTCGTATAGTTTGCGAATTGTGCGTGACATACTGTACATGATTCATAACGACTATCCGGAAAATGTACTTTATGTTGACACTTCTTGAGACTCTCCAACTTGCATGTTTCCGGTTGAACAAAGTGAAGTTTTAAAATTGTAGCAGCAGCCCTACCACATCCAAAGGGAGAGACAAAACGAAATGCTTACTCACCCTCGAAATGACCATTACTATCAAAATTATTTGTGAGGCATTCAGAGCCAAACCCCGCATACCCATACATATCCTGCAAAAAAGGCACAAGTATACTTTTTTTTGTGATACAATGTGATTGGCAGGCATTTAACAGAGGTTTGCTATGCCTTAAGCAAACAAAGAAAAGGTACAGTGAACAGACTTGGATAATTAGGATTAAAATACGTGAATTTGAATGCCTGCAAGCAAACTATGAATGGAAGAAATATTAAATTATAATTTCCGTAATTGTAGAGGAGGAAGGAACAACCATCCATGATCAGGATGTAAAAAGAGGTAAAAAGAGGAATCTAAGAGATACTTGATCTGTTGTCTTTTGAGCGTGGAATCTTTTCTCGGGTGTGCAGCATATGTCAGGCATGGCTCTCAAGTTACTCTTTGCAGAAATAATCCCATTCATGGCTGGGATTTCGCTGGCTACAAACAGTTGACTCTTGAATAGAATGATACATAAACATGTAAATCATGCAGTTGAGCAAAGACAATGTCACTTGAGTCTCCTTCACTGATTAGTTCTGGTTATTGGTTTGACTTGATAAAACTAATATGACTGTTAGTTCTACTGAGTTAGCAGTTTTTGGTCAAGTATAGGCTTTGAGGCTTTTGACCGGAGCCGCACAACTGCATTGATCCTTAGTTTGCATTTCTCTGTACATTAATGTGGTGATTAAGTAGTCACCAGGAAGTAGTGCTGGGCGGTAAACCGGTTCAAACCGAAAACCGGTTTATATTTTCGTCACGATTTTGATTTTGAATAAACCGCCATACCGGTTTAATTACACAGCGTTCGGAACGACCGTTACGCTGCGCGACCATAGAGTCCGCGACACTGTTTCAGACGGACCCTTTACCCGTTGCACTACTGAGCACCGACGAGTGTAAACATACAGCAGTGCTCTGTTACGTTACATGGACGATGGATGCTGAAGAATTAGTACATGACAGTGATGACACCGAAGAAGAACTTGTGCCAAAAAGAGGAGCCGGGACTGTTGTTTGAAGGTTTTTTGTTTTCCAAAAATCCGACGTTTGACCAAACAACCATTTTATGTAAGAGCTGTCGGGCTAAAATTCTCCGCTGGGGAGAATGACCCGGCAACACAAGCAATTTGATTAAGTCTTGGTCTTTTGAGTAGAAAAACTTCTCTGCGCATACAAATATCAGCGTGCAGTATACCGGAAGTAAACATGGTGAGACACAGCACAGCACACTTTTGGAGCGAGCTCAGTAATGTTACCAGCATCAAAGCGCAAACAAAGACGATCGCTATCTGCCCCGAACTATTCATTATCCGCATGCTGCTGCTGTTGTTGTCTTTGGATACAGGAAGAAGAATCGGAAATGACGCATATTGCGTCTTAAGGTTGTCCATATGTCTAGACGCTAACCGCGCGCGCCGTTTACATCGGATATTGCAATTCCATGTATACTTTAGAAACTCTCTCTGCTCACACATGTAAACGGGATATCTCTAATGTTTCAGAAACCCGAATAGTGACCTTAACCCGACCATAACCCGAAAATTGGCTGCATGTAAACGTAGTCACAGTGTTTGGCTAGAGAGGGAATAAGGTAAGAAATGTGTTATTCATTTTGAATCTTATTTTGAAAGGTTAAGTAAGAACTTGTTACATCCCGTAAGGTCCTGTGTTGGGGTTAGTATTTGTGTATATGCATCGAACTTCGATACAGCATTCACCATACAATAATCCACACAGAACGGGATTGAGCCATTGGATTTATGCATTAAAACTATTAGGCTCGCCCAGTTACTGTTGGATTCTTCTATTACCCCCAAATCCAGCATAGCCTTTTATTCCTCCTGAACTACTTTCTTTTTATGTTCAGGTAATCTATATGGCCGGCTGCGCACTACCACACCTGGTTCGGTCTCAATATGGTGCTGTATGAGATTTGTTCGACCAGGGAGGGGCGAGAACACATCAGCAAACTCTGTTTGTAAACCTTGAATGTCAGCGATCTGGGACGGTGAGAGGTGGTCTCCACAAATGGCCAGAGCAGAGGATTGAGATTTTAAGCTCGCCTTTGGCCCGATATCCTTCTCCCCACTCACTACCTTTGCCAGCATCGCCGACTCCGCCTCATTCCACTTTTTCAACAGGTTGAGGTGGTAAATCTGATGTGTTCCGTCTGATCGAAGAATCTCATAGTTGAGATCCCCAATTCGCCGTGTGACCACAAATGGTCCTTGCCACTTGGCGAGTAATTTAGAGCTGGATGTGGGAAGCAATACAAGCACTTTACGTAGTCTAGCCCCCCTGTTGTACAGCCGACTTTGTTTGTCCTGAGCCTGTAACAAATTCTCCGCTGAGAGCCGCCCCAAAGTGTGGAGTTTTGCTCTCAGGTCTAGGACATTTTGAATTTCGTTTTTACTGTTCGAAGGTCCGTCCTCCCAAGCTTCCCTAAGCACGTCCAGCACCCCAAGGGGCTGACGTCCATAGAGCAGCTCGAAGGGGGAAAACCCCGTGAAGGCTTCGGGGACCTCACGTACAGCGAACAAGAGAGGTTCTAACCACTTATCCCAATTTTTGGCGTCTTCACTAACAAACTTACCGAATCATGAATTTCAACGTGCGATTAAATAGTTCTACCAGGCCGTCTGTCTGTGGGTGATAAACGCTGGTGCGGATCGATTTAATGCACAGCAATTCGTATAGTTTGCGAATTGTGCGTGACATACTGTACATGATTCATAACGACCATCCGGAAAATGTACTTTATGTTGACACTTCTTGAGACTCTCCAACTTGCATGTTTCCGGTTGAACAAAGTGAAGTTTTAAAATTGTAGCAGCAGCCCTACCACATCCAAAGGGAGAGACAAAACGAAATGCTTACTCACCCTCGAAATGACCATTACTATCAAAATTATTTGTGAGGCATTCAGAGCCAAACCCCGCATACCCATACATATCCTGCAAAAAAGGCACAAGTATACTTTTTTTTGTGATACAATGTGATTGGCAGGCATTTAACAGAGGTTTGCTATGCCTTAAGCAAACAAAGAAAAGGTACAGTGAACAGACTTGGATAATTAGGATTAAAATACATAAATTTGAATGCCTGCAAGCAAACTATGAATGGAAGAAATATTAAATTATAATTTCCGTAATTGTAGAGGAGGAAGGAACAACCATCCATGATCAGGATGTAAAAAGAGGTAAAAAGAGGAATCTAAGAGATACTTGATCTGTTGTCTTTTGAGCGTGGAATCTTTTTCTCGGGTGTGCAGCATATGTCAGGCATGGCTCTCAAGTTACTCTTTGCAGAAATAATCCCATTCATGGCTGGGATTTCGCTGGCTACAAACAGTTGACTCTTGAATAGAATGATACATAAACATGTAAATCATGCAGTTGAGCAAAGACAATGTCACTTGAGTCTCCTTCACTGATTAGTTCTGGTTATTGGTTTGACTTGATAAAACTAATATGACTGTTAGTTCTACTGAGTTAGCAGTTTTTGGTCAAGTATAGGCTTTGAGGCTTTTGACCAAAGCCGCACAACTGCATTGATCCTTAGTTTGCATTTCTCTGTACATTAATGTGGTGATTAAGTAGTCACCAGGAAGTAGTGCTGGGCGGTAAACCGGTTCAAACCGAAAACCGGTTTATATTTTCGTCACGATTTTGATTTTGAATAAACCGCCATACCGGTTTAATTACACAGCGTTCGGAACGACCGTTACGCTGCGCGACCATAGAGTCCGCGACACTGTTTCAGACGGACCCTTTACCCGTTGCACTACTGAGCACCGACGAGTGTAAACATACAGCAGTGCTCTGTTACGTTACATGGACGATGGATGCTGAAGAATTAGTACATGACAGTGATGACACCGAAGAAGAACTTGTGCCAAAAAGAGGAGCCGGGACTGTTGTTTGAAGGTTTTTTGTTTTCCAAAAATCCGACGTCGACCAAACAACCATTTTATGTAAGAGCTGTCGGGCTAAAATTCTCCGCTGGGGAGAATGACCCGGCAACACAAGCAATTTGCTACAGCGCCTTAGCCGCAAACATGTCTTGGAATATCAAGAATGTATTAAATCAGCCGCGGATTCAGCGCCCTCCACATCAGCATGTAACACGGGGAAAGCTAAAGAAAAGTCGAGCCAAATATTGTTTCCATTATACAGGATAATCCTGTGTGCCAAGTAAGTTGGCACTTTATATTTATTTTTGTTTGTTCTGGTTTCGAAGCAATACTTTTGAAGGAATAACTAATGCCAGTTGCATAATTTTGTTTTAATTTCTTTAATAGACCTCAAAAGCAATGCAAGACAAGATTTCCTTTTATATTTACTTGAATGCACGTAATGTTCCTGGATTTGTACTTGAACTAGCAAAAGTATTCCAAGTTGTTCTAATTGTGTTGTTTAAAATAAAAGTTCTGTATTTTGACTGCAGTTATCTTTGCATTTTGATTCCTCACTTCATTAGAATCATGAATGGCTCTTATTTGTAAACAGCATAATTTTCTGGGGCCATGCAAACCTGTATTACTAGTGTGGAATTATTCTACAATATTCACTAATGACAGTAAAATAGACCATCCTAAGTCAATTTACTGCAGTAATTCCTCTCTTAACCAGTAGAAAATGCATTGAACACCTGAATATGCATAAAAAAATAAAATAAAAAAAAACGAACCAAAAAACCGAAAAACCGTTATGATTTTGAAAAAAACCGTGATATCAATTTTTGGTCAAACCGCCCAGCACTACCAGGAAGGTTGAGATATGACGGCGATTGTACACATTTCCGATATTGTAGATCTAATTTTAAGTATAAATGACGTAATATGAATTTTAAGTAGCCTAGTATGGAAAAAAATGGTTGTTTGTGAAATAACATACCATTTGAATATAGTGGGCCTTTTTAGTTTTTAGACTTTTAAGTCTACCAAACTTTAATGTTATATGTAATGTGCGCTCCCTTTAAAATTTACAGCATTAGCATATTTTTTTTAATCCTTGTGAAACGTCTCGGGTTACGTATGTAACCCTGGTTCCCTGAGAGGGAACGAGAGCTGCGTTGTCAACGCGATGGGAACGCTCTGCGTGATTGCGTCGTGAAGCGTCTGTACAATCAGTCCAATGAGAGAGCAGGACGTCAGGTGACGTCATTGACCAGGAAACTATAAAGCACCCTTGAGATCAGACCGCGACAGCTTCTGTGAAAGGCCTGAAGCAAGTCGATCAGGGCATGCAGGAAGTATGGCAGGCGAACGCAGCTCTCGTTCCCTCTCAGGGAACCAGGGTTACATACGTAACCCGAGACGTTCCCTTTCAAGGGAACTTCGAAGCTGCGTTGTCAACGCGATGGGAACCCCATACCCACTATGCCATGCTGAGAAATGCCCGTTCTGTGTGAAGTCGAATGCGCACACTAAGAGCAGCAACCTAGCCCCGGGAGTGGAGAGGTCTAGGTCATAAAACCTGACAAATGTATGCGGCGAGGACCACCCTGCCGCATTACAGACATCATGAAGGGAAACACCCGAAATTAAAGCCTTAGAGGCAGCCATACTCCTAGTAGAATGGGCAGCGGACCTCCATAGGTGAGGGACGTCCGGACCGTATTATAAGCAATAGAGATAGCCTCAACTATCCACTTGCTCATTACTTGTCTCGATGCCGGGCAACCTTTCTTAGTCGAACCAAAGCAGACGAATAATTGCTCTGACTTACGCCACAGGGCAGCTCTGTGCCATAGGACCGGCCCACTGATTTGGCCGTCTCCTTAGTGGCACGGAGCGCTGAATCTGTCACGCGACGCAATTCTCGAATTGCGTCAGCGCTCACCTCTTCGCGTTCATCAACTTCCCTCAGCAGATCAGCCTGGTATGCTTGTAGTATTGTCATTGTGTGCAATCATGATGCAGCCTGACCTGCTGCCGAGTATGCTTTACCCACCAGAGAGGATGTAGATTTTAATGGTCTGGTGGGTAACGTTGGGGCTTTTAATGATGACGATGATTCGAGAAAGAGATAGCTCGCGAGCGTCTCTTCAGCCCTCGGCATCGCCGTATAACCGTGATCAGCAGCACCTATTATGTTACTATATTTAGATGTCTGCGGGTTAAACACTCTGAATGAAACAGGTTTATTCCACGATCTCGCCACCTCAGTGTGGAGATCGGGAGAGAATGGTAAGCCCCGACGTGGAGGCAGTGTTTTGGATGGCAAAAATCTCTCATCAAGTAGGCCAGTCAATATTTAATCTAGCTACAGCCCGTGACAAAACCTCCAAAAGCTCCTCATCACCGGGGGTATGAGCTGGCGAAACATCATGATCCCCCGCGTCAATGCTGACGACATCCGATTCCTCGGAACTGGATAGCGTCAGCATCGGTGCCTCAGCCCGGGAAGGAGAAACCGCAGAGCGGGCTCCTCCCTGGGCAGAGGCACTGGATCCAGCAGGTAAGGGCTGAGATAAGGCGGAGCCCGTCTCAAGCCCCGCTACCAGATCCATTTGCGAACCCCAGGATGCAAGTCGACGCTGTGCCTCGGCGACAGCGGGACCCGCACCCGGGGAACGCGAGACCGAACCGTCCTTCTCAAAGAACGCCCGGCGGAAGCGGAGCGTTCTCATAGAAAGCTTCACACAATGCTCGCAGTCAGCTCCCTCGAGAACTGACTGGGCATGTCCCACTCCCAGACAAGCCACACACAGCTGATGTGTGTCCCCACCCGTGATTAAGCGAGGGCAAGGAACAACACAACGCTTAAACTCTTCGATTCGCCATTGTATATGTGTGTATATAGTGTGCTTGACAGACAACAATAAATAGACAGAGACAGAGTACAGAGATCGCTTGCTGAAGGCTACAGAAGCTGTCGCGGTCTGATCTCAAGGGTGCTTTATAGTTTCCTGGTCAATGACGTCACCTGACGTCCTGCTCTCTCATTGGACTGATTGTACAGACGCTTCACGACGCAATCACGCAGAGCGTTCCCATTCGCGTTGACAACGCAGCTCGAAGTTCCCTTGAAAGGGAACTTTTAATTGTAATTGAATTAATTTAAAGACAAAGGCTGTTTTTTTATTAAACCACTGTTTAAAAAAACAAAAACAATTTTAGCTTTCTAAACCAAACTGAACCGAGATGTCAAAACTGGGAAAAACCGAACCGTCAGTTTTGTGTGTCGTCACACCCCTATTAATTACTCACCCCCATTCTGTACCAACCCCGTAAGACCTTCGTTCATCTTCGGAACACGAATGAAGATATTTTTGATTAAATTTGAGGGGTGGATCACTGCTACATAGGCTGCCTAAGGGAACTTGACGGCCCAGAAAGTCATTGAAGAAAATGTTTGAATATTCCATGTGACTACAGCGGCTCAAGTATAAGTTTATCAAGCGACAAATACTTTTTGTGCAAAAAAAACAAACAAAAATAACTACTTTATTTGACTATTCCTTTTCTTCCTTGTAGGCCTTTGTAGGAGATTTTCACAACGCATGTGCGAGAATTGCAATCTCCTTCAACTACTTCAGTTCAGTTCTCAGCGCATTCGTTGTGGAAATCTCTTGGACTCTCGTCTCAGGCCTACAAGGAAGAAAAGGAATAGTCGAATAAAGTCATTATTTTTGTTTGTTTTTTTCGCACAAAAAGTATTTGTGTCGCTTGATAAAATTATACTCATTCCCAATCACCTGATTATTGACTCGCTGCCCCTGCACTCGCTCATCACCACTCACTACTTATACACACTTCACCTTCACTTCAGTGTCTGGTCAATGCTACAACGCTATACAGACTCCCTACTTGGATACTCCAGGTAGTCTGTCTGTTCATTGTCTGGTTTCTGTTTGCCAGTCATCCCAGCCATCCGAAAAACCACCATCAGTCTACAGCCAGCTAAGTCACCATTGACATTATTCAGTCACCATCCACTCCCCATCACCTGGTTCCCGCTGTTGTCTCACCCTCTGCCTATAATAAACCTGTCTGTTCCCTTCTGTACCATGACAGAGCCATGCCCAAAATATATTTAGCAGATTAAATATCTAGACCTGTCTGTAAACCAAATCCTAGTGTCAATGTGATGACAAACATTTCTGTAGCATGAAAGCCTATAACGATCAACTTTAAAAGTCGTGCGTATGGGAGGCATTAGCTGCCTTAGCAAATGGATCAAACTAAAATGTTAACACAACCTATGTATATTGGAATCTTTATTAGAGACTAAATTAATAATTGTTTAGTGTGAGACTGAATTGGTCGTCTGTCCTCAGACAAAATTTAGTTTTAGTATGATAAGCTGTTTGCTGACCAAACCGTGTGGACTTTGATATTCGTTCACTCTGTTTGATCAAACTCAATACCTTGACAACGATATGAGCTGCACCTAAACGCAACATGCAATTTTTTTGGAGCCCACCTATCTTTCTGCCTCACAAATCTGTGTTCTGAGCCCACTATCAGCAGTTCCCTATCAAGGGACTGAGCCATTGCACAATGACAGCACCCAACCACAAGAACCGCCTATGATATTTAAAAATTTTGTGTCATATCAGGAGAGTGAGGTCTAGAATAATGAGTATCAGGGGTATTATTTGCGTGTTATGCAACATCGGTTCTGTTGCGTTATAGGAGCAAATTTAAAAAAAAGAAAGCACACAAACACGCATACTGTAGCTTTTTTTTGCATGACGATTCAGCAGTTGAGCCAGAGTACATATGACCTTAAGGTCAGTCCCTAAAAGCCTCTGGGGGACATGGGAGGAGCTTGGCAAGATAGGCCAGGCAGTGGCATCATGGCACAGGTTTCTAAGAATTGCTGGCTTGACGGCCAAGCCAAGTCTCATTAGAGATAAAGGTCTGATGAGTAATGGTCAGATCACACATGGTTAACAGTTATGTAGGGTAAGAGTTGCAGTTATTCAGTGGGTTCAGCAGGTCTATCAGTAGAACTAGTTTTGAAATATAAAATTAAACCTACTGGGATACCATACTTAATGTTGAATTTGGATTATTCAAAGATAAGTTTGGCTAAGTCTTAAAACTGAACACTCCACAGAATACTTTGGAAGTCTGCTTCCAGCACGGAAATTCATTCATCCTTTGAGGAACATAAATGTGTTGTGCAGGGAAATTAAGGAGCCATGAGAGAGAGAGAGAGTATGTGTGTGTGTGTGTGTGTGTGTGTGTGTTTGTGTGTTTGAATCATCATTAAACTGTCACTTTGGTAAGATCTCTGCAGGCTTCACATGAATTGGAAATGTTCAACTCAAAGATTGTCATGGCAGTCATTCTAGTTAACTCGTTCTTACAGGTCTGAGAGTGCATACAAGGTAATTATGGTTAAAATATGTGAAAGATGCCATTATCAGTTCTTTTCACACACGTGATCATTTAGTGTACTTTTTATTTTTAAGAAAGTGCAGTGTGGGTACCTTTCAAGTTATGTTTTAACTTTTTCCATCAAACCTCTCTGTGCACTACAATTTAGTAATTAGTCATTATTGTAAATTAGCTTTAAACTGTGCTTAATTTTATCTACAGTAAATAAAGTATAAGACTGGAGTAATGGCAGCTGGAAATTCAGCTTTGCCCTCACAGGAATAAATTACACTTTTAAAATTGTAGTTGTGTATGCATACACATAAACAGCAAGATGAGAGACATTATTATATATTAATAATAATAATAATAATCTAGATAGAAACACAGTTACGCATATTCCATTTAAAATCTCTCTGAACTTTATACTTGCAGCTTCTCTTGTGTGTTGTGTATGTTTATCAATGGCATTTTCAGAGTCTGTGGTGAAGCTGAAAGGTGTTGGGACCAGCTTGGACCAGCTGAAATGACACTAAGTAACCTTGTGACTGAAAGCAATATAGTATGAAACAGTGACATCAGAAAGCAGATTAGCCATTAAGACTCATAAATGTCCTTAATTACCAATGTAGATAAAGCAATTCAGATAAAGTGAATGGAACTAAGCCTCTTAGCTTATCAGCTTGCTTTAATAAGGTGTCATAGTTTATTACATCCTGACAGCATAAAGACTTTACTCACAATCATACAACACACATTTACACTAACCGATGTAAAACGCTTCCTCTGAGGTGTGTTAATGTAAACGTCACATATAAGGCTGCAGATCTGTCTGGTCATATCAGACCGAAGTGCATGCTGCACTGTCTGACCTATGACAATTTACTTTGAGGTTTAAGCCATTTTCGAGAGGTCAAACAGAAAAGTCAAATCAAATAATTGTAATTGTGTAAATATTTTACTTTCTTTTTAACTCAATGTGGTGCTGAAAAGTTATAGACCAGCACTATAGGTTTTGGGTTTACCTTTTTTTATATAGCGCTTTTTACAATACAGATTGTATCAGCAGCTTCACAGTAATAACCGGAAAATATCCGGCGGTTCCATCAAGATTCTAAATCTAAGGGCTCAAATGGGTTAAATTTTGGGCTCAAATTTTGCCGTCTAACAGATGCTTCTATCTATAACAGCTTTCAAAGAATAACGAGCCCGATCTCATGAAAGTTAGTATCTATGGCACGAATGTCATTTCTCATGGCATTTATACGCCAAAAACAGTTTTTGCGTGTTTATGGTACGCGATTTTCACGTACATATGATACGCACTTTTTGGCGTATAATATGCACGAACTCCCTACCCCCTCCCCCTAAACCTAACCCAGGGTTTTTTAGTGCGTACCATGTACACGCAAGAACCATTTTTGGCGTATAAATGCCACGAGAAATGACACTCGTGGTATAGATACGCATCTTCATGAGACTGTGTTGGAATAACACAAGTTTCCAGTTTCAAAATACACTACCAAAATTCCCCCATATGATGTTTGTTGAAATTATTCATGCATTCTGCATTGCTGATGATGACCACATTACATGCACATGCAAAAACTCACAAACTGACACCAAATTGGACCAAAGGTAGCTTTCCACTGTGTTGCAACAAGGTTCACTGAATATTCCCCATCTCTAAGATTAATCAAACCATCAATTTGTGAATGGTTGATTTCTGTTTATTTTTCTTCTGTGTTCTCTTTCAGCAAACACACTAGACGTTATTAGTTTCTGGCCTTTAGATTGTGTCCCAAATCACTATAGAAGTTTCAAAACTGGTGAATGAGCTGTCAGAGGACGGTGGTGTGTGGGGAGTTACAGAACAGCATGAGGCCGCAGATGAAACCAAGGGAAACTCAAACCACTAGATCACTGTGACTGTTTAAAAGACAATATATTATTATTTTTTTATTGATTAGTAAAGCTATTCTGTCCTTTACTTATGCTGAAAAAATGTGGGATAGCTGCTAAAGCTCAGTAACCACACTGAAGACCCGCAAAAAGTGGTAAAGACTGTTTTTAAATTAATTAGAAGATTAGGGTGTACTCCAAAATTACTTTAATTAACTTCACTTAAAAACAACAAATACTGTATGATGAGGCCCTGGAGTTTGTTTAGTCAAGCCATAAGAATCAAGTACAGGTGTGGACATGTTTGGTTCATATGTATTTGAAACACTGAATTTATGGAAGCGAATTTGCAAAACGAAATTAAATGGACTGAAAATTGCCTGTTGAGTTTTATAGGTTGTATTTTTAAACAGTTTGAATATTTTGGAAGTGAAAAATGTGTTTGAAATGTTTTGAATTGAAATATTCACAGATTAAATATGTAACCATGCTGAATTTCAGCCCATAAAAATGCAAGCCTGAAAATACAATGCATTTAAATGCAAGAATGGTTAATGCAATGCAAATTTTTTTTTGCCTAATTCAACAGGCTTTTTGTTTAAAAAAACATTTGGCATAATTTACTTCCAAATTTGTATTTGTAAGTAAGTAATTTGTACATCTAAAGAATGTGGAAAAATGTGTCACAGTTTCCACAAAAATATGAAGTATAATATTAGTATTAATATTAAAGTATTAAGTAAATATTATTTTTTTAATAATTAATAATAATAAGAAAAATATTTCTTGAGCAGCAAATCAGCATGTGATTTTTTTTAAGGATCATGAGACTGGATCATGATGCTGAAAATAAAGATTCGCATTACAGGTAAAAATGACATTTTAATATATATTTAAAAAGAAAACAATTAGCCTACTTTTATTTGTACAAATATTTCACAATATTACCGTTTTTACTTGAATTTTTAATCAAATAAAGGCAATGACTCACGTTTTGAATAAGCTTGAATAAATCCTGATTGGACAATCTCACAAGCATTAATTACAGTGGCACTATAAAAGCGAATGGGCATTTGTCATTGTTTAAAATTGATTTGTGGTCTGAAACATTATAAATCACTGAGCATTTTTTACAGATGTGGTGAAAAAACTGTTCAATAAACTGTAGCTGTTTAACATCAGGTCCAATAAATAAAGAAACAGAGTACTAGGTCAGGACAGAGGTGTTCACATCTTGATGTATGTTGTTCACCCTCTTTTTCCATGTTCACTTAACCACTGCCATCCTTCATCCAGTGTTGGTTGTTTCTGTCTGGATTGTGTTAATGTTAAGTGGCAGAGAACGCTATCACCAGTGCCATCAAACAAGGCACTTAACCCCAGGATGCTCTGTAGGAACTCTCTGTAAAATAACTTGCTTTGTTAGAAAGGCAACTCCTAAATTATGTACAAGCAATCAGTGCTATGACAGCAATGCCGCAGCGTGAATTCAGCTTCTTGGGATCTTAAATCTTAAGAAGATGTAGGGCGAGAACATCTCTGTCAAAATGTGGTTGCATGGCTCAGTCTGAGTGGCTATTAGTCATTTTAATATCTCTTTTTAGCTGAAAAGAACAATTATTTAAGTCAGCAGAAAGCCCCAAAGTAAGCTAAAGTAAAGAGATGATGTCCAGCTTTGAGTGTTAAAAACTCCAGTAGCTCAGTAATCTGTGAAAAACAAAAGTCAAGACAGAAAGTGATAAGTTTCCAGTGTGTTTAAGGCCATATTCCACTGTGTGAATGATTCACCCTGACGTTACTAGCCCTCTTAAATTATGAGATGTTTGGAAGTTTGGGAATGCTGTTCTAAATTGCACAATATTATATTATCTCATATTTAAACACCTTCCAGTTAAGCACTAAATATCATTCTAAATCATCCAAACAAGTTGATTGCGGGTTTTTTTTATGCAACTGTATGTGCAATTCAGTGTTAAAGTGAAAAAAGATGTCTAATTTCAATTTTGTTGGTGAGTTCAGACTGAGGGAATTGATTGAAAATGTCTTGATTTCTGTGCTAAATTATCCTAAAACAAGGCTCTGGTGGAAAATAACTCAGAATAAAGTTTGCTCACTGTGGGACTCTTGCCTTGGAAACACTCACAAAGGACAGTTTCAGAGATATGTGCAAGTAAAATGAAATACAGTGAGCTAGAGATGAGATGTGCAGATCATGCAAGGACAACATAACTTGTTACATTCATTCTCTGTTTCAGTCCAAAACTTAATAAAATGCTGTATTTTTTTTCATATATCAAATGTGAAATAGGTTTTTAAAATTTTAAAAGATTAGTTCACCCACTCTCAAAAAATCCTGGTGTGAATACACTTATTGATTAACATGCATGCCGAAAAAGATGTGCCGCTCACACATACGGTGTAAAACGTCCATTAGATACACGCCATTGTGTACACATAAATCTTTGAAATCTCTTCCTCGTCAAATTTCTCTCTCTACATACGTCATCTGGTATAATTGAAATGATTGGCTATGAGCTATGTACTGGCACATTTAATAGACATTCGTAGCATTCAATAAACATCTCTGGGCATTCTGTAAACTATGCCTCAAATACGAAAATGAACATATGGTTCCCAGACCTAAGTCTTTAAAGAGTAACTAAACACTTAACCAACTTTTTTTAGTTAATGATCTGTAAGAATGGAGCTTCATAAATGCTGTCCATTGATTCGAGAAATTTTTTTGACAATTGGCAATAAAGTCTTTTAATTTTCAAATATATGGTGTAAAACGTCTGAGTGCTGCCCTCTTCAGGTTAAACGGAAAGCTCCTGCAGCAGGGGTACTCTCTGACGTCGAACTCTCTGACGCTACTCTGTCACGCCCTTGGTGCGAGCTCACCACGCCCTTGGCAGCCCCTGGTATAAAAGCATCTGGTTCCGTCAAAACTACTGTAGCGAGTCAGGAGTTGGATTTATGAGTATTGAAAACGATCACTGGGTGCGTTTCCCGAAAGCATCGTTAGCCAACCATGGTCGCAAGTTCCGTCATTATCAGCATAGTTCAACGATTCGGTGTTTCCCGAAACCATCGCTCCAACGAACATTCGCAAACAGCATCGCAAAATTTGTATGGTTTGAACGACAGCTCTCAACCTGTGGTTAGAGGCATCGTTTCTATATTGCATCACATTTGGAGGTAATAAATCCTTATCTTGAGCAAAATAAGCAAGCTGACATTCAGTACAACCGGTGCCTTTTATTTAGAATACATACAAATGGAATTTACGTCTTTTAGTTTTTCAAAAGATTTGAAGTAACGAGCTTGAATAGTGCGCATGTGCGAACGTGCTCTACTATGTAAGAACGAGCCAAATATTGAGTCGGGTAATAAAGCAAAATAACTGAGAACAATTAGAAATAGTCCTCAGATGACATGTCTGTAATTTATATAAAACAAATCTAGTGTTAATTGGATCTCAAACAGTTTCATTAAAAGTAGTTATTACTCCACCATGTGCGAAACCAATGTGGTTGAACGATACTTTGCAACAGTAGGTTTCGGGAAACAGTCGTGACAAGCTAGTTGATTTTTCCAATCGATGCATCGTACTATGGTAGTGATACAGTGAACTACGTCGTTGTACAGGAAACGCACCCCAGGATAGCATCATGAGAACCCGAACTTGAAAGATGGACTAATCATTTCTCTTTCCGGTGCTGACAGCATAGACTATATGGGACTGACAGGAAGAATGAAAGACTTGGACCCGGCCGAACTTTAGACTCGAGAGATGAACTAATCTTTATTCTTTCCGGTACTGCTGTGCTATATCGCACGGCACGGCCCAGCAAACAGCACAGATCAGAGTTAACGTTAGACACTGACGAGTCAACAGCTAACGTCTCGAGACATGAGAGGAGGAGAACAAACCTGATAAATATGAAGTTGCAAAGGAAAGAATGTCTCGGATCAGGAGGTGAGGTGAACTATAACAGGGTCAGACTGCCCAGCAACCAATTAATACAGTTATTTCAGTTGCTTATAATTTGGCTTTGGCTGCATTACCCTATGGTTATGTATGTTATTTTTACAAATGTAATCAAGATTTTCGTAAGTAGCCTACTAGATGTTTTGGAATATTTAACATGACATTTTAATTATATAATGATGAAATGAACGAAATGATTCGATAAAAGATTCGTTCATTTTGCTGAACGAGACTCAAAGATCCGAGTCAGTAAAATGATCCAAACTTCCCACCACTACAGGTGTCAATTAATCCGTCACTGCGGGTCTCATGTGCACGCTCCCCGCTCAGCCCCGCCCTCGGCTCGTCCCCTCTGTCTCCGCTGGGGTCTGCCCACTTTTTTAGCATTTTTCAAATTTTGCCAGTGGGTGGAGTCAGGCTTTGACCAGGGGTTTAGTTACACTTTAAGGCTTGTTTGACTTCATCTAGCTCTGCGCAGAGCGATCGGTGGCTGACTTGAAGCAGTGCAGGCCGGTTAGAAATTTTGTCCGACTTGTTACAGCGCTGACGCTACGTGACTGTGACGTATGTCATCAAAATACAGCGAGAGCGATTCAAGAGCAGTCAGAGAACTCAGCCAGCGCAACTTCTGCTGCACAAGCTCTGATGATGTCACAGCTGTTCCATGATTGGCCGGATTCACCGCATGACAACGATCACGTGTGTTTCGTGTTTATTCTTAAACAGTTAAAGCTCCTCTAAAGCTCACAAATCTGTTTTTTTAATAACAGTAAACACTCCTTTCATGTAGTCGTGATGCAGTGGTACGAAGTGAATGTAACGAAGTACAAATACTTTGTTACTTTACTTAAGTACATTTTTCACGTATCTTTACTTTACTTAAGTAGAATAAATAGTGCATACTTTTTACTTTTACTTCGTTACATTTTGCAGCAATTATTATACTTTCTACTCCACTACATTTCTACAACTTCTGTTACATTTTTGTTACATTTTCTGACCAGTTTTTCCCCTGCCAAAACGTAATCTGACCGTCCGTCCGTTGCACGTTTGTCTCACCAGTGACGTTTGGTTGCCATAGATATATCAACTCGGTCACACTAAATGCGCCTCGCACGCAGTGCATTTATTGTGCAATTTATACACGAAAATTTGTATTTACGTGCATAGGAAACGCACCGTGTGTAATATACGGTTGGTTAGGATTATGGCAAGCCAAGAGGTTCAGAATTACACCATAAATTAATCACGTTTAACTGCCAAACATAGTTATTAACATATAGTAAGGATAAGCATGATGTGTATATTGCCTAATTAATTGCAAGCTTGTTTCAGAAATGGTGACAACTAATTTTTTCCATCATTATATGAGTATTAGGTTGAATGAGTTAGAATGAATGTTTTATTAATCATTAGAAAATAGACATTAAGAGAATAAATTGTTATGCAAGTACTTTTACTTTTAATACTTAAAGTACATTTAAAATCAGGTACTTTTTACTTTTTACTTAAGTATGGTTGTCATTGTGTTACTTCAACTTTTACTAAAGTAAATATTTATCTGGTTATTTGTACTTTTACTTAAGTACTGAAATTCAGTACGTCCTCCACCACTGTCGTGATGTTCACACGGCGCTCACGTGCTGTCCGACTTCACGTCTCCGTTTGCAGATCCCCCGCCTGCACGTGGCAACTCTCGCCGATTAGTAACATCCAGCCGCAGCCGATGTCGAACACACCTTCAATGAGACTTGGGTCTGACGTTAGCCAGGCTAGCCGCATACTGGATGTTTTTACCTTTTCACACCATTCTTTGTAAACCCTAGAAATGGTTGTTATCCCAATAACTGAGCAGATTGTGAAATACTCAGACTGTTGGTGCCATACGTATGACGTATACCATGCTCAAAATTGCTTAAATCACTTTTTCTTCCCATTCTGACATTCAGTTTCAAATGATTAAGAATGGAAGAACGAGTGCAATGTTCTGCTTGGTATGAAAAACTGTCCACACAGACAAAGAAAATTCAACCTTGGTGTTTTACCAGATATATGCAAGACCTGTGTGGTGTATTTTTACGACCATTCTGTGCTCAAGTTTTGATCATGACAGAATGTTAAATCTTAGACAAACCACAAGCCACATGCAAAGAGATGATATTATCTTTAATTTACTTTAAAACTAAGTTTAAAGCTAATGCTGACGCAATGCGGCATATTGCTGTGAATTTATGTTCCTCCTTTTAAATTCTTTATCTTTAACCCTAACACAACCTCAGACTCCTCCCTAACCTTAATCTTCCCACTGTCTCCATCCTTAAGCCTGACTCAAGGGTTAACCCTGCCTCAAATTGACCCTGAAAGTGCCTCCAACCCTATCATCGAACCTTGAAAGAAAAGATCAACATTAAATGCTCTTACTGTGGGTGTAAATCGGTGTGTTATGCATACATTGACAGGATTTGTTTAGTTTCTGGAGTTTCTGTGGCACATTACAGCCTCCTGCTCTGTGTGCTCTCGCAGAGATGGCCCAAGAGCAGGGAAAGGGCTTGTTTGGATTATATCCCACTGTCTGCGTTTAGTCATCTCCTGAAAGCACAAATCCATGAACAATTTTCCTGTCTTCCTGTAGCAGAACTGAAATGTTTTCATTCTCTCGTTGACTCCCTTCTCTCGCTTTTGGGCTTTTTTTTACTGCCCTCTCCAATTATTTTGATTCCTATTCAGTTTTAATCTTATTTTTACGATTCCTCCCTTGACTTTTTATCTCCCTTTCTATTTTTACTTTGCCTTCCCACCTTTGCATTCCACTGACAGTGGAGTTTCATTTTTTATTATTATGTAACACTGCATGAGAAGAGTTTGTGAGATGTGTGGAAGTCAATTCTGTCTTTCATTCTTTCTTCTGGCCCGTGTGTCACGTGGATTAATAGTATAGAAGAGTTCACAAGAACATGAAAGACTGGAGTATGGAGCATATTCTACAGCATAAAGCTTGAGAGTAAGATATTGCAAAGAATGCTGCAATATCTAATAACACCACTAATCTGATGAAATAGTGTATGGGAGAGTGAAAAGAAAGACTGTTTTGAGAAAGTTGAATTTAAGTTACTGGACTTTGTATTTGTTGCCATTCCGGTCTGCGTGTTTTTCTAGCTGCTGTAGGTGTCCATCACACTGAAGAAGAGCCTGGATTGGCAAATTGCCAGTGGAGAGTTCTGGGAAATTTAAATAACTTTATATATGAAGTGTAACATTTTCTACAGAGCCCGCAGTGACAGCTGCTGTCAGACTCTACGAACGGAGAGGGACCGCAAGTAGCTTTGCAACAGAGCGGTCATTTGGAGTCGAGGACTTTTCTCAGTTCGTGCATATTACACGCCAAAAAGTGCATATCATTTGCACGCGTAAAATGCGTACCATATACATGCAAAAACTGTTTCTGGGCGTATAAATGGTACGAGAAATGACATCATGCTATAAATACGAACTTTCATGAGGATTCGGAGCTCGATGACTCACATCAAGACGCCGCTGTGGTGGAGTCCATGCAGGAGGAGCAGTGTTTGGCACTGCCGCGAGCTATACGGAGAAGCCCATGTCCACCTCTATTCCGTTACCATCCTGACCACTGTACTAAACACAGATAAATCTATGCTAACTTGATGCTATCCTAACTGTACTATGCTACTAACTAACTAGGTCTAAAATAATCTTAATAACTAAATCAATGATATGCTAAATAGATGCTACAATACTCTATCCTGATCGTTTTCAATACTCGTAATTCCAACTCTTGACTCGCAGTTTTGACGTTTTTGACGAAACAAGATGATTTTTAAACTGCCGAGGGCGTGGTAGCTCGTACCAAGGGCGTCGTGAGCTGGAATCTGTACCACTGCTACGAGAGTACCGCAAACATCCAATAGGAAAATTCAACTGCAGTAGCCACCGTTCAAACTGAAGAGGGCAGCACTAAGAATGTTTTTACACCATATATTGCAGAATTAAAACACTTTATTCCCAAATGTCAAAAAAGTTACTTGAATCAATGATTAGCGCTAAAAAAAACATTCTTACAGACCATTAACTAAAAAAAGTTGGTTTAGGGTTTAGTTTACCCTTTAATGTTTATTGTATAATGTTAAATTCCAGAAAATGAGGACATCTGGTCACTTGTCATTCTTCCTCTAAACAGTGCGCTATGTAACTGTATAAATTTTTTGATGTATAAAATTTTTTGTACTGTAAAAAGCTTTTGAAGTTGTTACGATAACTATACTTGACAAATGTCACTTGACCTGTGTTTAGGTTAACTGTTACTCTCACTGTACCATTAAGTGTATTTTTGTAACTGTGTGCATGCATTTGCATCATGCCAGCTGAAGCATTTGGGTTGACAATCCAAAGACTAAACACACACACTTCGTTCCAAAGAACAGCATTGCAAAAGAGCCTGACGTTTTTTCTTGCTCTCTCAGATGCACCGTCACTCTCTCCTTTGCTCTATTGGTTAACAAAGGCGTGTGCGAAGTTCGTGCCTCGCACTGTGAGGATTGGTGCTGAACTTTTTCCCCACTTAAGCATGTCGGTGGCCTAGACAATATTGTCCCTAAAGAACTGTTGGGCACTCTACCCTCCCTGTTTAAGTGTGTTTGCTGTGGAAGGCACTCACTGTCCCGTAACTGACCGTTATTCTGGCTCTACAGTCAGACATACCAGAGCAAGACCCAACCTAAGCTGTCTAATTATTGCATTTCATTTCTCATTCTGTCTATTCTCCTGTCGCTTCATTTTACTGTCTATTTAATGGTTTAGATTTTGATATAATTGCTTCTCTCACTTATATCTGCATTAACATGGTCAAGGGCAAAGGTCACCCTGTTAAAGACCCTCCCCAGAGTGGGGAATTCTTGAAATTTTGTGTCTCTGGTATGTCTGAGTGTGTTTGAGTGCCAGACACTGTCTAGCCATGCAGCAGTTTTAGCCCAACTAGGTAAAATGGTTGATCTTGGTTATAATTGA
This sequence comes from Hybognathus amarus, assembly GCA_030378365.1. Taxonomy (NCBI): domain Eukaryota; kingdom Metazoa; phylum Chordata; class Actinopteri; order Cypriniformes; family Leuciscidae; genus Hybognathus; species Hybognathus amarus. Next base: position 491,006 of record JAQIUQ010000256.1, on the reverse strand, counting down.
GTCCTCCAACAGATGCTGTATGCTTTCTTTATATAACGCATAAACTTTCATTTTGTACAAATGTGTTGAATCATCTGTAAGCGTGACCGTAAAATTAAATTGTCATAACTTGCCCTCATATCGTTGCAAAACTTTATGCAAATATATTTTTTCATATAGAACACAATTTTCCATGCAAAAGATGTTCTTAGTGATCATGTCTGCCAACCACAAGCAAAAGAAGTAATCAATATGAGTTCTGTGCTATTGTTTTTTAAAGCCATGATGACAATTTTTTTTGTTGTTGAATAAAAATTTTCCCTTGCGCTTTACCTTGTTCTCAATCAAATATTGCATCTTTAGAAGTGTCACATTAGGTCAGGGGTGTTCGATCCTACTGGAGGGCCACTTTCCAGCAGGTTTTATCCAATAAAAGAAACCTGAACCAGCTTACCACATACTTCAGGAAACAGGCAGGTGTGTTGGAGCTAAACTCTGCATAGAGGACCTAGGAGAGTGATTGGTCACTGCCTTAGCAATATGAACAGCAATAACATTTTGTCCCTCTTCTTTCTTTTATCTCTCTCACTAGTCAGGTCTTGCACATTTCTTGTTTCCTATCTGGTTTCATGCCACTACGTAACTCTTGTGCTTTGGCCTTCCGTCCAAACTGAAACACCGTTTTAAGTCAACGAAAACGTATCTTTTGGAAAACGCTTTCCGAAGTGGATAAATTTGAAAATGCCGTTTTTGCGTTGTAGTGTGGACAGTGAAACCGGAGGTATTTCAAAACAATAATGTAAGTTTAGTCATGTGATCCATGTAGTACCAATAGATATTCATGTTTATCGGTATTGTGCCTGTTATGTGTTATTCATTTTTACACTGTTGCTAGAATATGTTACTTTCTATGTTACTTAATATGTGCTATTCTTCATAGCGCAGTACTGCAAAGATGACAGATAATGTACTCACGTTTGCTGTCCTGCGGCAAAACAGGAGAGCAGTTGTGTTTTAGACCCTGAATGCGACCTGGATGCATCAGTGATGGTGAGATATTTTGCTAAATAAAACTATCCTGTTAGAAGAACTTTATTATTTATTTTCCCCTCTGTATCGTCTCAGCGAGCTTTTGTGAAGTTTCACGCATGCGCAGTAAAGTGAATTTAGACGTTTCTCATCCACACTGAAACGTCAAAAAACGACTGAAAAGGCTAGTGTGGACGAAGAGCGTTTTAAACGAAAACCCAGTTTTCAAATGTATCCGGATGAATGTGGACGTAGCCTTAGTGATTTAGCTTATCTTCATTTCCCACAGCGCAGATCAAAGATCATTGACTATGCTTACATGCAGCCAATAACCCGTTCAAAACCGGTATATTAGCAATAACCCAGTCGCGAACGGCCATGTAAACACCGGCAAAAACCTGAATATGCTCATTTCCCGAATTTTAAAAACCGGATATTATACCTGGGGTACCCGAATTTCTAACCCGAATTTTTGGTCATGTATACGCATATCGGCATATCCCCATAGTGATTTGTGTTCTGCGCATGTTCTATTTGCAAGGAATCTTGGTCTTTTGAGTAGAGAAACTTCTCGGTGCATACAAAAATCCACGTGCAGTATACCGGGAGTAAACATAGTGAGACCAGGCGAGACACAGCACAGCATACTTTTGGAGCGAGCTCAGTAACGTTATCAGCATCAAAGTGCAAACAAAGGCGATTCGCTATCTGCCCTGAACTATTCATGATCCGCATGCTGCTGTTGTTGTCGTCTTTGGATACAGGAAGAAGAATTGGAAATGACGCATATTGCGTCTTAAGGTTGTCCGTATGTCGGGATATTGCAATTCAAGGAGAAACTCTCTCTGCTCACGCATGTAAACGGGTTATTCCTAATGTTTCAGAAACCCGAATAGTGACCTTAACCCGACCATAACCTGAAAATTGTCTGCTTGTAAACTTAGTCATTGAGAGCACTAGAATCAGCTAGCTTTCTGTTTAACGGGATAGTTTACCCGATAGTACACCGAAAGTATGAATTTTCTCGTTCTCATGTCGTTCCAAAACTATGTAGCATTTTTTTCTTTTGTGGAGCTTGAAATAAGTTATTTTTGAAGAATGTGAAAGAAATGCATACGGAAGAAAGTCAACTACATGTTTGGAACAACATTAGAGTGAGTGAATGATCTCTTCTTCTTGTCAGGGTGCTGTCACTTCTGTCTGGATTATATTTCTGCTGGTGACAGAACTCTGAGATTCCAGGTTTGTCACATTGCTTCTTGTATTCCTGTGCCATTTGCTCTCCTGTCAATTATAAGCCCCTCCCATCTCGTTACCTGATAATTGATTATTCCTCTCCACCTGTTTGTTACCTTCCTTGTTTGTTCTCGTTTAGTCTCCCTGTGTTTGCAGTCCTGTGCTGGTTCGTTATCTGTATGTTTCCCTTGTGTTTTCAGTGCATACCTGAGTTGTCTCTTGTTTTTCCCAATGGGGTGGGAATTTGTATTTTGTTTTTGTTTTGTTTGTTTAATAAATATCCTTCCTGCACTTGGATCCTTTCTTTCTGTTTTACCCATTTCGTGACGCTTCTCACTTTTTGACTGCGTGGATTTTTCTCTACCTCCCATCCCTATTGTCTTTATCAGTAAGCCAGGTCTTAGCTTTTGGCTACTATGACATTATATTTAATAATGTGAATCCTCCACAGACTTCCTGATAATGTGTGAACTCTCTCAGACACAAAAATCCTGATTACCCAATCAGCACTCACAACAGGCCTGTTGGGGGCATGGGGGTGTGGGTGCAGGATGAGGTCGTCCAGTTGGCTTAGAGATTTTTCAAGTTGAGGATGGTGTGACGGGTGGAGGGTAGAGGGACTCTGAAGGGGTAATAGACTCTAAGAGTGCAACATTTTGTTCCATCTTTTAGATGTGCAATTTGTTGGTGATGAAAGAGAAAACAGCCATACATGTGACATACTTGATGTTTGTAATGAAGTCATTTTGATTCCCAAAACCAATTTAAGGAAACCACCAATTTACTAAAATCCTAGATTAAAATCAAATAGTTTGTTTTATTAGTTCAGAGAAATAAATGAGAAAAGTGGAGGAAATTTACGGCAAAGGAGGCAATGCCTCTAGCGACATGATTGGTTCAGGCGATAAATCCCACCTCTTGTTCTAGAATCAGCCTGAATGAAGTCTACAGGCTTGTTTGAGATGCGCCTTGCATCGCCTGAAATGTATGCAAGAGTAGGCAGCAGCAGTGAGAGGAGGAGTGAAAAAAGTGCAGGCAAGCCCAAACTCTCGTCTGCACTTTCGTCACTCCTTTTACTCATCCGGACCTCCTGGAAACTAGAAGACCGGTGCGGCTCGTGGCCTCGATCCTGTTGCCACATACCCCATCGCAGATGAGGCTGCACTCTAAATATACTTCATAGAAATCAAAAGATAGGTGTATTTTTCCAGCACAGTCTCATCCCAAGACATCTTACAACTGACGCTTTGACCATACGTCAACATGCTCCTTTTTAGGGTAACCTTAAACGTCGGTTAGATGACGTTCTCTAATCCTAAACCTACCCAGACCTAAACCTACCCGTCACCTAACTGACGTTAAAGGTAAAGCGTCAGTTGTATGACGACCCGGGATCGTCATATAACCGACGTTAAGGGTACCCTAAAACGGCGGATATTGGCGTATGGTCAAAAGCGTCAGTTGTATGACGTCTTGGGATGAGACTGTGTTAGTTTTTCTGGCTGCTAGCCAAAAGGATTCAGGTTCAAGCCCAATTGGGTGATAAAGGAAACTGTAATCACAAGCATGCATGATCACTATTCTGCCAGTGATAAAAACACACCGGAGGCTCTTGGGAGGCTGTCCCTGCAGCTATAGTGTCCTGCACCTCTCTTGAGATCAAGAGCAAGTAACAATACGTCGAGGCTGTGCAGCTTCTAAAAACACAGTTTATGATGTAACTGAAATCTCAGTTGTTATCTGGAGTCATTATTTTAGTGATTCCAGGGAGCCATGAAATCAGTGAGTAATCATGAGTAACTCACTCCAAACATACTGAAAAAGCATTGAGGTCAGTTTATGTTTATAATACTGATATCTGATACGTTAATTGTATGTGGATTTCAAAATTGCTCACTTGTTGAACAGTGCAAGTGTGTTCAGTTGGCGTGAATGCAAGTGTACGGTTAAACTGAAATAAGCTTGTTCACTGACATGACGTGTGCGTTTGTTCAGCTTAATTATTCTCTGGGACCTCAGAGAGCACAAGAGTTTCTTATCTTGCCTGAGCAGGCAGCTTGACATGAGTGTATTTATGTTTCGTGGCTGTATAAGTGTGTGTGTGTGAACTTAAAGTCAAGAGAGGCATAGATAATACATGTGCACTCAATGGCCTGGACACTGCCAGCAGCTGGCCGTTTTACCATGGCAATAGGCCTACGACACAAGGCAACCCAGATCTGATGTTCTGCTGAGATGAGAAACTGTGATCTGAGAGCTGTGTTCATTTAGTTCTTTAACATATCTCATAAACAAAAAGCCACCCACACATTAATTGTATGTAGGTAATTTGTTCTCCTTTTAGTCTCTGGGTCATATCTTATTCACCAGCATCAAAAGCAATATACTTAAATGCTCCTGCATGATGTGAAATAATCAAAAGTTGCAATCTTTCAAAAAGTTAGAAAAGTTTAAAAAGATGCAAAAATATATTTTTGTCTGAACTATTCATATTTATTTTCTAATAAGAGATTAAAGGATTTCAATTAATTAATTTGCTTGTATTGGAAGTTACTTACATATTGGAAACATTGCAAACAATTTATCATAAGAGCCAATCAATATTTGCAATATCACAGTAACAAATTTCAAGATCATAACTAAAATACAGAACAAGATTTAAGATTATTTTTTTAATTAGTAGTATTATAGTAGTATAAATAGTAGGTCCCACTTTATATTAAGTGGCTTTAAGTACAATGTACTTACATTGAAATTAATAATTTGATACAATGGACTTATTGTGTACATACATGTTTTTACATTGTACTTATATATTAAAATACCAGCATGTAATTACAGCTATAATTAATTTATGTAATTACATTGGTATTTACACAGTTGACCCTCCCTCACACCTTAATCTTATCCTTACCCTTATACCTACCCATACCACCACACCTGTCCCTAACCTTACCTGCATCACACATCAGTAGCAGCAAACGAGTTTTACTTTACAACAGGAACACAATAATACATTCTAGTTATTTTTCTACTTGCAAGTACATAGTACTTAAAGCCACTTAATATATATTTTTAATAATAGTAGTACATGTCACATACAACTCCACTAAACATTTCTGCCACAAGATAAAATGTTGAGAATGTAGGGACCTCTGAAAACACTTTTTAGTGAGGCTTTCAAACTTTATGTAATAGATTTTCTCAAATTAATTTTCTTGCCTAGCAATCCTGTAGCTTACACTTTAGGCATATTGGTTTAGTCTGGATGCAGGTTAATAAGGTTACTGATGCAAACACCTTTGATATGGTACAGGGAGAACCATATCATTCTGCAGTTCTTCTCAGGTTGCTCCAAGGTTCAATCAGAACATGTGCTAGCTTAAAAAAACATTCCGGTTTATTTATAATAAAAATATATATATTCTTCATATTTATCAAAAATGGTGCATTATCATGGAAGTGAAGTGACAGTGTCTGTAATATTATTAGGAAAATACATCTGACAAAAAACAAAGGCTGAGTCTAATTCTAAGCAGTCATATTACGATTTAATTAATTAATTACGGAAACAAAGTAGAGATTTGGCCAAAACTAAAACAAACACATAATCGATGACCTGACAAAAGATATTTTCTTTGTATGTACAAACAAAACAACAATACAGTGGGTGGTATCAATGGATAAACATGCGTAACTGAATACACCTGTATCCCTTTTAAGCAACCTCTCTACAAACAAATTATGAATTATTTTAAGCAAACATCAAAAGCCAAGTCCTTAGCTTTACATTATTTGACAATGTTTAGCTATTTACGAGACTTAAATACAGTACTCTGCATGAAACTTGAAATTGATATTTCAAAAACGACTTTAAGGCCAGGATAGGGTCATATGATCATCTGGGCCACACACAGCTGCTGCCTCACACTCACACCACAATAGGAAAATCCTCACACTGAGGTCTGTCACTTGGTGATATTTTTTCTGACATTTGGTGGCTGATTGCGGTCTGCTGGAATTCAAATATAAATGACATTATGTGATTTGTGACTAGATGTGAAGTGACGTAATTCAACTGCAATGGATTGTGCCTTTGGAATGTGATAAAACGAGAGAGAGACAACTGCCATAAAGGCATGTTTTCATTTTCAAAGCATTCCTCTTTTACTGGAAAACAATATGGCAATAAAACTTTTACATTTGAAAAAAGAACATTTTACAGTTCAAGAAACGTTTATCCAGGCGTACAATGACCCAACCATGTTGTTCAAACAAACTGAGATTATTGTTTCTTCAATAGCCATCAAATCCACTACTTTTTTATGTCAGAGAGGCACAGACAGACAATGTCCCATCTTCCAGACATGCTGCTTTCTCTCACAGCTGTTATCTTTATCAATTTACAGACCGTTGAATCCTCAACCCTTCACTCCCATTTTCACTCACGTCTGTCTGTTTGGCTGCACAGATTTCAGTAAGGTCACACGTTATTCTCGGTCTCTTTCTCTTGCCCTCTTTTGGTCAGTTCAGTCTGGCAAAACCCACTCCTCTATTTCCTCACAGGCTGTGTCAGATCTCTTCCAGCTGCGGCTTGTGTTCATGTTTGTGTGTGTCAGCTGGGTGTCATTATGCTGCTGATCGCATCACCTCTATGTGAAATCAAACTCAGGGGGATGAACTATAAACAGTATCCGTGACAACTTAAACTGCCTTCAACACAAATGGCCTTTTACAGGATACAGGGGGAATATTCTCTGCTAGAGACAAGTTTATTTTCATTTAGCCACAATGACCACTGTACATATAAACAAAGGGCCACATAACCAAAATGTGGTGTTTACACAGTACATATGTGGAGAATACTAAATCAAAATTTGGGTCCTATAATGCTCATGGCCAAAAAAGAACGAAGAGTGAAATAAGCTGTACAAAACGTATACAAAACCTCAAAATGATTGAAAACACTACATTGCCACAATATAATAATAATAATGAAAGAAAACAAAAACTCTTAAAATCAGGGGAGATCAGGTTTGTTTTTTGCACTCTTTATCTCCAACTTTTCTCCATTATCTCCTTTCACTTAATCGTAAATCTAAACTTATAAGTCAAGTACAACGTGAGTTGATTTCTACAACCTAACCCAAGACCAATATTCTAAAACAGTAAAAAAATATTGAACAAATACCTAAAAATTAAAATAATATTAAAAACATAAGAAACGTTGTTGTTTTTAGGTCCCAATAGAAGTAAATGGCAAAAGAATAGTTACAACCCTCCTTGCCTGCTCAGACACGATACTGCTATTTCTACCATTTATTAGTTGATTCATTATATTTTTAGATGATTGTTTTGAGTAAATGTTTCATATTAAATTAAACAAGAAACCCACTGAATCAGATGGCACCCAACCTGATCACACCAAATGGTTAGGTTAAGTTTAGGTGTGGGGTGGGGTGCGTGTGTATTATACGCTTGGCTACAATTAGTGGTGTGGGGTGCGTGTGTATTATACGCAAATGAACTGCGTATCAATTGCACGACAAAAACTGCATCTCATATGCACGTAAAAACTTAATTTTGCGTATATATTACACAGACAATACACATGCGTGTTATAGAGACGCATTTACGTGAGAACAGGCTGTGGCACCAGTTATATCATTTAAAATCCACTAACATAATTTCAAATTACAGTTTTTCTCAGTTGTTTACACACAAATTCTGGTACTTGAGACACAATGACCACAACATGTAACTCATTCACCAACTCTTTGAACCAATTCTGCTGAACTACAAGCACAATTCCTGCTTTATACTCAAATTGCAGTTCTAAAACACACTTTTTTCAAAACACTACACACAAATTTTCTGCATTTGGCACAATTTTCATGCAGAAAATCTCTTGTTTTCACGAGGAACACACTGCCATTCAACTGCCACTGCCACTCTGACTCGTCACATGGGCAAACACCCGTCACACAGTTTTACAATTAGCAATCAGAGCTTTAGCATAAAATACCAAAACCGAAGAGAGGATGCAGCATAGATATATTTAAATATATATTTTTTACTGTAACAGCATATACAATTTTTTTCTGTTGTTTTGTATGTAGACTACTGTATGGGCAACTTTGTGTTGCTGGGGTGTATGAAATGTGCGATCTATCTCCCATTGTTTTTGTGGGAAAAATAAATAATATTTGTTACCGTGTATTTGTGTGTTCTGGGTATAAAAACAATATTCTCAAATATTTTACAACACACTTATGTATGTAATGTCTGTAGTAAGTGTAACACTGAACCAAAAAGGCCCACGTCATTATGACGAATGAAGAAGAAGTGTTTTCCATTGATCATAGTAGGTATGTGGACAAAAAATTAAAACTCAACAAATAGACAAATGGATACCATATGTGGAAAGACCTGGGTACCCCCTTTACAAAATAAAAAGAAAAAAGGAAATATGTCAAGTATGAAGAAAGTTACAACATTTTATAGTTCAGTAATCAGCACCTATTTTTGTCTCATTTCTAAGGTGAAAACAATAGAATTTAGTGTGACAGAAAACAAGTTGTTTTTTCACAAAAATGCTCATAACTTTCTCAATATTCAAGATATCTTAATGATATTTTCTGTGGAGATGGGTTTCATATAGTTATTTGGATCTAACGTGGGTTTCATATAGTTATTTGGATTTTTACTTGATTTTAACACACATAAAGACTGATTTGGCCTATCTTTTATAGTATTTTTCTGACGAGCAGTTGTTGAAAATACAAATAATTGAATGGAAAACAACGATCCAAGGAAAATTATATATCCTTAATTTAAAAGATGGATTTTGGTTGATTCATGCTATTTCCAGTTATGTAAAAATATAGAGTTAACAATACTAACGCTGGTGGAGAAAAGAAAGTGGTGGAGACCACACAAAAGTTGAGTGTAGCCTACACGACGCGCTGCATTTTGACAGCTTTTCTACAGGTAACGTTCAGTGTCGGTAGTCATAAAAAAAGTGGAGTGTTTAAATGGCCACGAAATTTTACCTTCCTCTGGAAAGTGTCCAAAATAATTTCGTGACAGTTGAATTCTTCCGTATTGTTTGAAATCGCCTTTCAGGAGGAAAATGCAGCCTGACTAGAAAAAATTGAAAACAAATGTGCAGTCAAAACCCCTAATGATGTGATTGGCTAAAAATAATCAAGGATTCCCACAGTGAGTCAATGAAAACAGTGCATTTTAGGAGACCCGCTCAAAATGATTCGGAAAATCCGGCACAGGGATTTTGGAACACAATGGCGGCCGCTATTTATTGAAATGTCCACATACCTAATCATAGTGTTTTACACTGAGCACATCAGTGTTCAACTGGTTCTTATAAATGTCTATTAATATGATGGTTTGTGTGTGTCATTTGAAAACAAAATAACATTTTGAGAATATATAACATTGTTTTGAACATAAAGTTTCATTTTGCACTAGAATTGAGGGGTTTTGCCGATTGTGTGTGTGTTTTTAGATTTGTGTGTAGAGTTCTGAGAGTATGAGGCATGCTTGCAAGAAATGTGTGTAAACAATCAAGAAAAACTGTAAATTCTAACTCTGAAATGTTGATTTTCTATCTCAAATCTGCCTGGGTTTTGTTTCTCTAAATGATTTTATAATTGTACTCAAAGACTCACCCCAGTAACAACCCCTACCTATATACCAGAAGAATGCTTGTGAACTGACACTGCAAAAAATGGACAGCAGATATCGCTATTTGTAAGCGTTTACCCTGGATAGAGAACCGATTAACTGGACAAGCCATGATGTGACAGCAGATCAGAGAAATCGCTTAGAGATTCATTTGAGACCATCAACTTCGCTGGAGAAATCTGGAGTTGCTAACCTGCCAACGAGTAGCCCATCAGAGATAGCGTGCCCACGTGTGGCAGTGTAAACAATCTGTCTCGCAAAAAATGGATAAGCATTCAGTGCAATATGGGTCAGTCAGAGCATAAACCCACCCAAGAGCTGATTCTTATCACAAACTAAAACATTTAAATGAACCGATAAGATAAAGTTGATACAGTCATTTCCAGTCAAGACACAGATGATTAAAAAGCAAAATGCATCAGAAATGACCTTTAACCTTGAAGTGATCTGCTTAGGTTAATTAAAGCATGATGCTCATGTGAACGGATATTAAAGTTTAGAAGGAAACCCCAGTAAACAAAGGCTGAGTTTGTGTACTGGGGTGCAGCTCTTAAACAAGGAGCTCTGAGAATGAAGTTTATTTACAGTTAAACTGACACAGCAAGTACAAAACCTTAAACAACCTCAGCACAACACAGGCAAAGAGGACCATATCAGCAGCTGGCTAATGGAAGAGCGCCAGAGTGTAAGTTAATGTGTCCGTGTGCATTTTAGTATATATTTGCAGTGTAAATCACTGTAAAGAGATGTACACACACAGAGTTAAGAGATAACACGCAGCACTAGATCAGAGCTCATTATGAGCTAATATAAATCATTAAAATGTGTTTATATGATTAAAGACAGCAGCTGAACACTACAGTATATGCCTCTAGGCTCTAGCCCTCTACCTCTCTTATGTTCTTGCTTCACCCCCCATCCACCCCAGCTTCATATTGTAATTCACTCTGACAATCAGCATGGATTGTTTTGCTCTGGCATGTCAATCAAGTCAGATGTGATTGCTTACAGACACTTGGACAGTCGCCGGGGTTAGCTAGGTTCCAGATTGGTCCGTCCTGTGGACATGCATACACAAAAGAGCGAAGAACGTCGAGTATTGATGCGATTTTGCCCAGAAGTCCCCCTCCCCCCACATCTCTAGATCCTTGCTCTTTCTCTCTTCAGGGGGGTTAAGAGCTTAGATTTGGCCAAATACTCTTCAAACAGTAAATCTCGCTATCTCTGGAACATTCAAATCTCCAGAGTACATCTCTAATTATACTCGCATGTGCACAACCACAGGGCGTGGGAGAACATCATGCATGTTGTGTGTGAGGTGAGAGCTAAATGTGTATGGATATATTTTATTTTTAACGTGTTCGCTTGTGTGTGTGTGTGTGTGTGTAATTGTAGCTAAATATTTGGTTGTTTTCTGCCACTGGGTTTTTCTGTTCTGGGAGTGGCTCTGTTCTGGAAACACTGCACAAGTAGTCATGAGATGGTAGAATTATCAATGCTAATGTGTGCTTAGATGTGTGTTCATCCATTGGGGGGTGTGCATACAGAGTGCAGCCAAAAGAAACTTTGACTGAGCCCTTGAATAGGGGTTAAGGATTAGAAGTCCATTACCCCAAGGTATATGACACTAACACAAAGCATTTGGCTATCTGTCTCACTGTTTTCATTCTTAAAAAAAAAGAAAATAGTGGTATATGTTAAAGGCTCTCTCAGTAAGTTTTTTTCACTAATGTCATGCAAAATGATAAAAATTATACTATGACACTATGATAAAAGTTATTGGTACTTATCTGATCTAACGTCATGATCACTGCAAGATATAAAGAAAACGTAGATTTTTCACTATTCAATGACTGTAAAATATACAGTTCAAATACATAGTTCTAATATTAGGCTAAGGCTACCTTTCCTACTCTTTCTTCCCAACATGACATCATCACCGAATTGCGTAAAAAAAAAAACGTTAATACCAAAAATGCAAAAAAGAAGATCTTTAAGACTATTTTTGGAGACATTTTAAAAATGATATACCTTGAGTGTACCCATTAATCAACAGTGGTGGTTAACCTCAGTGTTCGAACTATACCGTGTCCTTTGGGGGAGCCCAATTTTTTCCCGAGGGGGGGGGGGGCTTGGGGGGACACTAAGCGCCTTTCAGGACAGAGCGCAGAAATGCGCGGCGCTATTAAACCCATTCATTTCAAGGACTTTCAAAGATACATAACAGCTACAAATGTATGCAAGTACTATATACATGATTCACCGTATTGACACAAATTAATAATTTAAACAGCTATCCACAAATACTCTATAAATAGTCTGTCTTTGAGTTCACTTGAACAAGGGTTCAATTACTCATCGGCTACAGAAGAATACCACAATTCCTTCGTTCAAATAGGCCTAAGACATCGAGAGTCAAGCAGACCTATCACAACCCAGCCATAACACATAATTGGGAATAACATGCCTTACCTTAACACAGAATAAAGGACTTTGCACAGATCAATAGCCTCCAACGTTTATATTTTTTCTACAAATCTTTGAGTTAACATGTATTAAACATGATTTTTAATTTGCACTGCAGCGCCACCATACCTTGATGCTCATGACAACTGAATTAGGTTTAAATCGCCATCATGCATGAACTAAAAATAATTTTGATATTTTACACATAATACTCTATGATCACATTATACAAAACTGAAATTACACGTCAAAATAAAACAGTCAATATTTTTTGAGACCCCCCAAAAATTCACGAATCACGTTTTAAGGGGAGCCCATGCCATATTAAGGGGAGCCGAGCTCCCCCTAGCTCCCCGTAGTTCGCACCCTGGTTGACCTGCAACACGGCCTTCAATCTCCTCAGCTGACGCACGTCAAACTTTGTTTATTGTGATTAGCTTTTATTTAGTTTTTACGCCTCGAGAAAGACATCACGGGTTCATCAAGCTTGTTGAAATCCAACCTCGATCACTTGTTTTAATCAGTTTTGATGAAAATCCTCTCAGCTAAAGGGTCTTTTTAAAGTGACTAGCAGCCTTGTCACCTGACCTGAATACTGCGCATCGATTCGCTAAAACAGACTTTTCAGGTTGTGTTTACAAACAACAGGGGTGCTTGTCGTTTGTGCTGTAAAACATCAACTCGCTATGCCTTGACAGTGGAAAATACCGGCTTTTGTGACAAAGGGTTCAGTCAATCTTGTCAGGCGTCTATAGAGGGAATGCACTGACGTCACTTTCCCGCCGGAAAACCCCCCTCAGCCTGACTGAGTGGCAAAAGATCTGCTGCGTGACTGGATTTAATAGGGGAAACTGCGAAAATGCGACTAAAACGTACAATTTTATCAATTTAAACTAAATGTTGGACTCAATATAGTGTTCCTTACAACTTACTAAAGATCCAGTGATCCATGGATATTCACATGCAGCCAGGAGGAATCGTGTTGCCTGACATTTATGTTTGCCTGATTTCGACACCGGGGAAATATAAGCAATATAGACGGTCAACATAAAGCAAATTTGCCTGTGAACGCTTTATATAAATACAATATAGGTAGGTCTAAATCCGGGTGATCACTTATATCAGTGTAATATATAGCCTATATCATTATCGTCCAGCCCGAAAACTTTTTTTTGGTCAGTGTTTATTAAGAAACATCCAATAATGCAGAATAATGCAATGATAAATATTTAATTGATGAGTTGTTAATATATATATATATATAAACATTACAAAATATATGGGTATGGTTTTACACCTAAATTCAGCATTGACACAAAATGAAAACTGCAGATCCACCTTTCGCTGACTGGAGTCCAGTTGAGTGTGTAGAAATAAAGGTACCAGTGTTTCTATATTTTATGTGTGGAATCGATGCATTGTATATCGATTAGAATGAATGCACCGATCAATGTCGATGTATTGTTACACCTCTAATGATAGATACACACACCTTCCCTGTGCAGCTCATATATAATCATCTTTCAAGAAAACACTTTCTCTCTCACACACAGTATGTACGTAGCCTACTCACACACATTCATTGATGTGAGGGAGAGTACGCACACTAAGACACTAACACATGCCACTGGGCCTCTCCTACTGTTTCACTGCCAATGATGTAAATTTTGTGCAGGCACAGCAGAAAAGCTTGGGAAGGAAGGATAAATTTGATGTAAAGTCACTTTCTTTTTCCTTTGCTTTTTCTATCATTCTTTTATTGTATTTATCTCCAGGTTTTGTCAACACAAGAAAGGGGATCTATAGTTTCAACAATGAACACTTGAGAAAATACAGTGAGAGTGGGGATTCAAAAGGGGAATACATCTGAAATGAAAAGAACCATGGGATCGAACAATTCACATCTGCTCATCATCACCCCAGGCTGGTTTTTCTCCAACAAATATTGTTTTGTGTGTGTGTATGTTAGGCTGAGTGGAAATACTACAGTCTTTGTTTGTGATCATCACAGATACTTTGTGTCTAGGGGTTAAGGATCTAAGCTATTAATTAAAGGTTATATCAACGATTTCAGGCCCAAACATAAATTATACAATCATAAAATCTTTCCAAATGATCCGTCAGCTGCCCGTCCCATGAAGCAGGCCGTCAAAAAAACACGTCTCTGTAGGCAGCCTCTGAGATCTGCACACGAAACAATTGGTTCACTAGCCACTCAAAACCAAAATAATAGCGTTCCACTCAGCGCACAACTGGAAAAAGGATCGGAGAAGCTGTGCTCGGTTTCACCAAAACGGCCGCAGGGAGTGAGAGTATGTGGGAAGATTTAGTGTAATTGCCATTTGAAATTGTGTGAGGATCAATAAGTTGATGGATTTGTTTGGGAGTGGGTTAGAAACAAACTCATGGATTTTCTAGTACTTTTACAACAAGATTACAACGAACCAACACCGCTTCTGTCCGCTCCAGCCCATGACCTCAGTTCACAATCTCCACATACCTCCAGTTTGAGCACCAAACTGAGACAAAGAAGGTCCTCCTCTAAATGTTTCTGAGTGGATTTTTAAGTGCAGTAGTCTCTGTCCAGTCTGGAATAAAAGCACTAAAGCAGTCTGATTCTATTTTCTCTGAGAACTGACAGAGACAAAATAAGGACTGTTAAGTGTCTTTGAATTGAACGGACGCCAACTAAGCAATACCATTTTTTGCAGCGCCGAAACGAACCTTTATCTGATGTAATGACGCAATGACGTGCACTTGCTAGCCTGTTCCATTTACGTATTCTCTCGCCTAGCCTCTGAAGGAAATGACTTGGTAGGACCCGTCCTGCCGAGGAAGTATCCTTGACATTGAGAAACATCTGAATGTTACGAGTAAGCGAGCTGTCTGTGACAAGATGGCCCCCCAGGTGCGGATGTCGACCTCCATTGGCCAGCAGCGTGGATAGACATCTAGTCTTAATTATGGATATCTATGGCTTGGACTACAACCTGAAGCTGCTTCCTACAATTTACACTACTGGTTGGATATTGTTAATATCCAATATACGTATATGTATATAGTTTATTCCGCTCTTTATTTATCTTGTCTATCTATCTCTATCTATCTGTCTGTCTATCTGTTGTATACTGTCTGTATCTGTCTGTCTGTATGTCTGTCTGTCTGTCTGTCTGTGTCTGTCTGTATCTATCTATCTATCTATCTATGTATCTATCTATGTATCTATCTATCTATCTCTCTGATCTATCTATCATCTGATCTATCTATCTATATCTATCTATCTATAAATACTTAGCGTCGACTTATCGTCTCTTAGTCACTCTCAGAGACGGGCTTTTGGTAAATCTTCCCCAAGGTGACTTAGTAATGCAATGCATTGTGGGGAAGGGAAGTGATTCAGAACCGCTGTAAAGATAGTACCTACTTTTCGTATTAAATTCCATTTTGTGATACCTAACAACATAAAATGCAATGGATAACAGTTTAAATGTTTGTTACCGAACAAGCAAATTGCACAAATTTGTCTAAAAAATGAACCCTGCAGCACGGCCTTTAACGTTACAAAGAATAACCAAGTGTTTATTATTGTATCATAGCAATTACTTGCTATTACTTTATATATATATTCAATGAACTTTTGGCTGAGGGAATCATATTTTGTGATGATTTATGTCCAATTTACACTCCTACTATGCATGTTGGCAGCTGTGAAGGATCTCTCTGTAAGGGATGTTTCTGAAGAGTCACTCTGCAGTCATCCATTCCATAAAAATGTGCACATAAACCAATAAAGCCATGGGAAGAAAACAAAGCAGCATAGTGAGAGTAATAGCCTCAAACACATATACCGGTCTCTCTCCGTTACACACACACACACCCTCAGGAAATATGGAAGGCTGCATGGTGTATCAAACCTCTGTATCGCGTGTGATGACATAAAATCTGGAAAAGTGAAAAAGCAGAGAAAATGTTCCCTCTCTCTCGCCTTATCTGACCTGTTGTAATGAGGCTGAAAGTTCTTGGGCATGTGTGCTGTGCTCAGTCACAGCTGACATCTCTGTGGCTCTGTTTTATGGTGAGATTGTATGAATAAGAGATTATTGAAACTAATATCCCTTACTTTATGCTCAATTCTAGAAACCATTCAGGGGGCTTTGGTTCTTAAAGACACACAATAAATCTCTCTCTATAGGGCATGTATTTCCAGATGTGCTCTGCCTAGGAAGTTTCTCGCCAAGTTCTCTGAGGAGGTTTATTTAAACAAACATATACTTGGGCATGCGTCAGCAAGGGAAAGGGAGGGTGATTTACAAAAGGTTCATTGCTCATTTTTATGTGGAGGTTTTGGATGCCTTCAACCATGTCCATCTGTTCAGGAAACGATGCCAACACGAAGTGGAAACATAATGTCAAGTTTTGCAGTTTGTGGGAAAAATATATTTTATCCTTTTCTGCCGTGGAAAATCTGTCTTATGATCATAACTTGTCTACTTTCCATTAAAACTTGTATGCGGAAACCACTGTCATTCATTTGTGAATACCAAAGACTGTTTAAACTGCAGTCCAGACCATAATTGTGACATATGGGGCCATTAACGATTGTCAAAGCAAAACATGTGCTTTTTGCTAACAATGCAAGTAAATCGAAGAAATCCCAGTCTTAATATTGGGCTTGAAGAATCGAAATAGCTGAATGAGGTTCCTTGAGCACTGATGAGGTGATTTAAAGTGTTACAGCGGTGTTTGAACACAGTTGTGTGATATGCAGAAGATAGAATAGGAATCTGATATGCTTGTTTATCAGGGGAGGATTCTGCCAGAGACACCTGGCAACCAAAACACCATGGCCGGCCAATGACCTTCTCCCACGCGGGCTAACAGCCAATTACATCGTCCAACAGGGGCCAACAGCCAATGACCTTTTGTTGACCAGCCTGAACCAGCCAATGAACTTTTCCATACAGTTAATTATTAGCCAACAAGCCATTCTCACACACAAGATTGTATCAATTTCCAATTAACACATTTATCAAATTAAGTAAAGCAAAATAAATAAAACATACATCGTATTCTCATGTATTTAAAAATATAAAAGTAAATGAATAAATATCAAAAATATATATTTCAAGTCAAGTCCCCTTTATTTATAACACACTTTTAACAGTATGGATTGTTTCAAAGCAGGTTTACAGTTATAATTGAAATTACCATAACTGATTGTTTAGGCCAGGGATTCCTAAAGTGTGGGTACACGCACCCAGTACGTGAGCGGCCACCAGGGGATGCGCAAGAGGAAAAATGTAATGGCGGTAAAGTGTGACTGTTCCATACAATAAAATAAAAATAAAAAACATGAACAGCAAACATTTCCTTTGTAATCGCTTTTATTTTAGAAAAATATATATATAATATATATATATATATATACCACTGAGTGACCACTGAGTGTTTGCAACCACATAATGTTTATTTTAGGTTTCAGACATTTAAACACATAGGTATTAGTACTAGCAAAACAATGATTTTGCTGATTTTTATGGAAGCGGCTATATAATCCTTTTCATTATAATAAGACGACACGGTTTATTAATGTCAGATAGCCTACACATTTTGTAATAGCTTCACATTTTACACTATTTCTTCTCAGTTCACCGGCCTCTTACTTTCATGTATTTTCATGAGAAGTTAAAGAATTTGATGTTGTAAATCCAACAGATCTGATTCTCTGAACTGTGGCACAAACTAGACGCCACCCATTTGCACATACACCTCTATCAACTTATCGGTAACGTTATGGTGTAAACAACAAAACACATCCACTTACACATATTTGACAATTGGAATATCAGTGTTCCACGCTATAGCTAATAAATTTGTGAATATTTTTGATAAAAAGGAAAAATGACAAAAGCAGATCATCATTCATTCAGCACTGTGTTGTGGTTGCGCTGTAATGTGACAAGCAATGACACATCACTATGGAAACATTAATCTGACAAATTCTAAATGACGGTCGCCTGAAAAACCAACACAGTCTCATGAAGATGCGTATCTTATACCACGAGTGTCATTTCTCATGGCATTTATATGCCAAAAATGTTTTTGCGCATATATGGTACGCACTAAAAAACCCTGGGTTAGGTTTTAGGGGTAGGGTGCGAGAGTCGTGCATATCATACGCCAAAAGTGCGTATGCATATGTACGCGAAAATCACGTGCCATATACACGCGAAGAAAATGTTTTTGCCGTATAAATGCCATGACAAATGACATTCGTGCCATACATACTAACTTTCATGAGTATCGAGCTTGAAAAACTCACGCTGGTGGGTCAGTTCGAATATTTTTAAACTTATGTGTAAACGGGTGTGAATGTGTGAAAAGTGAAAGCCTTATGCATTATATTGAAACTTTGTCTGATGTTGTTATTGTCATTGCATGTTTTTGTTATTTTCCACATGATTAAGACATTAGTCTTTGTATGGCGATAAAACAAAGCTTGTTGCCTTTTTTAAGTGGGGATTGGGGGTGCGCCAACCCGATTGTTGGCGAGTGTATTTGCTTACGAATGTATACAACGAGTGTATACCGAATGTATGCTTCCTACATAATTTTTTTTTTTTAGATCAATCAGTGTTTTTCAACCGTGGAAGAGGTCAATAAATCAGAAACATTACATTTTACCTCAGGGAAGTTAATTTAAATGACCAGCACGTTAAAAAATAGCTATACGAGGGAAGTAGCTATTTTGTAAATATGTGTGCTATACATGTGTATATTATTTTGTTTATATAATTAAAATATTATAATGTTTTTTATAATAAAAATGCATTATGTTATTGAGTTATTTTTAACTTTTTATAATAGATAATACCAGCTGTCAGTAGTCTCTCTAGAAAAATTTTCAGTGTATCTACTGCACCTAATATGTATCCTAATGAATCAATATTAAATCAAGATCAGAATCAAATCACAAGAATCGAATTGAAATCATGAAATTTTTAGAGAAGCAATAATAAAAACAGTAACCTACCAGTCACTGTCCCATGTAAACATTGCTAAACCTAGTAAAATTATTAGCCTACCAAATGTTTTGACAATCACCGTGATGTAAAAACAAACTTGCACCCCTTCATGCATGCCCCTAAAACATTTACAATTGTCTATGAATTTGATTTTATTTTGCGACACCACTTTAGACAGCCAGGCATTGAGTTGGGACAGTCCAATAACTATCTCATCACTCCTTCGAACCAGAAAGGGTATAGAGCCAAATTACAGTGCCTGACATACTTACGAAGTTACCAAGTTCACACCTCTTAAATGTTAATTTTGGTGATCTCCGACTGGCGAAGTGGAACATCATTATTGCCAAAGTGAATATTAATCTTAGTAGAATTTACGATTAGCATTAGCCAGCACTTTTAAATTTGCTTTTGATGTCAGGCGTCTAACCAAGAGGTACAAGCCATAATGAACTAATTTTTGTAATTTAAATGCTGTTTCTTTGTCAGGCATTCAAAACACAAAAATGTATAAAGAGACAACAAATTAAATTCACAAAACAGCTCCTAATATATTGAATAAATAAACAAACTGTTGAAATCAGATCTACAGTACTATACACCCTCTCAACTATCTGTTTGGTCTACATGTGATTGAAACAATTTTAAACAATGGAAATAAGAGCATGAGGTATGATTGACGGATTCATTTGTTGTATAGCGATGGTTAAATGCTGTAAGACAGTAAATAGGAGATAACAGTGTCAGTCCAAGTGTTAGATAAAGTCAAGCCTGTTGGTTAGAGAGGATGTGGTGGATGATATTAATGAGCATATTAAAACAGGAGATGGAGAGAGAGGCAACAGAGTAAACAGTTCTCAGCATAGCTGAAATTCCTAAGAGTAAACCCACTGAATTCCACTCCTCTACATGAATCAGATCACTGCAGCTCCAGCCCTATTTGTTCTCTGCCTCCCTTTTACTAACCATCTGCAGTCTTTTACTGGATTGAGATCTGCACTGCGTTCATAGTTCAAGAAATTAACACTGTTCAGAGGGGGAAAATACCCTGAGATGAAATATTAAGCCATAAATTTATCACTTCTGACTTTAACCTCAAACACCTACTTTCTTTTTCAATTAACCTTTAGGAACTGCCTTTGTGGGTGTGATAGAAGTAACTTCTAAGCACATGGCATGTGTTTCAACGATTTGTAACACACATGAACTTAAAGTTCATCTATCCCAGTATTACAGTGATGGATGTCAACAGTCCATGAGGATGAATAAACATTACTTAATATCAGTTTTGTTGAGTGCAGTGGAGTTCGAGCCATGTTTCATCACGGTTCTGCCCAGTTAAGTTGGACTGGACTGAGTGCAGTTAAGCAAAATGGAAATGTTAAGTTGAACTAAGTCTAATTTAAACAGACCCATTTGATTTGCATTGCATTTAGATGAACTAAACAGAGCTGCATTTCAGATTCGCAGAACCATTATCACAAATGGATCAACTTAGCTCAATATAATTTGGAGAAATGCAGCCCAGGTTACATATGTTGGCTGGCAGTGTTGGGCAAGCTAAGCTACCAACAAAATCATTATTTAAGATAAGCTGACAGCTGTTGTATAAGAGAAAGTTCCAAATCACAGCCAACTACAAAGTATGTGGAAACTAAGGTAAACTAAAACAAGTAAAACTCACAATTCTAAAAAATATTTTTTTTTCCCTCAGAATTGGACTTCATAACTCACAATTAAGAGTTTATATCTAAAGGAAAGTCATAATAACAATATATAAATTTATGATTGTGAGGAAAAAAGAAAAAAAGCTGAGATTATCTTTAAAAAGTGTTTTATTCATGGTGGAAACAAGCTTCCATACTAAAGTGAGTAATCTAGAGGAAAAAGTGATTAAAACTGAAAAATATAAAATATTGTTAAGCACAAAGTATCTCATTCAAATGAAAACAGAACAGTTTAAATGTCTGCTGTTTTACCAATTTATTATTTTTTTAATAGGTGAATATTACTGGATCCACTTAGTTGCATTTGATCATGATCATCACAATAAAACCAAGATTTTCAAACCAAATACAATGGTTAAGTTTCTCAAAAAATGCCTTTCAAAAGGCTACTGTGGTGGAAACACATATAGCTTATTTGATAACGTACATTATATTAATGATTTCCATTGTCAGTAGAACTTGTATGGATATTTCCAAGGACCTTAAAATGCCATGGTATCAATGGCAATCCTATGTTATTGTTTGGTACATTGTTTTTATGTACAACGTTTCAGGTGCAGGTTTGGTTTGAAATGATTGTAAGATCCACTTTCATTCAGCAACATTTCTTTTCTTCAGTTTTATGGAGTGAGAAACCACACCTAATGATTTGAGTAGCTGTCTTTGAAATCGCCCTCATACTCGCATTAATTACTAATAGTCCCCTTGAAGTGCAAAATGAATGGAGTCAATGGAGTCTAGACAGCCTAAATTTGTCTCTTTCATCCGACTGCCATCTAGAAATCTCAGTATTTAATGTAGGTTCAAATCTAGATTTCAGATTTGATTTCAGTCAGAAACGACTGTTGCCAGCTTCTACACTGGTCTTACCTTGTGAATACGCAGGATGTGAGACCGTAACCTGCCACCATCTGGACCTATGCAAGCATCAGCTATGGATGACAAAAGTGGTACACAAGATTAGTCCCTGGATACATTCTCTGAGACGCACCCTGTCACTCAGGAATCATGGAGCGTAACATTCCTGATTCCTGAGACGGGGTCATGAAACATCTAAGGTTGAACCTGTAAATATGTGTGTGTAGTTTACTATTGCACTTATAGTTACAAATGCATTGCCCACTTAATGTTCAGTACTGACAAAAGATTGTTCGAAATATGAAGACATGTTATAATTACTTGGTTTTCTCTAGGTTTTAGATAGGAGCAGACCTTCCAGCAAAGAGGCAAGAATAATCCTAAAAAGGTCTGTTGAGACAAAGGTAGTCTACCCTTTGATCTCTAGGAAGGGGAGATGTTGTTGCTATGGTGTTCAAGGTTGGCGCAATTGAGATGATGTCATGTCATGGCGATGAGGAAACGCCAGTCAATGGAACATGGTTTGTTTAACGTTGCTTAAAGGAAGTAAAAAAAAAAAAACACGTTGATATAGTTTGAATCCAGAGTCATTATTTAAAATATATGACACAGGAAAGTTAAATCCGCCTTAACATTCTGGTCTGCTTCCGGATGTCACAATGCCTTCAAGTGGTATTTCTGGTTGTAATCAGTCCTTAACTGACCAACCAGCGTCCATTGGAAGAATGCTAACGTGTTAGCATCTCCTCACTACTACGCCCTAAAAGTATGTACTCTTTTCGTGAGAAAAAGTACATACTATTGATTGTGTAGGAAAAGAGTAGGCAAGCTTTGGGACAAACTACTTCATCATATTTAATGGACAGCACTGTTGCGTGCATCCTATCACCCTGGGACGTGCACAGACATTTTGAGGGGCGGGGTTCGACTGAAAAAAGGCTCATTCTCATAATTGCTAAGATAGTTTTAATCTTTTTACTTTTTTTAAACAAGAAAGTAGATATAACACAACTCTGACTTTTTTTCAAAAAATACTTGAAAAGTTAATTTATTTTATCTTCAACAAACTTACTACAATTGTTTTAATTTTCAAAAAAGATGTTCACACAGAAACCATGGTCTCCTCAAGCAGCAAAGGAAACCATGTCACAATGTGCATGTTTTCAATGCTAATAGTTTCATTGAAAACCTAATGGTACACCTAATAGTAACATGGACTTAGTTTCACACTTGAGGGAGGACTGTCACTCATCATCATCAAATAAAATCTTCAAAATCCACATTTAGATGAAGTTAAACCCATCCTCTATCTGTTTGCAGATCACTTCTCAAATTCACCAATTTAGATTTTTTAAATTTCAGGGGAAAGACTTCTTGATGTATGTAAGTCATTACCTTTAATGAATTTTAGGCCATAAAATGTCAAAATTAAAAAAAAAAATATCGGAATTTTCATACAAGGTCATAAATTACATTTAGCCACATCTTTAATATGCTCATTCATTCATTATCACGATATATTTTTTTAATAATATGGTATCAAATTGATTTAATATCGTCAATACTCAATATCAATATCAAGTTCGATAAATGTTCGATAATGTTTATGTTGTGGCAAAAGCGGAACTAATCTGAATTTGAACCGCGCGCGCCTCACAGACTGTTTATCCGCTCGGCTCAAAGACCAAACGGCAGCGCAGCGCGAGCTCACTAGAGCAGACGCCTTTACTCCTGACCTGATATTTAGATACACTATTCAATAAATACATTTGTTTGACAGGGAAGCTGTGCACAAACAGTAACATATATTATTTTTAAAAAAGCAATCCCAAGAAAAGGGCACTTTCTCTCCAGGAATTAAAAGGGCAGGTGCTAAGTAGTTCTGAGTGGTGCACGTAACTAGTTTAACGGTGCTAGAACAGGTTCACTCGACACAACCCTCGGTGCATCCTGAGTGTAATTCCCATGTCTCGCCAGAAGAGAGCGCCTGCAGCTGAATCATCCATCCATCCATCTTCCCAACTGCTGGTCCAATGTGGCTACAGCATAATATCATACAGGTAAATTCCTTTTAAATCAATTCATTTAATTGTTAAATTGAAGTTTATTCATAGTTTCCATGCCAGAGCTCAAGATAGGTAAAACAATTAAGGGGTTGAGGGTCTGTCCAAATAAACTTCCCTTCCCTTGTTTACTTGATAAAGTTTAACACATTCTCAAAATAGGTATTCATTCCCACTGCGGAAAGTGTTTAGGGAAGTGTCTAAAAGTTTTGTTTTATTGGTTTTAAGAATTAGGCTACAACTACAGTCACTGAATAAACAGAAAATAAGACACAAACATAAACAGTGACAAACTAAAAAAGGTGAATAAAATATGAAAATGTTTACTAATGGAAATTTACAGGTTTCTTATTTTTTAAACATAACATCATATATAGGTATTGCTGAACTGAACTTATTCCTCCAAATTTACATTTATGAATACTAAATTTAGCTAAACAGAAGTGTGTATGTCTAAAGCAGCCCATGATGTGACCGATTAAGGCGAAGAATCCGAACTCAAAAGAGCGATTTCTTTGTGAATAGGCCATTGCTATTCTACACAGCCAACAAAAACGGTGGGTATCAGACATAGGCTATTTGTTGACAGTTTTGGGAAATAAATAGTGATGTGTTATGCTTCTGAGAGATGTTTGTAACTTCACTGTTTGTAGTGAGGAAACTGCCCAAAGATTATTTTCTGTAAAGTTTATGTGGCACATTTATTCAGTGTCATCTGTCCCTGAGACTTTATATGAATCTAATGGTGTTTTAAAAAAGTAGATTTTAAAATTATAAGGGTGTGGTCTGTGACATGTGAGCATAACATTTCGAGTTCAAAATGTAGATACAAGCATGAGGAGCTTGAGGTTTCAGTACCCCTGAGAGCTTGTCTCATGAATCAGTCCAACAATATACTCACTTAACTTGATCTGTCGGATGATGCTGTCAGTTGGTTATAGATTAACTAACAAATGGGCTGTAGATTATTACAGTAACCTCAGCAATGAAAATGTACCACACTTTTGAATCAGCATTTTACTATCTCTTGTCTCTAGCCATTTGCCAGCTGGAGTGACATAGTGTCTGTGGCCTTGTACGCTTAAAACCTGGAGAGCAAATGCATCAGCTTGTTGCACTAGAGTAACCTGGTTGGCTTTACGGTGAGCTTCAAGGCCTAGAAATGCAGTGCAATGGAAAATATGTACTTCTGCTGGAATTCACAGGGCTGTAACAGATAACTTAATGCGCTAAATTCACTATATTCATCTCATAGACAGTACATAAATATACTACTTAGAAAGAGAGAGGAAAAAAGTTTATATGAAAAATAAAAAGGGGAAGGAGAACAGAGGTGTGAGTTGTATGTAGGACTTGGTGTTCCTGAGTCCTTCCTCTACTGGGACACTGTGCCTGTGTTCCAATACACGTCATACATCTTATCTCACTAAACAGGGTATGCACTCACATGCATGTGCCTATAAAAGTACAGAGTCCAAGTACAGAATGACACACCTCTCTCGATGTCATTTGGTAACATCAATCTTCAGGTTTTTTTTTTTTTTTGCAATGACTGAGGTTTGGTTCCCTTCCGCATTCAAGCAGGGTGCTAATACACATAAAGGGTTAGTTCACTGAAAAATTAAAACTCTTTCAATCATTTACTTATAATGAAAACCCTCATCATTCCAAACCTGCATTTTATTTTTCCTTCAGTGGAACAGAAAGGATTTTTTTTTCTCAGCACATCGAAAGTAAATGGGATTTGGCAGCAGCATTTTCGTGTAAATGAAAGGCCAAAAAGTTTTCAGCTGAAACGAAGTTACGTAAACTGCTCGTTAAGTCTAGCATTTACAACATTAAATCCTAGATTTTTATTTTATTTATTTATTTGTTTTTGTGATAAGGACTGAACGGAATGCATTTTGCTCAAATAGCAGTAGCTCTTGAGTTTGAGAAGATGTTGAAAAGCATACCACGTAATTTATGTCCAGTTCCATTGACTGCAGCAGGACACTGTGCAAATCTGACTTGGTAAATCAATGTCCAGGTTTTTGTGCCCCTCCTCCTCACAGTTAGCACAAACACAAGGAATGCATTTTGTATTCAATTTTAATTTACAATGCACAAAAACCCAGTATACATTATGTAAAAAAGCAAGTTGCCCAGCAACCCTCATACTAAAGCAAAATATGCCAATCAAATATTCATGAAATATTGACTTTCAGTCTCATTTTTAAGAAGTTTTACACAATAGCTTTATTTTAGCCCAACCTGATACAACAATACAAAAGTATGCAGTCGCCAATTCGGTATTCGTTCTATAGAGCATCGTTTTTAATTAGTTGTGTAAATGGTTCTAATCATGCATAGCCTTTCATGCTTTTTTTGTTGTTTTGTTTAAATGTTTAAAACTTCAGGTATAGAAAATGAAAATATACATTAATTGAAGATGCTTCAGACATCTTAACGAGATTGCCTTGTCTTTTCTTATCCTCCCCTTTTTAATCTGCTCTTAAACATCGTAAAGGCTGTCTGGTGAGGCTATGACATATAGCCTGAGGTACAAAAGTATATCTACAGCGACTCCAAGAACACACAGCTCTATGAGAATCAATGAGGGCAACTGTCACGTGGCTATTCCAATAACTTTTAGTAACACTTGCTGCATATGTACAGTCAAACATATTTCTCTGAGACTCGTCAGGGAAACAAAATAGCAAATATTTGATGTAGTCAGATAGTCAGCTTCTTCGGATAAGTTACTTTTCAATATAAATAAATATGGGGCATGTCAGGTGATTGATGACTTGAAATTTTCAGCACCAGTCATTCCAAATCCTTCTCATCTGCATCATTGCCACAGTATTTACACAGACACAAAAGTTGCTGTTATGAAATAAGTTTGTGTTAATTTAGCTACCAACATCCTACCGAATCGGCTCAGAGCTAATATTCTACTCTATC
Organism: Hybognathus amarus; assembly: GCA_030378365.1. Classification (NCBI taxonomy): domain Eukaryota; kingdom Metazoa; phylum Chordata; class Actinopteri; order Cypriniformes; family Leuciscidae; genus Hybognathus; species Hybognathus amarus. The sequence continues at coordinate 463,973 of JAQIUQ010000256.1, read as the reverse complement.
TTTCCTTCTCCACCCTTGTCAGAATTGGAGGCTTAACTGTAGGGATTTAAGGACTACTGGTAATTGGAGATACTGTCTGGAGTCTGATGCAATATGTTTTGCCTGTCTACAGTCTGTTACCATAGATACAACAGTGTATTTGCTATAAGAAGACATGGTCAACAAGTGAAGAGTTTGAATCAATCCAAGCTTACTTCATCAAATTTTTGGTAGCCCTAATTTCAAGTCATAATGAATAATGTTAACAGATTGTGTTATTGAATCCTATCATCAGACATTAGAGTGGAGTGATTGAACACATTTACTATTATTTACAGTCAACTCTTTGTGACCAGCTTTGACCGGATTTCAAAATTGTCTACCGAGAAGCTTTCAAAGTCCTCTAGGATATTGCAAAGTTTCAAGACACTGAAACATGGTGCTTTGCAATTGAAAGGTGCTATAAAAGTTATCTCCAGCACATCAAATCAGAGTGTGGTTTGGACTTTCTGCAGTTGCTATGGCCATAATGATACAATACGAGTGTAAAAGAAACTAAATTTGAGTGCACAAACAGAAGTTAACAAGTTAAGCACTGCAGACAGTACACATTCCAGGACCAGAAGGGGAGAAAGCATAATACGATCAAGTAAAATGATTTGCCTAGAAAGCCTCCACACCAGCATAGCACACTGCAAACCAATATCAGGCCCTCACTGGCTGCCGTTACTGCTGCTGTTGTTGTTGTTGTTGTTGCAGATGTCTTGGGGCCTCCACCAGAAGCTGGGTTGTCTGCGAGATTGGTGAGCATGCTCTAGAAACAGGTCTTTGAGCACACTCAGTTCTTTGCTAAGCAATTTGATTTTGGCCTCCAGTCTCTCGTTCTCCTCCTTCAGCTCATTGACGCGCTGTTGGGTGTCTTGTGCCTTTTGCTTGCTGCGCATGCGGCTCTTCTTTACAGCCAGGTTGTTGCGTTCTCTCGTTGGCGGTACTCGTCGCTATCTCTTATCCATACTATTCTTTTTCATCTTGCTGGGTGGTGTAGCCTTTCCCCCACCTTCCGGGACTCACTGGAACTAATTGAGGAACCTGTCAGAATAAGAATAATGTCACACATAGTAATAAGAAACAACATATCCAGTATATGGCTAATTTGTGGTTTTGACTAGTGCTGGGCTGGTATAAAATCCATATCAAGGTATTTTAAAAAATTATGCTGTGGTGAGCAGGATCGAGGCCGAGTGATGTGAGGGTGTCGAGGGCTGGTGGCGTGAGTGTCAATGTAACGAACACCTGCGAGCCGCATCGATCTCGCATCTCTCACGGGGAAGACGACGACAGAAGGAGGCAGGAACCGGCGAATGCACTGTCGTCACTCCTCCTTTATGCTCCGCTACTCCGTGAGAGATGCGAGACCGGTGCGCCTGAACGCGCGAACATTCAACACTTAATAATAAGATAAACAAATACAAAATGAAAGTAAAGCCAGCAGCCCCTCACGGATGACTGCTGGCCACAGAAACGAACACAACATAAAATCAGGCCTGTTATTACAATATTCAATATGTGTTACGATAATGTTTTAAGTGTGTAAAGTAAATTTCTAAAGTTAAGATTTAAAAACTGAAAATTATATAACCAACATACATGTTTCACGTTCTTTTTGTGAGAAGGAAGCATCCCTAAAAGGGAACCAGTATTTTACTGTAGAATTAATACATAAGAAGTAAGTGTCATTTTAACGTCAGTGTAAACCAGGGGGTTTAGGGTTTCAGGTAGGTATACATTAGTTTTTTTATTTAACAACAGAAATGTAATAATCAAATATAAAAATAAACCTTGCTTAGTCATCAGTGTATGAATGAAATATATTTTGATTCTTATTAAACCTGCTAAAGTTATTCAGTCAAGAGCAGTGAGTGATTTTCTCTTTGTCTCTTGTGGTTTGTATTAATATTAAGAACAGAGAGAAGCAGGTTTATTAAGCTGCTGTCCCTTTAAAGGTCCAGATATACTTCAAGCAAAATTCGAAGACGAACTGATATGACTTTAATTTTAAACAAAATCAAAGTTTGTTTGTGTTAATTTCAGGAGTTTTAAACTGGAAAAGTTTCTGGAAAAGTTTGCTCCGGCTGGTAAACACCTTCGAACTCCCATTGGTGCATGGCAATTATCGTAATAGGTAGCTATGTGCTAAGGGTCCGCCTTCTTTCCCATGGAAATTATTTTTTGGTTTAATTTCTTCTGTTGAGTCCGTCAAGGTCAGACATTCACGGGTAAAAACGTTAAAACAGTGGAGAGTCGCTTTATAGTAGAAAATGTGAATGAAGATGAAATGTACTGCTTTTTATGTTTAATACTGTAAAGCCTATTGTATTCAGTGCAATATAAATAAACGTGACTTTCTTGGATTTACAATTGCTAAGCTTGTGCAAATATCCACATTGCTTTGAGTTTGATCAGATGCTTATGCTTTCTTTAAAAGATATTTACATATTCATCTTACCGTCACTCTCAGCAGTGTGGGTGGTTGTTGTATGTTTGCTAACAGTATATCACTGGTCATATAATTCAAACCCTAAGCCAAGAATGAAGTATATTGTGAGTATAGCGGGCCTTAAGAGCTGCACGAACAGCTTAAGAGCTTTTTCGCAACCATTTAGTCCACTTTTGAAAAAGTTCACATGAATATTCACCAAGATGAGCTATTTGACATGATTTTGTGTATATTTGGCCATGTAAGCTACAGAAGAGAACTGATTTCAGGATCACATGGTTTCCGAGAGGCTGCTTGCTTCCAGTGCGCGCGAGTACTTAGCTCTTTAATTTAATTTAAACATTAAGCATGATGTCACACATAAAACAGTTATGTGTCCAGTCTATTCTATGATGTCTGCGAAGACCTAAAACCTGGACTTTTTTGTAATCTTTAAAAATGTAGGGCCTAATTAAAAAAAAAAAAACATTTGTACATTTTGGTGTATGAAAATCATGCAGTCATAACATGTTAATCATACCATGGTTTAAGCACTGCATGCTTTAATCTTAGTTTGCGGAGTCATTTATATTCATAAATGCATGGGTGAATAGATTAGCTTGTTGATGTGTGTACCTGCTGTAGTCCTGCAGCTCCTGCGGGGTTAAAAGCACTATTATGAGGCTGATTCTGTATAACACTGACACCGTTCTGATCTGTGCTGGATATCTTCTGCTGCAACTGCTTGTTCATTTGGATCCACTTCCACTGTCTTTTTCTTAGCCTCTCCGACCTATGCTGTCGGGCTTCCGCAGAATCTGGGGTTGATGTTAACTGGTATTATGTGAAGCTGGATGCCACAAAATGCAGCCGTGTGCCTGAAAACCAGACAGAATGGAGAAAAGTAGTTATACAAGGTACTCTGCACACATCAGCATCATTCTCCATCACACTTATACATATTTTGTTGGCACACAATCCCCACCTGAACAGATGCTTTACGCAAAACGCAGTATTTCAGCAAAATGCTGCAACACCTGAAAGTCGGGTCAACTCGCTTGTGCTTATCCGTTAGCATTATGTTGTTGCAATCCGACTGTGCCATGTCAATGTGCATATGTGGCAAATTTTCTTTCTCTCATGAGCTCGAGCTCAAGTGTTGCCCGCGGTTGCATCATCGCTCGCGCGCTCCCACCCGCTCCTTTTTTACACGGGAGAAGGGAAACTCCGTAGTCATGCAGAACTATGCCGAGCTAAAGTTAACATTTTAAACAAACATCAGAGTAGTGACGAAACGGTAAAGAAAATGAAAGTTTATTAGTGAAGATTTTAAAGCCATAGAGTGTTTTGAGCCATGAAAGGCTGGTTACATCATATACGGAACTGTGGGAGTGAAGGGGAATACCGCTGACTAGCTTTCAACAACAGTATGCCTAACTTACATAAAAATGGCAGCAGATCCAGTAAATCAGTATTGTATTCTAATAGCGTTAAACCATGTACAATGTTGATACAAATGTCACTTTAGGGCTAATCTAACGTTTCGTGCGTCCGTAGCCAGTGGGATCAACTGCAGGTTAGCAGGTTGGCTAATAGTTGGCACATTCCTAACCATGACGTCAGGCCTCTAACAATGAACTTGATAGCTCATAGAGGCTTGGTTTCTACATTAAAAGTTACGTGAAGGAATAAGAACGATTCGCAGTCGATCGCGATCATGTTTAATCGTCGGTTATGAATCTCTAGCTTGCCTCTAGATCCGGAAGTTAAAGCTATTTTGCAATCGAGTGAGCGGTACCGATCCTGTTAGCGAGCCATCGGTTAATTGATAAAAAAATACATTCGACAGTCTGTATCGCTATCTTACAATATCCCGCAAAAACTTACCTTGAAAACGTTCCAGGCTTACAAGTCACCCACTTGAGTTAATAAAGAATAATGTCCTCTTTGTTCACTGAAAAATAAGCACAGGTTGAGGTGTTATTGTTTGGTAAAGCGGCGCTTGGGAGTATTGCGAAATCTTGTGACCATGTAGGGAAATCTGCTCTCGCAACCAATCAAATCAGAGGGTTGGGAGACGACGAAAGGACTCTTTGATTGACATGTCCCTAAACGCAATCAGGCTGCATTTCTCGGTTTGGGGCGTGTTCATGCGGTAAAACATTTGATCTGTCAAGAATACTAAACGTAAAGCTCGTTTCATAAAGCTGGTGAAAATTAGGATTATTAAAAGGAAGTATTTTCAAAGATTCTTAGAAGCGAGAGCCAAGATAAATAAAGTTATTATTGGTAATACTCTAGTTTATAATTTTGCGCTGGTAGCCTATCTTTGGACATATTATGGTAATGGTAAATTCTTGCATTTTCGACTTCTGGTAATTATTCTGATTGACATTCAACCAACAAATGAAAGTTGACATAATTAGTCTAAAAAAATCTATAAAATCGTGTCATGTTAATGGCTAAAGTCTTGTGTTTGGATGTCTCGCATTACTTAAAGGCACAAATTTCCCTATCATCTTTCCCTCCAAAATAGACTATTTCAGTTCCATCTTTAATTTACCCCACAATATTTTTTGATGCCGTGTTTAGAAAAAAAAAGTCATTTTGAATCTAACGAGAGGACTTACTTTGTTTTTAATACATGTATCATTATGGCTCCAATACATATTGGAAATTTAGGTAATTATAATCTGCCATGAAAGCAGACCAAAATAAATCAACAGAACAACGTAATTAGGCTATAACACATCAGTTGCTGGCCTCGTCTATTCTTTTAAATTTGTGCCAGGCTCGCGCTGTAACAATAGAGGGAGCTCCCAGACTGCTCACTTTCAGCGCATGCAATTGTCAGTTGATGTGTGCTCTCCAGCTTCTCTCGCTCATAGACGTGTGCTGTGCTGCGGAAAATGTAAAAATAAACACAACAAATGAACACAAAGATAAAATCAATTATTCAATGGGATGGCTGGCTTTATTTTTGTTATTTTTGTTATTTTTTGGGTGAGATTTAATGTGGAGGCGATTCATTTGACTTTTAATTTATTAAAACAATTTCATATGGCATAGCCTATAGGTCTATGTGGTGCCTTCATTTTTGTTTACACATTTATTTATTTTCTCTCTCTCTTTTAATTGTTTTACTTAAATAATTTGAATCACATGCATGAAGGCTAACATATGCGTGCTGAGCGACAGTCCTGTTCGTAACCGCTTTGCCACTGTAATTTGTCTCATGCTAGTTTGGTCTGCGCTCACCTCCACCTCTCTTTATAAAAATCTTTTTCCCAACTTTAAGCGTGCATTTCCATTTCACAACACGCCTCCAAAGGCTGCTACAATACTAGACTCATTGAGCATCAACATCTGAATTAATTTAAATCTACAATGTGAAAAACAAAACAACATAAAGATGCATTGTTTAATTTAATGAATTATTTTTAATTTTCTGAAACGATTGCATATTATTTTACCTATAATTAAATAATATTTGCATTTCTGAAGGACCAGGTCGATCAGTGCGTGCGTTGAGCTTTCGCGTAGAGATCATGCAGTGAAGCATTAGGACCCAGAGCACGCCCGCCCTCCAAACTCCAAAGCGTATATAAGTGCACTGAGAAAAGTATTTGACAGATGTGAGGCTCACATGCTGATGGTGTAAGTGTCATATTAAAGGCGATCTTGAGTGGCGTTTCAGCCGTTAAGCTTTCATTCGCTTCACAGCCAAGCCACGACAGGCTGCGCGCTCGCCTGTCCCGAGAACTTGCTTTTACTGCAAACAAGCTGGATTCCCGGAGCTCTTCACCATGTCTGGCAGGTTTTAGATATCCCATGGAGCAAGCAAACCTCTACGAGGTCGCCCCACGGCCACTGATGACCAGCCTTGTACAGAGTCAGCAAAACCCTTATATCTACAAAGACACCGCTGGAGACCTGAGCGAGATCTGCGAGAACGAGAACTCCATCGACATCAGCGCCTACATTGACCCCTCTGCCTTCAACGACGAGTTCCTGGCTGATTTATTCCACAACAGCTCCAAGCAAGAAAAGCTCAAACTGGCGAGCGGAGACTACGATTATCCCCACGGTGCCAATGGCACCACGGGGGCCCGCGCAGATGTATGGCTGTCTGAACAGCTATATGGATTCCTCGAATTGGAACCCATCTACGACAGCCATGCTCGAATGAGACCCGTGGCCATCAAACAAGAGCCCCGGGAGGAAGATGAGCTCAGCCACTCGATGCCACCCACATACCACCACTCTCAGCACCACGCGCCGCATCTATCCTACCTTCAGCACCAGATCGCGCACTGCGCGCAAACCACCATGCACCTCCAGCCGGGCCATCCCACACCTCCGCCGACGCCCGTACCCAGCCCGCACCACCAACACAGCCACCTGCCGGGGGGCTCCATGAAGATGAGCGATCGAGGAAATCCAAGAAGCAGATCGACAAGAGCAGCGTCGAGTATCGCATGAGGAGGGAGCGCAACAACGTAGCCGTGCGCAAGAGCCGGGACAAGGCGAAAATGCGCAATGTGGAGACGCAACAAAAAGTGATCGAGTTGTCGACGGATAACGAAAGACTGCGCAAGAGGGTGGAACACCTTACGCGAGAACTGGAGACGTTACGGGGCATCTTCAGGCAGCTCCCAGACGGCTCGTTTGTCAAAGCCATGGGTAACTGCGCCTAACGGAGCGGGCTGAACTTTTGAAGTAACTTTTGCGTGATTTTTACGTCTGCTGGATAAACGCTGACACATTCTGAAAGTGTATAGGAGCCAGGCAGCTGCGGTATACATGTGCCTTTTGTATAAAAAAAACAAACAAAAACGATAAGCTCATCTTCATACATTTGGACTAGCTCGTTGTAGGTGTAGTCTCGTTAGAATGTGTTAGCTACGCGAAAAATATCAGTGCAGCTAATGGGCATGATTTCACCCTGTCGATCTACATTTTATGTTAAGTTTACCAGCTTTCCTACTTCCCCCTTGCCCCATTGGGTTACATACAAACCTAAAGCGACAAAAAAATAAATAAATAAAAAACGTTCCTGCCATAGCAGGCTGTTTTTCCACCACACCTGCTGCTGCACAACATTCACTGTATGTATATTGTTGATTTAATACTTTTTTTGCAGAGGGTGTGTTTGTTTAAAGGACGGCAATAGACAAAATGCCAAAGCATAGGACTGGAACTCATTGTTTTTTTTTTTTTTTTTACTGTGGTAGACTATCTGTCATTCATAACGCAGACTGTATGCACTATGTCGTCCAACGCGACCTTTGGAAGCGCATTGTGAACATTTTTCCATGATTCGGGTACTGATCTGTAAAACGCCTGTCAGTATACGCTTTTAGAGTAAACGCTTTGTATTTATGCAATATGATTGATACAAAAATGTGAAAGGGTGCATATCTCTATGCAATGTCTGTTGCTGTCATGAGAATAATTCCGGTGGACGATCACCGTGTGCTTTCTCACTGGTTTTGCAGTGAAGTCCTGTCTTGCTCTGTAAGTGTGTGCATTTCATGTGAACTTTTTCTCTTTTTTGTACATCAACACTCGAGCAGAGACCTGTTTCAGTGCCTTTTGAGTTTTGCTGTCTTTATCGTCATCACTGACTGAACTTGGACAGAAATACACAGCAAGGAAAAGGAAGCACTTTTTCTTTTTATTTCTTTTTTACAAACGGCATATTGCAAATGTTATACGAATGTTTAATATGTTTCAGTTTTAAAATGAACATTATATATAAATATAATATATATATATATATATGCTAAAATGATGAATTAAAACATTGTCTTACATATGTCTCATCCATTGCCTTCTCATTTTGAGCAGTTTTGCAACTAAATAGCCTATGTGTTTATGGCTTTAGTTTGTTTATAGCTGTGTATTTGTAGCTAATTCACCTTACTTTTCTTAGTTTGTCGCGCTTGTGTCTTGTATAATTTCATCAGTTAGCCTACTCTGTATGATAGTATGATTTCTTTAGTTAGCCTACTCTGTGTAGCATCAGCCCAAGTGTTTAGTTGACACATGCAATTCTGCTCGAACACCGATAGGTGGCGCTCGAAAGTCGTTTAAGTCCAACATGCATATATTTTTGTGAGTAAACACATGTGAGTAAAACTGGAAACCAGAACTAACTGGAATAAGACTAGTAAAATAACTTTGTTTATAGTTTAAATGAAAGCTTCCACATCATTTGTCTTTTACGTGAGAAGAAGGCGTTTCCAGAAGGATCCCTTCAGCTCATGCACAGCGCTATTTACAGTGAGTTGTTGGACTTTTAATTGAGTTCACATTGAACACTATGTAACTAAAAGTTCAGGGTCACTGATAACGACTTGTGAGTACCACTTTCATTGATTAATGCCTCAGCCCTTAGCTCTGAATTGATCAAATTATCCTCAAATGAGATAATGTAGAGTGCTACTGATGTCTTTATTTCTCTTGAGTATACTTTTCATAGAGAATGAGAGATAGGCTCTCTGTGACTTGTGGAGACATGTTACACTTCATTGTTGTCAATTGACATGTTTTTACATTATCAGCTGTGGAATGATTGAATCAATAAATCAAGCCCCTTTCCAAACCTCTGTTGCAGATAGAATGATGGCACACAAGGAATCTGTCTCAGCCAGGTTCAAGCATAGTTGTTAAGCCAACATTTTCAGTCTCACTTGTACTTGCCTGCCAGCTCTGTTCTGTGGCCAGCTCTTTTCCTCATTCAGCTTCACCTGTGAATGATCTGCTTTGTCCCACTTTCTATCATAAGTCAGAGAGAAGTTTCTGTACACTTTCATTATTCTAGATTATGCCATGTTTTAGCCAAAGACAAATCACCTACACCCACTGAATCTGCCCAATAATATTAATTCTGAACTGAATTCAACTTAAATGGGGAAAGTACTGGTAATTGTGTTGAGACTTTTCCCAACTTTCTGGTTGAAAAATATTATGGAATCTGAGCAACAAGTTAATTGTAGAATATTATATACATTTTTTATGAATGATACATTTTTCAAGAATAAAAGCACATTTTTACATCATTGTTTTTAGTTCTGATCATTTAGTTTAAAAAGATTATTAGCCACAAGTTAGGAATGTAACTTTCTGTATTAAATAATTGTAAAGTAGCCTGCCTTAATGCTGATTAAAAACAAAGGATGATGACTATAATGATAACTAAAGATTTAATAACTCAATTCTTTGAAAATAGTCTACTCTAATATCTATGACAATATTGTAGGAATCACCTTCAGATTTTTTTTCCAGCTGATGAACAACAAAAACATTGAGAGCCAATCAGAATCAACCTAACTTTAATGAGCTTGAGCATTTAAACTGGCAGATGACATCATTTTAATGATAAACAGAACATTATCATCCTTTTATTATAGATGCCAAAAGTGATCTTTCTCGGTGTGGACAGGCCTTTAGACTAGAGTCTATTGCAGCAGGAACTCCTTTACGTTGAATATAAGTGCTTTCTGAGCGCTTGGATTTTTTCTCTTACCAGTCATATCTAGAGCCAAATATTGTATTTGTAATCTATGAAATCCCATTACTGGATAAAAAGCTATTGTACATACTGTGCAACAGAAGCTAGTTCTGTTTAGGAAACGTGTGGGAAAAATGGCTTCTCTCCTCCATGAAGCTAAAACCTGGATGCCTCCTTTGCCATCTTATTTCCCGTATAGCTGAGAGAATTCACCAATGATTGAATTTTGTCTTCTCTCTGTCCAACATTTGACATGTTAAGAGAAAAGCCAAATCTAACCTGACTTTATGTGAGCTTAATGTGTAGTTGTGTGCAGCTGTGTCATGTTCACTTTGTTTAGTTAAATTCCTTTGCTGGGGTGTGTTGTTTTTAACTCTGGTCAAACACCTTGAGAATGCCTGAGATGATAGCAAGAGTAAATTGAGAAGCAGCCAAGTGAAAAGAAGTGTTTTTTTATTAATCAAAGAAAATGCATTCACTAAAACAAAAGCTGGAGCAATATTTAAATCTAACCGTTTAGCATTCTGCTGTCATTTTTTTTCTCATGTGAGCATCTCAAGCAGTTGACTGCCAGTTCCTTTTTCGTGGCTAAGAAGGACGGAGGCTTAGATTATCGGCATCTCAAACTCTCAAACCGTGAAGTTTAGCTATCCCCTTCCTCTGGTCCCAGCAGCACTGGAGCAGCTGTGTGGAGCACGCATCTTTTCCAAACTAGATCTAGATCTACGTAGTGCGTACAACTCTGATCCCAATTCGTTGGGGCGATGAATGGACATTCATCACATTGCATCAGCACCACCTGTTTGACTCCTGTTCCATCCGTGACGCATAGTGTGAACTGACCCCTTAATTGGTGCCAAGTTCAATAATATAATATAATATATATATTAATATAATATAATATAATATAATATAATATAATATAATATAATATAATATAATATAATATAATATATATATATATATATAATATAATATGATATAAGCAGTCTAAAACAGCTCTGCCCCAACTGAACCACAAAATGCAACACATTCGATTGGCTCCGACCTTATAAAAGTGATGGTTTGAACAACTGATTTTTGTTGCATGGTATGGAAACTGGTCTGGGCTTCACTTTTGGGGTTGTGCATGTATAATGATCTGCTCTAAGCCAATGGGTAGAACAGCTTTGTCACATTGAGCATTTAGCTTCCAATACAGTGTATAACTAAATAAAACTGTCAGTTTGAGGTCAAGCAAATATTTCTGTAATTTGGCATGCAGATGGCCAGGACCCTTGTGGGACTGTGATCCGGCCCTAGCTATATTATGAATAATTTTCTTTATCCTAGTCATTACTTAATCATTACATCCATTTTTGCTTATGTTTTAGCAGGTCACATGATCAGAAATTACTGTCAAAACAATTTTAAGTGTAAAACAAATTCAGTTTAGTGTTTATTTTAAATTATATGTTTTTATGAATAATATTTTACATGTCATTAGCCTAAACCCTTAAGTACTATAAATGCTCTTGAATTAATCCAAAAATCAACTTAATAATGGTTTGGGTTTAAAGAAAACATTGAATTGGCCATAACAAAACCTTTGGTAATTATGATAAGAGGAGTAGGAAAATTGTGTTGCCTGGTGTAATTTTTTGTTGTTGTTGCAATAAATTTATATTAAAGTACTTTTTACTTTATATAAGATCATTTCAGCTTATTTAGTTCATTATTTCTGGCATTACTTAATTCCAGGACAATGATACACTGTTTAAGTGCTTTTGTGTGCGCTTGTTTTTCAAGTGAGGGAAATATTTATGTTTTTAATGGGCACACATTCTTTTTTCAGAAGGGCGTTAGACATTTTAAGTTGCAGTGACTGCAACATATTATTTAAATCAAGACACCAATTCACTCTCTGTGTCCTTATCTTTGTCTGTCTCACTGCTTCTGTCTTCCTCGGTTTCTCTTTTACTTTCTCCTCATATCACAAAATGAAAATTGGATGTTTATTTTCCACCTGTGAGTTTGGCTTATTATTTTGCCAGCCTCTGCCCTCTCTTCTCCATTCATATAGCATCTCATCTGCGTCAGACCATCACATACCCCCTAAGCATACAGACTTGTTAGAACAGTGTAATTTTCCACAACAACAGCTGGGTTCAGATTAGATTGTCTTCTGAAGCCTCCAATAGGCTACTTGTGGTGTGATTATCAAGAGCAGATCAAAATATCACCAATCACTGGTTTTGAAACACTTCAAATGCAGTTTAGATTGTTGGCAGTGACTGAATAAAATGTTAAAAATGTTTGTGAGTTGTATTAAAAATGCACAGATTTATTAGCAATGTATTAGTCAGTATTTAATGCACGTTACCATTCAAAAATTTTGGAAAATAATCTATGCACTAGGTTGCATTTATTGAATAAAAAAGGAAAACAAACAGCATTAATAATAATATGATGTTGAAAACATTTGTGCTTTTCACTGATTTTTACATTTACTGATGTAATGTGTCTGTTGAAGTTTTGGGAATTTCAATCCCAAAAAAAAAAAAAAAAAAAAAGAACGGACCTCACGGTGTATTGGATGGTATTTCAGCTGATGTTTTATTGTAAATACATGGACATTCTGCTGGTTTAAAAAAGGTCTTAAAATATCTTTATTTGCCCTTACACAAATTAAGGCCTTACATTACTTGTCCTGTTTCCCAAAACAATTATCTAAGCATATTTAAATCAAGATATATTTACTTGAGATGCAAATGTAAAATGTGTCTTGAAAAGTTAATACCTAAAACAAAAACAAAAATCTGTTAATAAGTTATGAAAACCTCCCTTTGAATTAAATTGATTGTTATGAGCCCATTGCAGATATTTGTTCTTGTTTTAATCATAAACTCACTTTTTGATCAATTTCTTAGATAACAATACTTCATATTTGATGTAATTTTGCAATATATGTTTGCAAGTAAATGTATAATGATTTAAGGAAAAAAAGACAAAAATACTGAGGAAGAACATCACTTTTGTGCTGTGTGATCGGAAGGTACGTGTTATTTAGTGTTTGGGAGCAGGAGCAGTATTCAAGCTACTTTTTTTGTAATGATTTACAAAGTAATGAATATCTGTTGGAAGTTGTATTTTCGAACTTTGAAGTGTTGCTATAAAATCATTGTGTTACTTCCTAGACATTTAAATTTAGAGAACATACTGACAAATTGTGTTCCCGGCAAATTAATTCATTAAATGTACTTTACTTGGTCTTAAAATGACTCCAAGTTACATTTACCTTCATACAAACTTCTGATTTAGAAATCCTGATTTAGATTACTTTGGTCATTTTGTAACACTCATTCAAAGTGAATTAATAATAACACCCTTAATTTAATAACACTGTTATGAGTAATCTTTAGTCAAGTTTACTTATTGCGCTTAATACAAAACAGATTGCTTCAAAGCAGATTTACTATAATGCGTTCGATCTTTAGCAGATCGAATTTGTCTTTCATGCTTTTGATTATGATTTCATAATGCCATAATACACTTGTATATTTAAATGTCTTTTATTTATTGTATGGAATTTTAATAACATCATTTTGTTTTATTATTGGCCATACTCTTATGTGTATCAGCCAGAATTTTAATACAAGTGCATAAAATAGTTTATCTTCATCCTGTTTAGACTTAGACATAAGTCTGGTGTAAAACAGTGAATTAAATATGGTCGTGTATTTCAAAGTTACATATTGGATATTGTTGATATGCATATGCCTGATAGTGCTGAATGTCACAGTATGATGCAGAGTGATTTTTGTTTTGTTTTGTAACTGTACTTTTTGTTCCTTTCACGGTAAAGTGCTGTGTGCAGGCGTGATAGCATCTCTTGTGGTTTTCAGTGGACGGCTTTTTAAACGCATTCTCTTGGCTGTGACATGTATCATGGCTGTATGGAACTGCTTTCATGTTCTGCCTTGTTGTTCAGGTCTGCAGCCTGATAGAAAGATATGCACTGGGGCTCTTGTGGTACTGCTGGTGTGTGTGTGTGAGTGTCTCTGGCTTTTTTCTGAATACTTTGAAACATTTGATCTGATTCTTATAAAAGTTAACACAACATTTTTCTCTCTTTCTCTCGCAGTCATGTGCATGGTTTGAGTGGTAATTATCTCAGTTGCATTATGGATTTTGTCTGGGGAGTTTCAAAGACCATACAAAAATGAATAACGATAGGCTTAATAGTGTTAATTATTTGAACTATAAAAGCCTTTCATATGTGGGTTAGCTGGCAGAAGCCAAAAGATGTTTGGATATGAGGGTAGTTGATGGCTGATTGCTTTTTCTGATAGGTGAAGTTCTAATCTATAGTGGCGTTGCTGATGCCAAAATGCCATTACAGTCATTGCTGCCAGTTCTCCTGCCTTCAATATGTGTGACTGACTGAAGAATTGGAGATTTTCACGATAGTTTATTATTACTGAACTCAAAGTGTTGTCAATGTCAAGTGTTGGACGGACATATGATATGAATCATTGTTCCTCCCAGGATTCGCGTATTTGAGTGGTTCCACAGTTATTCGTACATGAGTTATAGGTCTTTTCACAGCCTTCACAGTTGCACTAAATTGACATGTGGTTTGGATTCCCCACCCTTTCTCTTTCACCCGCTCTCTGTCTATGTGTTATCTGTGAGGTTTTTTTTTTATGTGAGTGTACCTGGGGGGTCTATAAGATTGAGGATGATGGCTGAGGAGTTCCACATGTCTTTTCTGAGTGAAATGATCTGATGAGATTTTTGCGGTCATTGTGGATTCTGCTGTTTTGGACTGAAAACAGAGTTGTCCCTCAGGGCAGCCCGTTATAATCAGATACAAATTAGAATTTCATCTGAATGAGGTCAATAGAGTGACTTCAGTTCACTTGCAAAAGAGATTTAGTATAGCTTAATGTGACTTTCTGAGATTTACTAGCTTAAAGTGGCTGCTATCTTCATATTTTCTCTTCCATTTTGGTTCAAAAGGGTGATCTGCCTTCAGTGTTCTCAGATTTTAAGGTCAATGATGTATAATAGTTCAAAAGGAAAGACAAGGAACATCTATTAAATCTTTCTTCTAGTTTAAAACATATTGGTTTCATATGGTTTTGTACCATTTTCAAGTTTCAATTTCATGAAGAATACAATTCTTCTTCATGAAAATAAAAATGTCATATGGTGACATCAAGTGAAATGTAGTGACATATTTTCCTGAAACCTTGAATACATGTGTTCATCATGAGTGTACTCAAATTTACAGGCTTTATTATGAAATATATTTGCAATTTAAAATAACTGTTGTCTATTTTTTATATTTTAAAATGCAATGTACATTCATGTAATGGAAAAGCTACATTTCCAGCATCATTACTCCAGTCTTCATTGTCACATGATCCTTCAGAAATCATTTTAATATGATGATTTGCTGCTCATGAAACATTTCTTATTATTATTAATGTTAATAGTAATGCTTAATATTTTTGGGGGAAATGAATAGAAAGAATAGAATAGAACATTCATTTGAAATAGAAATCTGTGTTCAGTTGTGATCAATCGTTTGCATCCTTGCTGAATAAATTAATAATAAAAATGAATATATATATATATATATTAAAAATTAATATATATATAATATATATATATTTATTACTATATATATTACCTCAAACTTTTGAACGTTATAATATTATGCTATTGAAAATAAACATAATTATTTTAATAAGAAATAATTTTTTTGAGTCACAGCAGGGGCAGAAATTAAAAACACTAATCATAGAACATGTCTATTGAAGTCACTGTTTGTGTGAATATTTCAGGGTTCTGAATTAAGAGGATTCAATTTGGATAATACACAGTTTATTGGGAAAACAGGAGTTCAAGGGGTAACAAACAGAAGCAAAGGCTAGACGGGATAAGGTCCACAGTCAATGATGGCCTCTGGTAGCATGCAAAGTCCATGGAACAGTAAAAGGCCACAATAAACTCACGGCAAAGTACTTTTTCATTCTTTGCTGATGGTAGAATGAAGTTTGAAATGCGTGAACAGTAATCTTAGCGAACATCCAATGCCACCCACACTGCTGAGAGCGAAGTTTAGATGAATATGTAAATGCACGCTGTTTTGTCTCAATAACAAAATAAACACTCTACAAAATTGAGAAAACACTAAGCATTTGAAAAACAGCATCTGATTATAGCAACGTGAATATGTTTGCATGAACTTGTATGAACAATGTCTTGTTTCATCAGAAGTACAACTTCATTTTCTACTATAAAGCAGCTCTCAGTGTGTTGTGTTCATGTTTTCACTCGCAAACCTCTGAACTCTACAGTCTGTAGAGAACAGGAGAAATAAACCAGAAAAAAATATCAGCGTGAAAGAAGGCGGAGCCTCACCTCACAACTACCTATTACATAATCACCACGGACCAATGTTAGTACAAGGCGTTTTCCAGCCATAGCAAACTTTTCCAAAAGGTTTACTTTGGCAAGCTGTTTCGAACTCCCGGATTTTCGAAAATGACTTGACATCAGTTCATTCTTCGATTTCGCTTGAAATAAATAGGGGCCTTAATGTCCAACCAGCTAGTGGGAGATCCTAGGGCTTCATCTAACTGACGCTTTACCTTCAGCGCTTCATGATAGATGATGCGGGTAGGTTTAGGTCTGGGGTAGGTTTAGGATTAGATAGCATCATCTAACTAACGTTAAAGGATACCCTAAAACGTCGGATGTTGACGTATGGTCAAAAGCATCAGTTATATGACGTCTTGGATGAGAATAGGCTGTGGTGGCAGGTGAGGCGGGGATAAGGGGAAAGGAGATAGCAAAGATGCCGGAGATGGCAGGATGATAAGCACAGTCCAGCAGCCAGGGAGATGGGGAAGCTGCAGAGAAAAAGAGGAAAAGACAAGGTTAAACTGTTCTGAAGGCAAGTGACAGGAGATCAAATAAAATAAAATGGAAAGGAAATAAGCATGGAAAAAAACTATTATGCTACGTGAAAAATGTTGAGAAAGGAAAGAGTAATGAACTGGATAAACCAAGTCACACTAGACACAACAAAAGAACAGCAAAACAGAAAAACGTTGAATCCAAAGCAGAATCAAAACAGACGACAACTGACAGGCAAACACAACAGAACCACACATGCCGAAGAACATGACAAACAAACACAAACACCACGCGCCGAAACACATGGTCGGACAAACAAGAAAGCCGTATGCTACGGATGAACAATGGCACAGACACAAACACAACCTTTTTTTTTACTTTTATGACCATCAGTGGACACAAAGTACTTTAGGTAATTTCCAGTGTCTTTTCTCTCACTTTTACAGAGAACAGTTTCATATTATCATGCTTTCCTGAGAAATCAGTTCAATGTAGATTTATACAACCAGATCAGACATGAAACCCCCTTTAAAGTGAGGCCTTTATTGCATACGGGATTTCTGAGAATCACTTGTATATTTCAGATCGGCCTTTTGTATACCTCAATCAAGCCTGTTTATGTAAATGTTCAAGCTAAGATGTAAGTGTAGAATAATTTGGAGGATAGCTTGAGAACTTGTCAATAAAAGATAAGTTGTCAATCTTGACATGAACTGCACACAGTTTCACAGATGGCGCCAACATAGCCGTTTCCAACTGTTGCCTTCAGATCCAGACGGTTTGCCGCGAGAGCTCGGATTTCGCATTTGTCAGGATTGAGACTTATTTCAAGAGAATATTTCAAAGCCATGTAGCTCTTTAAGCCTGAGCTTTTTTTGTGCCTGGCAGGCATAGAGCATTTCTTTCTCTGTGGGTTAGCCTCCTCACTTTCAGAAATCAAACTGTACCCTAACCCACCTCCTATCCTATACATCCAAAGGGTCCCCTCTTAGACACACAGAGGTGTCAGAGCCCCCTCACACATAATCGCTTTTAACGAACCTAGCCTGCCCTGTTTCTGACCACATTATGCCCCTGGTTGCATGTAGCTTTGTACACTTAGCCTCTGGGATTTCAAGGGTTTTGGACTATGGACTAATAATCTGAACAGGATCCTAACTGAAGCACGTGGGTTGTGGATGTTTGGAGTTCTCCGTTCCCTGTGCTCTGTACACAGCAGGGGGGCAGCGGGATGCCTGCTCATGCTTCACTCAGCATGGATAGAGGGAAGCGGGGGAGAGAGAAGCCATGCTCAATTTGAGCAGGGGAATGCTGAATGCTGTTAAGGACTGCATCCCAGTACTCTTACATGGTTCACTCTCATTTATGAGGAAAGGCAGAACAAGGCGGTCAGGGATTTTCTGCTCTTGCTCTGATATCTGGAGTTTAAAGTTGTGGGCACTTTATAACACTTAACCATGGATGTTTCCAATTCACCTCCATAACCTCCACGTCTTCACAGTGGATACTGATTTTGGAGTAATTTTTTTGTTGTTGTTAATTGAAAACATATACATACACACACACACACAGGCTAGCACCCACCCACACAATAACAGTTGTTTGGCATAAAAAATAAAGGGAATACTGAGAAAAGATCATCAAGATAAATCAATTCAGCAGTTTTGCTTTGAAAAGAGTGTATGTTTGTGAGTGGAGCATTCCAGATGTTAAAATACTTTTGGATTTTGATACAATCAAATTTCTAGAACCACCCAGGTGGGCTGTATGAAAAATTCGTTTAGTATGTGATTTTATAGATGAGCATTTACCTTGCAGGGTCAGAACATTTTTCGCTGTTGGAAGACTAATTAAAATGTAATGAAATAGAAAAACAATGTTTATTAAATACATATACACTCACCTAAAGAATTAATAGGAACACCATACTAATACTGTGTTTGGCCCCCTTTTGCCTTCACTACATCCCAAAGATGCTCTATTGGGTTGAGATCTGCTGACTGTGGGGGCCATTTTAGTACAGTAAACTCATTGTCAAGTTCAAGAAACCAATTTGAAATGATTCGAGCTTTGTGACATGGTGCATTATCCTGCTGGAAGTAGCCATCAGAGGATGGGTACATGGTGGCCATAAAGGGATGGACATGGTCCGAAACAATGCTCAGGTAGGCCGTGGCATTTAAACGATGCCCAATTGGTACTAAGGGGCCTAAAGTGTGGCAAGAAAACATCCCCCATTAGACCACCACCACCAGCCTGCACAGTGGCAACAAGACATGATTGATTCATGTTCTCATTCTACCACCTGAATGTCTCAATAGAAATCGAGACTCATCAGACCAGGCAACACTTTTCCAGTCTTCAACTATCCAGTTTTGGTGAGCTCTTGCAAATTTGTTTCCATAAAGGTGATGAACTGTTGACTAAAGTTGATTCTGGCCCTTGCATTGTCATTCTTATCAGTAAACTGCCAATAACAGACATCAGAGGATCTGAGGATTTCTCTTACTGGTTTATTGCCTTGTTGGGACCCTGTCCAGTTTACAGTTTTTATGGAAACCTTACCGGAACAGATGTTTACAAAATGTTCAAAAGTTGACTTTTAAAACTTAAATGACCAAAAATATTTTTATTAAAATAAAAAAATAAAAAAAATAATTGTAATATTATTAGTTTTAGTGATATTAATAAAAATTTATTTTAATATTTTCAATTAAAACTCCAGTGTTTTTTTTTTAACAGGATAGCTGTAGTTAAAAAGCTGCATGTTTGTAGGCAGGTAAATATAGCAATACAAATTGCAATAGATTTCAATATTAGACTGAAAGATATGGCAATACCTGAGCATGTCTGCAACTATTCATATTGCTCACTGCAGTCTAGTATTATTACTCTTATTTTGTGAAATTCTAAGCACATGAAGTTGCCATATACTCAGCCATGGAGCACATCCAGACGGGGCTAAACTCACTGCAGGCCCATTTAGGTTAATATATCTCTCTTTTCTCTTGGCTGGAGATACTCATTGCCTTGAGCTGAGTTGAAGATGAGCCCTGGGCTAAGATCTGATGTCGACAGAGCCTTGGGTGAACACTAAACACAGTTCTTCATGTTAATCTCCTCTGTTGTGAGAAGCCATGTGTCTGCTCTCTCCCTGCTGCATGTGCAGATAAAGTAATTAGGTACTTCCTGTGTGTGTGTGTGACCATAAGGAGTTAAAGCGCTCAAGTGCATGAGAGCTCCTCTTAATAAATTTGTGTGTTTGTTCTCTCTGCTTACTTTGATTGATGGTATTGTTTTAAGCCAGGGAGGTTTTGGACCACTTCACCATTGTTTCAGCTCTTTTTTCCCTATTTTTTTCCTCTCTGTGTCTCTAAAGGGAAGAGCAAGGGAGAATAAAATGGGGAGTGGGGGGTGTAAGAGAGAAATTAAGACAAAATGTAGCATTCATCTTGTTTATTCACTCAGTATTAAAGCTGTTTAAATCTGGTATGCAGATATTTCCTGCTCTGAATTTTTTTGCGGGTACTGGTGTTTCACAGTTTGCCTTTGGCATGAGGCTGGTGTGTGTATAGAGCGTGCCAGTATGTGGGTGTGTGTGTGTGAAAGCAAGAAACAGATAAAGATAGAAGGAGAAAGAGAGGTGAAGGAATTATGAATTAGCCTGTCCAATACTGACCACAACCACATAGCCCTGTACAATCTGGATTCTGCTTTTCCCTGTAGTCTCTCGTATGTGTAAGTGCATGTCAGACCCCCAGGACGACAGAGAGGGAATAGCATCTCACCACTGTGGCTCAGAACCGGGTATGGAATTTACAGTGTTCTAACAAAAGCCATTCCAACACTTTTCATTGCCTTTTTTTAGTTTATGACTATTATTCTTACAAGATGTTTTAGGTTCTGGTCATCCTTGCTGACACAAACCACAGTACTTCTGATTATTCTTTTCTTTCCTCTTCTCTTTTTTTTCAATGCATTGGAATGTTTTGGGAAAACAGAATGCAACGGAGCTCCGATGGTGGTCCGTTTCAGTTAGGCTTGTCCAGGGTGTTAGCCACCAAGAACATACTGAAAATAACTCTCTGTGGAGCTAGGTATGTTATTTTAGGGAATGTCCATTTTATATGATGGATATATGGAATTATGACTTGGTTTTTCTCTTTCTCTCACTCTCTCTTTCTAATGACCTCATCAATCTTTTATTGCTTTGGGAATTCAGCTCTGCAATTCTCTGTCCTCAACATGCTGCATTTACATTTATTCATTTAGCAGACACTTTTATCCAAAGCACTTTGCAAATGCGAATAAAAGCCTACAAAAGAGCAATTCATTATTGTATTTTATCAATAATCACATCCCTAGTTAAAAATGTTTGTTATTATTGGACTTGGTGAGTTAACATGTCACTTATTGAACCGAGATCCTGTCATATTCTTACTCATGGAAAACTGGCATCAGACTCCAATGTTGAATGACAAAATAACCCTATAAATTTCATACACTACATGGATGAGTACATAGTGCATAAGTATACAGTGAATAAGTGTACAGTGCATATTGGGTCCATTTCTGATGTTTGCAAGCTGATATTGTTGTCTTTTAATCTGTTTCCTAGAAAACTAGGACTGGATCTCTTCAAAAAAGTCCAATCTTGAGATGTTGGAACAGTCTCATTGCTTCACATGTGGTTCAGAGGGGCTTTCACACTGAGTCACAAGTTCTGCAGAGGTTCTGTGTGAGAAACTCAGAATCTCACTCAGAAAGTGGTTTCACATAGGTCACCACAGTCCATAGAGACCATCTGTAGGTGCCATGTCTTTATAGCAATGTCTGAGACAATGTGTGTGTTCTCTCCCCAACTCTCTCTCTCTTTCATCCCTACAGAAAAGAGTTGATCAGCATCATTTCCCACCTCTCGAGTCTTGTAAACTCATCCTCTGGTTGAGTGTAGCGCATGTTTACACACCCCACTGTTTTTATGTTTGTCTAATCAAACAAAAGGAAATGAGAGAAAAACAGCAACATTCCCTGTCCACGCTGTTTACTTAATCTCTGAAGAACTGTTCATAAAATGACACATGAAATATTTCAAAGCCTGACTAGAGACAAATAACTCCAGCCTGACCACAGAATGTCTTGCTGCTTTGTGTGTTTTCCTGTGTTATTTTTTGGTCTTTTTTATTTGTAATGTGTGTGCCTGTGGCGGGCTGTTCAGCTGTTTTAGGCTCTGTCCCTTTGTCCCCCTCGGAAGGGCATAAATATTCAAGAGAGCAACAAAAAAAATACAAATAAATAAATAAAACCCAGTGCTGACATACCACAGACATGGACATGCTATCAACACACAGGCTTTGGACTAAGACAAACTCTGGGTTGTAGGGTTGAAATGTCTTAATGTGTTGATCAAGGCAAATTAGTTGAAATGATGCTGAAAATTTAGCGTTGCCATCACAGGAATAAATTACATTCTTTAAATATATGAAAGTAGAAAACGGCTATTTGAATTTGTAATAATATTTCACAATCTTTCTGTTTTTCTGTATTTGTAATCAAATAAATGCAGCCTTGGTGTGGATAAGAGACTTCCTTCAAAAATCTTTTAAAAAGATTTTTTTTTCAGAGTTGTGTAAACTTCAGAAGTAAAGAATTGGTACCTTTTCAGTTCAGATGAATTTGAATCGAACACACCCCACAGGACGTTGAATTTTCTGATGCTTCTCAAATTCAACGCAGGTACTGGATTCTGGGTTCTACCACCCTTTTCCACATAATTTAATTTATTAAAGGAGAACTCCGGTGCAAAATGAACCTTTGGTCTAATAAAACATTGGTACCTACTAGTCAACCGCTCTCTGATATTTGTTTTCATGATAATCGAATGTAAAGAGTTTTATCTCTAAAAACTGTTTAGCATATAATGCTAGTACTGGGGGCATTTACTAAGTAAAAAGAAATCGCTATTTTATACCACTAACAAGGCTCAAAATAACCCCACACTAACACAGTAACATAATGAGGGTCCATACATGCAAAACGAAGCATTGAGAACTGTGTAAGTGTACAGACCATTTAATAAGAAGATGCGTTATAAAGACTTTGTGTATACAGGTGGCGCCATCTTTGGAAAACAGTCACGACAAGTCAAACCACGAACGACTTCGGGGATTGACTTATCGAGACTATTTTCTAAGATGGCTCCTGTCTGTATACATGAAGTGAACTGTCTTTATAAAGTATCTTCTTATTAAATGGTCTGTACACTTACTAGGGCTGTCAACTTTAGTCGTTTAGTCGACTTATCAGTCGATGCCGTCTTGGTCGACTGAAATTCTTATTGGTCGACCAGTCGCATTTTTTTTTTTGCCAATAGAAATACATTTTCAATGATTTACTCCTTGATATTTTTTCCTTTATAAAGCAGTTATTTATTACTGTATTCTAAATATAATTAGCCTATGTTTTATCCCCATCTTTAAATGCTTTAACCTTGGTCGACTAAGGATTTCTTTGGTTGATTACAGCCCTAACACTTACACAGTTCTCAATGCTTCGTTTTGCATGTATGGACCCTCATTATGTTACTGTGTTAGTGTGGGGTTATTTTGAGCCTTGTTAGTGGTATAAACTCAGTGATTTCTTTTTACTTGGTAAATGCCACCAGTGCTAGCATTATACGCTAAAACAGTTTTTAGAGATAAAACACTTTACATTTGATTATCATGAAAACAAATCCCAGAGAACGGTTGTGGTACCGATGTTTTATTAGACCAAAGGTTCATTTTGCATTTTTCAGTTCTCCTTTAACTATGATGAAATGCATTTATAAACATTTAACATTGTAAAATATATTTTAAAAATATGTTTTTTACAACTTTCAAAACAATCTTTGTACAGACATTTGATTGACTCTCTCTCTCTCCCTTTCTCCTGCATTAAAGCTGTTGCTATGTTTAGCCTATTAAACTCTATGGGTGACTAGCATCTCCAAACAAAGAGAGATGACAGGAAGAGGTGTTTGGATCATCAAGCAATTATTTGCACTTCTTAAACACCACCCCTTACCAACAGCTTGATCTCACTGTTGCTCTCTACATATCTTGTTTGAGAGTATGTTTAATTAGTTAAAACCTTTATCCTTCCTCTTTTTCTTCTCGACACCATGTTTGCTTGATACCTGTTCTGCCCTGGTGTTCTGGTGTTTTAAGACTTAGTAACCGCATCAATGACTCTTAATCTGTACCATAGCCAAGATCCTCCCTGTAACTCCCTTGTGCTCTTGACCCTCTGTGTTTGACCATATTTCTCTTCTGTACTAGAAAAAATCCTTCTATTTCTCTTCTGCATTTTTCCTCTTCTTTAGCTTGCTTTCTAATCTAGTTGTCAAATAAACACAGCATTGTTCATTGCAGATATTGTTGGCTCTCTGACAAATTCCTTTTATTCCTTTTTTGTAAATTACTTTGGATTAACTTGTCTGCTAAATGTATATTTTTAAACAGTGATGTAAATGTCCCGTGACTCCTCATATTTGGGTTTTTGTACATCTTATTACAAGATTGGTAATGACAGACAAACAGAAGTCTCATGGACAAGTTGTGGTAATATTGGTTTGGCTATTATGTGCAATAGTAAGTGATTCAGAGGATCATGAGCCACCCAGCTGTCCGCTCAACTTATCTCTGAATATTTTTCAAGACATTACATAATTTCTCACCTAATGGGAGTTAAGGAACTGATTCTAGACTAAATCTTACCAGAGATTTAATCCCCAGCTAAGTCTAATACCTAGTTAAGAGTCAGAGTATGCAGTAAAATCTATCCTGGCCCAGTTTTGTCTTAAAACACTCAAATGCCAGGTCATGCTGACGGTTGGAGTGTGAAAGAGGTAGTGTAGATGTTTTAAAACAGTTAATGTGTCTTTGGACCGGCTGCCCACCCTCTCCAGCAAACACACATATTTGGGTGTGCGTGGTGGGATGAGGATAGAGAAAGAGGAGGATACACCTTAACCTCAACCTCCTTGAGTCGAATGTTGACTCATTCTGGATATGACACTTTAGGCTGCACACAAACATGAGCTTAGCATGACTATTGAGATGCATTAAAACCCACTAACACACACCCTGTTGCGTTAATCTGTATTCATTGTGTTTGTGTCTCTCACCTCAAACAGCCTTAGTGCTAATAGTTTTGTTGATTGAACCATTTAGTCTCAATCTGATGTAAGGAAAGCACTCTTTGGAACGTATAGTCTTTGATTAATCAAACGTACACAAGTGCACACACTCACAATCATGCACGGAGCTCTTTGGATCACACACACACACCTTCATTAATGAACATTAGTGTTGAGCTGTGTTTTGCTTTTAGTGAGATGCTATCAGCCATATCCAAATGCCAGTAAACTCACACACTGGGAGTTCACAGTGCTCTCTGCAGACCCTCAAACGTTCTCCACAACACACTGCTGATCACACACACACACACACTGAGACTTGGTCCTGTTGCTTTGATAGCTGCCAGATGTTGAGAGTCGAATCAGTCACTGCAGTACACTGCTGCGGATATCTGTCCTAGGCCTGGCTCTCTCCAGATTTAATGCACATATACACATACACATATATCCAGTCTCAGCCATTAGTGTGCTTCATGACACTCATACATTTGTTTATACAGTTTGGTAGACATGCCCTTGAAGCTCCGATATTAATGTTGTTTGTTTTAGTGCATAGCTGTGTGTGTTTACATGTTCATGCATGCATTCACATCTATGATGTATCATCTATCAAGTGCTCTAGATAAGCCCCTAGAGAGACAGACAGACAAACAGATTGATAAGTATAGACAGACAGACAGA
This sequence comes from Hybognathus amarus, assembly GCA_030378365.1. Lineage (NCBI taxonomy): Eukaryota > Metazoa > Chordata > Actinopteri > Cypriniformes > Leuciscidae > Hybognathus > Hybognathus amarus. The sequence continues at coordinate 438,233 of JAQIUQ010000256.1, read as the reverse complement.
CAGACAGAGAGGGCATATAGATAGATAATAGACAGACAGAGGGATTGATAAGGATAGCCTGACAGACAGACACATGATTGATACAGGCAGACAGACAGACAAAATACAGACATATAAATAGCTAGACAGACAGACAGACAAATGGATAGCTGGATAGACAGACAGAAAGAGAGGCATATGGATAGCTAGACAGACTGATTGATGAGGATTGCAAAACAGACAGAGACATACTGTATGATGGATGGATAGAGCAACAGACAGACAGACAGACAGACAGACAGACAGACAGACAGACAGACAGACAGATAAGTGGATAGCTAGCTAGACATATGGACAGATAGATTGAGATTTCTAGTTGACAGGTTCTTTCATAAGTGCTTAGAGCTAGTTTATATAATGAGACTTATGTACTGTATTGTGAACAGATTTTTGTCATTAACACAAAGATCCAGCTAGGGACGTTTCAGTGCAGAACACGTATTATTTTTCATATAACCACAGAACTCTGGAGACTGAGATTATATCTTTGAGTGTTGATAAATTGCCTCAAATTTAATTTTGGCAATGTCTCATACTCCTAAAGATACATGTCTCTACACAATCTCTTGCTGGTCATTCATGAATTTGTCATGTAGATCAGCTTTATGGCCTGGTTTCAGAGACAGGGCTTAGATTTAGCAGGAGTAGACCTATTTTAAATTAGCAGACACATAGCTGAGAGCCTAGCGCACTCATTGGTTGTGCTGCAGCAACTGAACCTATGGCGAAGCAATAAGGCCACTTTGCGCCCAAGCGTGTCAGATCCCACCAGAATGGGCGTGGCTTATAGCTACATAAGCCCCCATTCTCGCCTTATTATTCAGGTTAAATCGACTGAAGCGATTCCCTGATCTAAGCACAGTAGCACGGCGGGTTACTCAGATACTCGTTTCCTACTCTCAGGGAATCGAGGTTCCGTCAGTAACCGAGACGTTCCCTTTCGAGAGGTCTCTCGTATTGCTTAAGTAGCTTGCGCTATGGGAACCCCTTTCAAAATGCTGTGCATGCTTAAAACTTCGCTCAATACTATTGCCCAGGGCTGAACGCCCGAGGCCCAAAGAACTGTAAAGTTATGAGTCCTAAAAGAGGCCAGACAGTGACAAGCCTCATATAGGGAACCAAGGAATGGGCCTTGAAAAAGTGGCCAAGCTCCTTATTTATATGGTAAATAGAACTGAACTGTAGTTCGAAGTTCAACAAGGACCAGACATACATCGGGCCTTAAGTGAGGCCCAGTCGGCTGCCGCACAGATATCTTCAATTGGTATTCCACTTGACCATGCCCATGATGAGGCCATGCCTCACGTGGAATGAGCTCTGACACCTATGGGACAATGGAGGCCCTTAGACTCGATGGCATCCTCTATCTAGCGTGATAATCTTTGCTTTGTGAACGGGAGCCCTTTGGTGCAACCACCAAATCATTCAAAGAGCTGTTCTGACTGCCTGAATGGGACAGAACCCTCCGAATGGACTTGTGAGAGCCCTGACAGGGCAAAGTAGATTTACGTCTCTTTCGTCCTCTGGCGAGGGAAGAGTTGATAACGAAATGACCTGCACTCTTAAGAGAGTGGATGCACTTTAGGAACATACCCATGCTTTGGCTTAAGGCCGACTCTGGAGTCGTTGGGTCCGAATTCTGAAACACAGAAAATGCTTGTAAATCGGCCAATAGCTTGACTGATGCCGGTGCTATCCCAGTTTTGAGCGAAAGATGCTTCAGGTCATCGGACTGAAGTGGCTCATATGGAGCTCTTTTCATGGCCTCTAGGACCGTGGAGAGGTCCTGAGACAGGTACAGAGGGTGGTCGAGTTGGGTTTAGCCTTCCAATCTTCCCAGTGATTGCCTGGGCACATGAGCGTGAGATGCTGCTATGGCTGCTACATACAGTACTGTATACTTATGTATAGCGTGGAGGGGGTGCAACCCGCATCCAAAAGCTCTTCTAAAAAGGAGAGCACCTTTGGCCCGGATGAGTAGGGGTCCAGGCTCTGTGCTGCACACCAGCTGGAGAACATTGACCATTTTAGAGCGTAAAGACGACTGGTCAAGGGCACTCTCACTTCAGTGATGGTTTTCAGCACCCTTTCTGGGAGGTACCCGGATACCCGTTGAGGGGCCATACATGGAGGGCCCACAAGTCGGGACGGAGATGCCAGATTGTCCTGATCACTTGTGTGAGGAAATCTCTCCTGTGCGGAATCGGCCATGGGGCTGTTAGCTGGTTCCATAGCTGGTTCTTCCAGAGAGGGGCTATCAAGAGCACTGTGCACTTGCTCTTCCTGATATGTTCGATGACCTGAGGCATACAGCAGGGCTGCTTGACCAGTCGTGGGCTAGCATATCCCTGTCCTTGGAGTGAATATTTGGCTTTTGAGGTGAAGATGCTCCATGTCAGCTGAACCATTTGCATCTGTTGAGATAACTTTCTTCTTTGAAATCACACCCATACTCACACCGGTTTGGTACCAGCGGCTGCTTTCCAGGGAGGCAGGGCTCTTATACAGCCGTGGTTCACTCTGATGCGTAACTGGCCCGACCGCCATGCATGAGCCGGTACACAGGGTTTTAACAAGCGCTGAAGAGGACACATGTACAGTAGACCCAGCTGGAGTACTGATGATTCTGAGGCCATGAGACTTAACATCCTCTGAAATCTCCTGAGAGATTTCCCAGGAAGGATGTACTCTGGCTGGGAGAGAGTGTGCTTTTGGAAGCATTGATCCTGAGACCTAGGCATTCTAGATGGCTGAGGAGCCAGGTTCTGTGAGTCATTAACTGTGCCTCAGATTTGGAACGAACATGACTGGCTCTGCAGCTACAGTTTCAGCACTATTCTTGAAAAAATGAGTTTTACCATAGCGTAAGCTACTTACGCAATCGAAAAGAAAGAGAGTATTTTCAGCATGCCACTATAAATCGTTATTTTTCTGCACTAAACAAGGGAATTTTGCCAATATATTTTCAGAGGTAAGAAACAAGATGTTTTAGAATAATAATTTCATGAAAAAATTAATGTGACAAAAAACTGATTGTAAGACAGGAAAACTGGTTAAAGAGAAAATATCTGACCAGTGGCCTCTAAAGACAATGGCAAAATTCACATTTGACAACCTACCCCCTCCCTCTGAAATACATCTTCCTCTTTCCCTCTCTCTTAGTCAGATAACACTGAAAACTCACACAAGAATATGGTTTTAATGTGAATGTGATAATCTTTAAGGAGTGTTTGATATCATTTTGAAAGTCTCAGGGTAACTGGTAATAATGTCTCATTCCCAAAGAATTAAAAGAAAAGGTAATAAGGTTTTAAGAATATAGAAATATCTTGAACACAGAAGGGTGTGTCTTTGAGTTAACACCTTCTGTCTTGTTGTCTGAATGCAAATTACAACTAAGCAAATGGTCTGCGCCCAATAAGCATGGTGGGGGAGATTCACTAACTTTCCATTGTAAACCTGGTGATTTACATATCAGGTAAGGTCTGGGTCTATTTAAGGGGTGCAGCGGGAAGTTCAGGGCTGTTGTCTGTTTTCAGCACTGTTGGCTGGCAGTTCACTCCCAGCCTCGTCAGGTGAAATGATTCTTATTTGTTCTAAGACATTTGATGGTTTGCATTGATTATCTTGTGGAATGATATTAATATATTTACCTGACATAAATTCACTTTGCCATGGAAGAGACAGAACACGCTTGAAACCTTCACCACAAATCGAACCCCGCCATTGGATCGATTTCGTGCCCAACTTTACACTGATAAACTATTCAAACTTTTTTTTGATCCTCTTAAGTCAAGAGCAGGTGTCCAGTATACCTGTACTCCTTTTCATCCTGCACCACACCCTCTTAAGCAGCTCACACACTCACTCATTGCCATAAGAGGGGTGGGAGGAAATGATGTCATAAAGACGTAATGGAATCGCTGCACAAAATGTTTCTCGGTCTCAACATTCCTGTAAGTCATGAGCTGCCAGTGCTGCTGTGTCAGTGATGTGTTACTCAATCCTGAGCTGGTTTTGATCTATTGATAGTCCTGCTGTTATACTTCTACTGCATTTTTATTGGCTCTCTTCATTTATTAGAACCTGATTTCTATTTTTAGGTCCCATCATGTTAAGCAAATAAATAAGGTAAATGTGAATGACACTCTCTTTTTAGGTGTTTTTTCCAACTTGAATTTTTGTCAACATATTCTTCAGCCATATACTACAAAGGAAACAGTTTCTAAGAAAGACAATGAAATGCATTTTATGTGTTGTTTCATTGAAGTATCTGATCTGAAGAATATGATTTGTCATTCTACACACACACAAGTTTGGCAAAATATTTTTTGCGCAAAAAAAAATCCCTATTTGAACTTATTGTATTTCATATTTCACTTTAAAAAAATTATAAAGGACAATACAAGACATGTTATATTACAATAGTTAAATTGATATTTGAGATTATGATCCATTTTTCTGTTCTATTCATTTGGTTAAGTGTAGTCCTTTAACTTATTTTATACTAAATTTAGTTTCAGTCCTCAAATGTTGGCCCTAATGCCCACTGTCCTGCAGAGTTTTGCTCCAACCCTAATCAAAGGGCCAGAGTTGAGAACCCCTTCATTAAATGCTTACAATTGTCTTGCGTCTCTGCCTTTTACTTTGCCACTTCCTTATAGTCTTACTTTGTCTCCTTTGGTAGATGTTGATGCAGCCTCTGTTCAACAGATTATACCACTGTAGGACAGTCTGGCAGTGTGGTAACAGTCCTCAGCCTGTTATTTGGTGTCATACAGACACATGCATGCAAACAAATACATGTTTGCGTGTTTGGGCATGACCATGCATACATATACACACATTCAGACAACCTACTGTCCCAGAGACAAAAAACATGAATTCCTGTAATGCTTAAGCCACAACCTGTCATCATCAGTCCACAAACTGCCTCAGTTACAACACTGTTCTCTTTCTCTGTTTAGCTCGCCTCTTTCTTTGTCTTTACGTTTGCTTGTTGAAAGACTCTATAGCACTGGATTTAGCTGGAGATATAACAGGACTCGGGCTTATATATATAGTGCAGATCTGCATACCCTAATTATTGTTTCATTTCTCAAAGAAACTTCGAGCTCTTCTGGAAATTAGTATTTTGCTTGGATGTGACTACCGTGTCAAGGTCTCTCAGTTTGTAGAAGGATGTATGTGTGTATTTTCACAAAGTTACATGCCTGGTGTGTTCTCTGAGAATCAGATTTTAGCTTGTGCGCGTACATGGTGATGCTTTTGACGATGTTGACTCAATGCTAGTGATGAAGGACTATAGGCAGTAACGGTGTTAGAGAGACGTGCTATAACTGGAAAAGGCATCAGGAAGAGAGAGCGAAATGAGTTTGGGGTTTTTGGTTTTAAGGTTTATGAATATAATCACCCTCGTAGACACAAAGAAGAGCTTTTGGGGTTATGTGATTTTATGGACCGCTAGAAGAGAAACATTCAGCAGGAAGAAAAACCGCAATGGCTAAATAATAACACAGCACGGGGACCACTTTCCCCTGAGAGCATCTGCAACACTCTCTCTCCCGCTTTCTTTCTCACTCTCGCTCTCTCTCTCTTTTGCCCATGTGTAATCTACAGTATAAACATTGTGTGTCTGTGCTCATTCTCTGTGGCCCTCTGGTGCCGGTCTGACTAACACAATCTCCCATTTTCCCTCCCTTCTTCTCTATTCAGCCCTATTTACAGTGCTCACTGCCTCCACAACCAGCACTGACCAATCAGCGGTCACTTTGGTGCCATTTAGATATTATTCTGTCCAATTAGACGTGTGGTAAAGCTAAAGATAGATCCTGTTGAATAGACCTGGTGCCTGTATTGATGGCCATTTATGCCAAGCCTGCCACGTTAAAAAACCCAGTGACCTTCCAACAAGACGGAGCCTCTTCGTCCTTGTGATTTAACTCACTCTTCGTTAAAACCTCTCAATCGAATTATTATACCACACATGTGGAAATGAACAGAACCGTGTTGTGTTGTAAAGCTCTCAATTGCCATGTAAGTTTGGCCTACAGCTTGTGAACAGAGGGGAAAAAGCCAGCATCAGGATCTTAAACAAGTTAATTGATACTTTAACTGGGAAAATTTCAAGTTGTGTTTAGATGTGCACTAAATAATTGCTAAAAGTCATTAAGAAAATTTTGAGTTACTAATTATTATAGGATTATAAAATGTAACAGAAAACTGTTTCTTCATTCTTGTGCCTGATGTGATAAGAGTAAAGATAAAGGGGAGACTGCCGGGCAAAAGTACTTACTGTTTACTTCAGTAAGTATTTATCAGATTCTGTTTATTTTTTAAAGGAAAATTCCAAGGTTTGAGTTTCAACTGAGCCAGGAGGCTTTTATGTGTGAAGTTTGCATATTCTCCCCATGTTGCCGTGAGTTTCCTCCGGTTTCTCCAATGAACCGTCCATCCATCCAGTGTTTCCCTGCCTTTGGCCAAGACACTAGGATAGACTCCAGAATCCCCATGATACCTTAGGTAAACAACTTACATTTCATTGCAATTGTTTTAGAAAAAAAAGACCTAACATAACCTAATCGGCCTTTTTCTACCAAAAGCATCTACCAGAACATTTTAAAGATTATACCATGTATTGTTTAGATTTGATAATTCATCAATTCAAAATTGAAAAATTAACATCCAACAATAACAAATTATTGTTTTGGCCAACAGAAATTGAAATGGCCAGAACATTTCAAATTCTCTACTCAAAATTTGAAATGGCTTTCTTTCTCTGATGACTTCAGTCAAGCCCACCCTCTATTGTTTTCCTCATTCAATATATTGTCATATTTCACATATGTAAATGCATCACATTACAAGTCAGTCTTAACTTCTGGTTCAAGTAGTAGACTTTAATACATCCCAGTGCGTGTTTTTTTTTTTTACTGTAGTTTTTTTTAATTAATTATAATTTAAGAGTTAAACCCTGGTTAAAACCAGTTCACTGCTCTTTGCACTGCTGACTGACAACTTGGACTTTGAAATATTGAAATTGTACTTGACTGTGACCACTTTCTTTGCATGCTTAGTATTCCTGGCCTTTTCAAATCTGAGTCTGACACACACAAAACTGATGCTCATACCTCAGAGAACAGATTAATGCATGAAATTCTGTTGCGGGAGTCTGTAACAGTCTTGTGGTGCACATAAGGACAGGATCACTGTGGCCTGAATGTAGTGTGTGTGTGTGTGTGTGTGTGTGTGTGTTGATGCGATTTGTTCATTGCTAGGATTAGATTGTTGAGTTCTAATACATATTAGATGCTATTATTGTGTTAATGCCAGTGATTTAGCCTCTGATAATTCATATAAAATGACGTTTCCCTTGCATATTTGTGAATGACGTTCGCCAGTGTGTAGAGAAATGTGGGATGTGATATGTGCTTGCTGGGAGTTTTATTCTCTCATATAAACTCTGTTTGAACTTACACTGCTTGCGCGTGTACAACTTCCTGCCAAAAAGCATCCCGTAGGATGATGGGACACTCAGGTTGAACCAGAGCTGACATCACTAGCATGCTTTGTGTCATAGCGCCCTATTCTGCATCTCTGTAACCTTATAACCTTTAATCAAGAGTGTCTGTAATTCAAGACCTTTGCATATCCGATATACAAGAGGCCCTGTTTAGAGTGGAGAGAAAGGAAATTGCTAGCAAACGTTCTGGAAAAAAATTGGATTATATCACTGTATTTGTTGCTAATTAGAATTGTTGAGCCAAATCTTTTGAGAACTTTAAGAAACACATGATTTCTGACTAAAGCCACAGGGTTTAAGAACCTAAAACAACTGCCATATATTTATTGATTTATGTTTGTGTAAGAAAGGTGGAGAGAGATGAGAAGGCGATATGGAGAGCTAACATATAGTTTGTGTAATTACGGGTCTGAAAGCAGGCACGTGTTAAAGCACACCTGTGCTTGTGATGTGTGTGTGTGCACACATTTGTTCTCACAGATCTGTATATAAAAGATGTTTTTGTCTCAGTCCTGAGCTTTTCTGTTGCGGATGATTTACTGTTGCTTTCCACAGACCAGCAGATATGAGAGATGATCTCATATGATAACGCCCACAGGTTTATGATTTAGGATCTCACTTCTCTACATGCATGCAAGTGAGAGAGGGTGGAGGTCTGTGATGTTGGGAATGTGGGGTTATCCTCTGGAGGCAGAATCTTGGCCATTCAATTTGCAGTTTTTCTTTTGTTTTTGTATCATTGTGTGTCATTTCAGAGCAAAAGCTAAAGAATGTCTTCATTTGTTTATTGCTCCAGGCATCTGTGGCTGAAAGCCAGGTATATATGATACTGTTGATGCCACAAACAGGCACAGTTTTTATAGACACATTGAGCTATACGACATATCAGTGGTGGGAGCATGTTTGATCAAGCATTGCATTTTCTTTTATGTTATAATTCCAGCATATGTATCCAGCTCACTCAATAGCAGGTGTAAAAATTATTTTTTAGAAATATGCTTCTATATTTTTACTGCGTAACTAAATTGTTGTTTCATACGAATAGAAAATCAAATGATGAAGATTTTAATAATCACTGCAAATTATAAAATAGTCATCAGATGGTGACCATAGAGAATTATTACAAATTTGATCATTGTGAAATCTAATTAGAATGAGGGAAACCACATTTAACTTTTAATTAATTTACCTGGAATCCAAATCCATATTTCAAAAGTGTTCTATAGTTTAACTGCTAAAATTGTCTAACATACAAACACTACTGTTTTATAGTTTGGGGTCAGTAAGATTTTAAAAAATGTTTTTGACAGAAGTCAGTTTTTCTTTCTTTTAAGGCTGTACATTATTTATTTTATAAGTAATAAAAACAGGAACTGTTTACTGTTTTAATATATTGTGTAATATAATTTATTCCTGTGATGGTAAAACTATTTTAGCATCATTACTTCAGTCTTCATAGTCACCTGATTCATTTAGAAATCATTCTAATATGCTGATTTGACTGCTCAAGAAACATTGATTTTTACTATACATGTTGACAACTGTTGTGGAACAGGATTCCAGGATTGTGTAATTAATATAAAGAACAGCATTTATTTGAAATAGTAATATTTTGTAAAGTTATAATGTCTTTATTGTCACTGTTAATGCAATTGAATGGATCAGTGCTAAATAAAAGTGTTAATTCCTTTCAAAGAAAAAAAAATCTTACTGACCCCAAACTTTTGAAAGGTATTGTGAGCCTTAGATATGTTTGCCAAAAAATGGGTTAATATTTAGCATTATTCCACTGTTATTTTTAAACATATATTATATTAACATATATATTAACATTATTTTATTTAGCTTCATGAAGCTTATATTAAAAATCTTATTGAGTTCAGCATGACACACAACAAATGCTGTAGTGTGTTAAAATAAAACTGAATTACTGAATTAATTTGCTCTGTAAAGTTTAAACGCTAGATTGGCTAAGCATGAAGGCATACTGCATAAATGACTGCCATGATTCTGTATGTCTTATTTGTTTTTCTGCTGAAGAGCCTGTGCTCTTCAAAGTGTGCCTGGTAATTGGGATCTTTTATTTGAGCTAAGATAGATGTGTGCGTGTATCTTGTGTAACACTGTTCCTGTTTCAGATCTCCTATTTTTCGCTGTTCTGGACACTCCGTTGAGAGGCAGACTGTATTTACAAGCAACATGCTAAGGAAGGATCTTATTATGCCGTCAAAGATCTTGTTTTTCAAGAGGGCCACTAAAGGGCACGTCTATAGTAGCCAAGCAGCTGTCACTAAGGTAGAGAACTACAGCATAGAAACTCTTCACTGCCAGATGGATGATAGTGTGATCATTTGATTTGACAACTTCTACTTAGTGGCGTACCGCAAATCCCGGATGCCCCCGCTGAGCATGAGACAGGGTCCCGCCCATCGAATAGTAGCCCTATTATCATTGATGGAGAGAGACAGTGATGTTATTTTGGGCAATTTGCTCTCTTAAATACTGCTTTATTTATTTATAATTTTCATTGCTGAAATATTATCTGTCCGTATTTAAAGGATTTTTCATTTATAGAAATACGAAGGATGGTTATAGCTCTGGAATTTTAACATTTTAATCATTGTATCATGACATAAGCGGGAGGGAAGTGATTACATGATTCTAGTAAGTTCTGATGACTTGACAGCATTCAACAAAATGCTAAATGCCTGATAAGTTGTTTTGTGCAGTTCTGATTTCCATGTAAATGCATTTAGGCTGACTCTTCGCAGCATTTAAAAGTCAGGTAAATCACTGTATATTCTCATAAAATTTGCCATACAGCTTTAGAAATGCCATATAAGTGCTTTATTGGCATTTAACCTTTAACAAACTTTCCATTACACAAAAGTTCTTTTATAGTAAAAAAAATAAATAGTTTTAAATATTGAAATGTTTATTTTTAGAACTTTTCACTGATCGTTGGGGAACCCAATGTGGTTCTACCTTCTGCCATTGCTGTGAGCCCTTCTTCTTGAACCTTTATTTTTAAACCCAGACTTTAGAGACACTTCTTCTGAGATAAATCTACAAGAAAATCTTCACAGATCTCAATGTATATCTTACACACTTTTACATGATACATTTTCAAAAATCTCAGGAAGTGCGTCTGTGAGTGTGCGACTAACAGATTTAGATTTTCTTTGACATTTGTCAAAGATGACCACACACACAGACACCTTCAAAAGACATCCGGTATTGTTGTGATATCTTCTTTAGGGATGTAGAAAGAAAAACTATTGAAATAGACTAGTTACCTATCAGACTTTATAAAGCCCTGTGTAATTAGATTGTTTCAGGTTCTCTTCACACCCATCAGATGCTTTTCTCTGGGGGTACTTTATAGGAAACATAAACGTCTAACATAATGGAGCAGAATGCATGCTGTCTTGCAATTCGTTTTTTAAAACATGTTTTTAACTTGACAAGTGCACGGTGCTAAATCAGTAATTCAATGGCCAAAATGATCTTGTGCATGTGTTTGGATTTACACCGTTCAAAATGTAGGGATCGAGGCTATATCTTTTTGTTTCAATGTCAGCAGGGCTACATTTATTTGATCTAAACTGATTCTAATTAAGTTGAAATATTTGTACATTTTAAATTCAATTTATTCCTGTGACGTCCTTTTTTCAGCAGCCATTATGCTGCATTCAAGATGACAACACTGTGACGTTCTATTCGGAGTAAAATATCTCTGAAGTATATTCCCATTAATATTTACCTTTTTTTTTAACACACCAGGGTGACTAGGAACATGATATTGTCCAGCCCTGACTTCTTGTTTCACAGGAGTTTAAATATGAGAAAACACAAAGGCCAAATCCCCTTAATCATCCATCACAATGAGTAAAACCAAAGAATATAGTTCTGATGTGCAGCCAAAGAAAGTTGACCATCACAAAATTGAAAGTGGCTGTAAGGAAGTAGCTAAAGAATTGAAAATTCCCCATTTTGACCATCAGGGCAATAATTAAGGAATTCCAATCAACTGAAGATGTTACGAATCTGCCAGGAAGAGGATGTGTGTCTATATTGCCTTAATGGATGGTGAGGATGAAAGTTTGAGTGGCCAAAGACTCTTCAAGGATCACAGAAATGGAGAATTGCAGAGATTAGTTGAGTCTTGGGGGTCAGAAAGACAAAAAAAGCAAGAAAAAAAAAAACAGGTAACATCACCACATGCAGTTGTTTGGGACGGTTTCAAGAAAAATCCTCGCTCATCCAAAGAACAAACTCCAGCAAATTCAGTTGTCAGACATGACTGGATCTTCAAACGGCAGAGGCTTCTGTGGTCAGGTTCTTTTTGGCAGCTAGATGGGTTTGGGTTTGGTGCACACACTGCACACAAGGATAAAAACCATTGGATCTGTAATGTTGTCGGCATATTTTTCTGCTGGAGGTCCTGGACTTCAGATACATGGCATTGTGGATTCTATCAAATTTCAACAGATAAAAAATCAAAACCGGACGTCTTGTGCTGAAATCTTATATTGGGCCATGGCTGCATCTTCCATCAGGACAACAATCCAAAACAAACATCAAAATCAACACAAAAATTAGTTACAGAGCACAAAATGAAGCTTCTGCCATGATCGTCCCAGTTCCCTGACCTGAACCATATAAAAAATGAGTGGTCTGAACTGGAGAGAAGCAGCACCAACATGGATCTGGGAATCTGAAGGATCTGGAGAGATTCATGGTGGAATCTCGTCAGGTGTTCTCCAAACTCATCTGGCATTAAAGGAGACTCAGAGCAGTTATCTTGGCAAAATGAGATTGCAAAAAGTATTTAATGAAAGGGTGCCAATAATTGTGGCCAACATGTTTTGGAGAAAAACATTTATTTCATAATGTGATTTCCCCCATGCTTTCATTTATTTTACTTCAATGAAAGGTTAGAATTTTTCAATTTTTTTAATGAAAGATCAAAAGGATAAACAATGCAGATTTAATTTTTACAGCCAGTTTTGATCATATTTACATAGGGGTGCCATCAATTCTGACCATGACTGCAATTGTGGTAACTTGAACGCTTTACTCCAGTCTTTAGAGTCTCATGATACTGTAGAATTCATTCTAATAATAATTATTATTTGCTGCTTAAGAAACATTTCTTATTATTATCAATATTGAAACAGTTGTGCTGCCTAGTGTTTTTGTGGAAACTGACACATTTTGCTTCAGGATTTTTTGATGAAAACACAGTTCTATAACAGCATTTATTTGAAATATAAATATTTTATTTTTACTGTCAGTGTTGATCAATTCAATGTTTCCTTACTAAATAATCATTCAAAAATGATCTTAGAGACCCCAAACTTGGTAGAAAGGTAGTGTAACTGAGATGCTAAAGTTCAAAAACTCTGATTACAGAACCATTGCTAAAATATAAAATCTTTTTAAAATTATATATATTAAACTACGACCTCACTAATCATCTAGTCAATCACGCAAGCATTTCCCATTGTGTATTTTGTCTTTTATCAATATTAATTTCTTTTGGTCCTCCTTATTTGATTTTCTAGCTGTATTTTTTTTCTTTTCTTAATATTTTTACTTGACAAACCCACTGCTAGCAGTTTAGGCCATGTTCAGTGTTTACCTGTCTCCTGTCACTAGGATGTCGTGGCATGTTTGAAGGTGAGCCACAGTCACTGTATCCATTGTGTGAGTTCAACCCAGCATATAGACACTTTCCTTCTGCTCCAGGATGTTTCAAATAACCTTTAATACCCATTACTGGACCGCCTTCAGAGCAAACATCACTAATGATGAATAAACTCAACATAAGTTCATATAACCACCCAAACTATTGGCTTCCCCTTTGCAGATCACCCTTAGTGCAGACAATACGTCCACATGCAATGGTTATTCTTTCACATTCCTCGCTTTCTTTCTCTCTCATGCATACACTCATTCATTTTTTCATTCATTGTCTTCATTCAAGATCTGTTCCTTCTCTTTCTATAAACTCCTTGCACTGTCCTGTGCAAAGTTCACAGATAAGGTGCTGTGTGTGCCTTCAGAGCCAAATAGCCCTCACCTGCTCACAAGGTCATCCTTAGCTGAACTGGTGTCAGCCTGTAACCCGACTTCCACCACAACCCATTCTTTTTTATTCCTAGTCTGTGCTGTTCAAGCTGTCCAGTCATTACATAAGTGCATAAAGACGCTATTCAGTCCAAGAACAGACTGCTCATTTTTGTGTACTTCAAACTTAGTTTATATAACAATTGACGCAGCCCAAAAAGGGGGCTTGGAACAACGGAGTCCAAAGTCCAAACATTAAGTCCTGAGCTGCAAATATCAAAACAGACTCTAAAACCTTTGTTTGTGAGGACAATTCCTCCAAGGCCAAGTTGTTTGATCAACGCTGGCTGAGGCTTAGTCCTCTGTTCACACATCGATTATGCTGTGAGTAGACTTTCACACAGCTCCGGTTAGAGAAGTGAGCCAGGCGAGGCCCTCAGTGGAGCCGAAGTGAACACAGCAAAATAAAAGACCAGAATATGAGACTCTCTAGTGAGTCAGTCAATTTTTCAATGTGATGACATTCCACTCCAAACCTGTGATTTCACATGGAGCCTGTTTAGTTTTCAGAATAACTCTGTACTCTATCAGTGCCATGATAACATTAGAATGCATGTCTTGTATCTCAGAAACAAGGTGTGTGAGATATATATATATATATATATATATATATATATATATATATATATATATATATATATATATATATATAGTATATACACACACACACACACATACACGCAATGTTTTTTTTTCTGCATTATCATATTAAGGCTCAATCCCAATTCACCCTTGGCCTTACCCCTTAGCCCTACTCCTCCATTTTGCGCGTTCACGTCTAGGTGTCCCGATTCTTGTTGAGATCGAGGGGTAGGGCGAAGGGTAGGGCGAAGGGGTAGGCTACATAGCCCTCGAAACGGAGATTTTTCAGAGGCACACTCCAAACGGAGGGCTACGAGAAAAGTTCATGGAATGCATCGTAAATCACCCGCAAGATGGATCACAAATAGCCTGGATGCCAGCCCGAACTCCGCCCACAACATTTTTTGGACGGGAAGTTCGGTCTGGACTCGAATCCATTGAGGAGTAATTATGATCAGGCAAACAATGTTTGCGCCAATCAAATTGCCAGGGCGGGGTTTATACGATGATGGACAGATTGATCTGCAAGTAATCATCACGTTATCAACGTTCTGCTGTCGCGTCTGTTGTAAAATAAATCGACAGCGCATTAATTTTAATAGACAAACAGAGAACTGCAATCAAGGCATTTGTCGATTCGGAAAGATATTTTGCTGTCCTTCCCACATGATTCGGGAAAAGTGTAACTTATCAGCTGGCTCTGATGGTCACTAAGAAGATGTGTAATGAAAAGCCTATGGTCGTTGTGGTTTCTGCTTTGGTCGCACTCATTGAGAAGTAAGTAAAAGAAGCAACACTCGTTATTTAACTTCTAAAATAAGTAAGTTCTGTAGTTGAAAACTGCGCTATGCAAAGGAGTTGTCTTACTGCGTTGCTCTGATTGGTTGTAGGTCTACCGACTATCCAATTGAGTGCAGAGTTGTTGTTTTTTCCTGGTTCGGTTACGACACCGCCTCATAATCAAAGTTTAATGGAGCGGTCTCAGACTCATATTCTCATTAGAATATGAGTATGACGAAGTCAGGCTAGATCACAAATGGTTAAACATTTAAATTTAGCGCCAGGTGATTCCACCACACACTTTACTCTTATAATAATAGTCGCTTAAATTAAGAAATGGTATAATAAATTACCTTTCCGATCAGAAAAGACATACATTTCGAGGAAGGGATGTTATAATCATCATGTTTATTAAAAGCAGCTGCGCTGATTGTCAGTTGTTGTCATGGAGAAATCCTGTACAAACTCTGTAACGGCAGAGCCATCGCCGACGACTGATGACGTATCGGGTTCATGAAGGGTTGTTCCATTTCGTAGGGAATATTTCAACCCCTTGGACCTTGTAACTCCGTTTTAAGGGCCAAGGGGTACACTCGAAAACAAGGGGTAGGGCCAAGGGGTGAATTGGGATTCAGCCTAAGGCAGTCCTCCTGCTTATATTGTTGGACTCTGCATGTGTCAGTGACAATATGAGTACATGCCTGGAAGTGTGACTTTCTGTGTGTACTTTTCAGTACTGGTCAATCTGGTCAATCTACAGGACCAAGAGAGCTCATGTTTTCAATGATTAACACAAGAAGCACTACACAGTGTTTAAATGTAACCAATAAAAATAGAATGTGTTTGTCCTTCTACTGTCGAGTGGGAGTTTATCCTTAGCGGCCGTGGTCAATGTCCACCCAGCCATGCAGCCAGGAAAGCATGCTGAGGAATTTTGTTGCATGCCAGTATAACAAGACACACACACACTCACTCGAAATTCTGATGTGATTCCTATTTTTACCAAAGATATTAAAATATGAAAAAAAATAAATAATAATAATTCAGATTATTTCAGCTATCTGAACCTGGATAGTCTAGCAGAAACTGTATTCTTCACAAGTAATCATGTGTATTTTTGCATAAAGTGTGGTTCTACCACACGTACATTCATTTCGTACAATATTGATGTACCAACTTCAAATCAAATTGAAACTTGTTGAATCAGAAACCGACTTACCACTGAAGCCAGAGTACAGTCTTGCTTCTGTAAAAGACAACAGAGCTCAGACTGAAACTAATGGGCAAAGAGACAGACAGAACGACAGAGAGATTCAAGTGGAGGAGAGGGGAAATGTCTGAGGCAGCTGACCTTATCCCTAGTGCCATATCCCTTGACGTAACTAATAAGACATATTTACCCATGCACATACTCAAACACATTTCACATACTAACCATTACATTTAGTAAAAAAACTCGCATTGAATTCTTTTATATTATAAGACCATTCCCCCAATCCACTTTCCCTTTTATATCATTGCATGGCTGAGATGAGGCTCTGGTCACCAGCCACCAACCGTCCAGACAGAGACTCATGAGTGTGTTGGCTTTAGAGGAGGAAGTCCAGAGCCTAGGAGATGCTATCACTACCAACCAGCTGAGACCATAGCGGAAACCAGAACAGAAACAAAAAGAGACAGAAAGAGAAAGAAACAGTCGTGGGTTTTGGGAGGTGGTTAATGGAAATAAAAGACAGGCAAGAGATCATAATTCTTCAAAGGGGCAATCTAGGCTCGCAGCCAGTCTGTCAGTAACATGACATGCGATGAATTCTCAGTGGTGAGCGCACACACACTCATGCACAGAGAATACTATTTCATGTAGGGATATGCCCAAAGCTAAATAACTTACTTGGAAGAGCGTGAATAATGGCTTAATTTTTTTTTTAAATCGATATACTTCTGCTTCTGTCTCTGACTCTCTCCTCAAGCTGATTATTTTGACCAGTTTCTGACTTTATTTTAGCTTTTTTTTGTCTTAATTTTAAATACAATTTTTAATGAATAAATTTAAATGATACAAACAAGGAATATTTGCTATTTTGGAAGCTGTAAAAGTACACTGTCAGAAAAAAAGGTACGAAAGCTGTCACTGGGGCGGTACCTTTTCAAAAGGTACACTTTTGTACCTAAACCTTTTCTGAGAGTGTATAGTACCTTTTCTGAGAGTGTATAGTATTTAACAAAAGTACAGTGAACATTGGCATTAATAGGTTCTGACCTATACATGTGCAGGCAATATCTGCACTGCATACCCAAAAATTTCCAGGAACTATTGCTGTTGTCACCGTCACACAAACCGGAATCCACGTCAACACACGAGAGCTGCCGACTGGCTCTCTGTCCAATCAGTGCTTGCTGTGTATGTGACTGCTTATTGATGTAATATTGTCTTGTAATTTGCTGATTCATGTGGAGTTTCCAGTTTCAATGTCTGAAACTGCAATCAGTCCCGACACCAAGATCAGGTCTGACTGGCTGCTGCACGGCAGATTTAGAGGATTATGAAGACAATAGGCTCAGACCTTCTGAAGCTGGTCTGTTACCGCTGTGAGATCACGTCTTGGATGTTTGTGTATTTCGGGAAAAATAGGATACGAGTGGGAGTATTTGTGGCTGTTTGAATGTTCATGTGTGAGAGAGAGCAATAGTGAGACGGATTCGCTCCATCAGTTAGCACTCATTCTCCCTGTGGTGTTTGTGTGTTTATGTGCGTGCATGTGTGAGATTACGGTTTAGGGCTTTGGTTGGCAGTGTGGTGCCATGTCTTATTCTCCTTGATTTATGATAGTTGAGAAGGAAAACTCCCATAATCCCTCATCTCTCATTGTCAATACAAGAATACCACAAACACACAGCAAACACAAACACATGCTAAAGAACATCTCACTGACACTCGTTCTCTCTATCGTCTCTCTTTTCCATGTGTATTTTCTCTGACAGTGATTGTAGTGTATTCATGTCCGTGTGAGTATTTGAGCATTTGTGTGATTGATAGAGTTGGTTGGTTCTCCTTAGCTAACCCTGTTGGTTGGCTCATCTCAGGGTGTGTGGGTCTCATGCCACTCCCCTTAAACCTCTTAAAACACTCCACCCCTCAAATCCCTCACATTCCTGCCTGCACACACACACACACACACACTGTGACGTTCAGTCCTCTCAATGGCACACTGACCATAAAAACATGGCACTTGTGGAATCTGGACAATTTTTTGTTATTAAGAACAGTGACAAAGTTGATCTCCATCGATAAGTTACACAAATGAATGCAAAATCTTAGCATATGGTTCATTTACAGGAAACTGAGCTAAGAGCAGCAGCATTCCTATGTTAATTGCTTATTAACAAGCTAATATATATATATATATATATATATATATATATATACATATATACATATATACATATATATTTATACATATACATATATATATACGTGTATATATATATATATATATATATATTTATATATATTTATATATATATATATATATATATATATATATATATATATATATATATATATATATATATATATATATATATATTTATATATATTTATATATATTTATATATATATATATATACATATATTTTTATATTTTAAGGAAATTGAATGTTAGATTTGGGGCATGTTGTCACATTACATGAGGTATTTTGTCATAATGGGACTTGTCCATTATAGGCTTTTCAATAAAATGTGAAGGAATTCATGAAACAGCAAATACACTAACACAAGTTTAAGATTATTAAATGCTTTTGTCTCTTATTCATTTTTAAAATTTATTTTATAAACTCCAGTCTTCAGTGTCGCATGATCCTGGTGCTCAAGAAGCAATGAATTGTTATCAATGTTGAAAACATTAGTAAAAAAAAAAAAAAAAAAACAATGTTGAAAACAGTCGTGCTGCTTGATATTTTTGTGGAAACATTTTATTTCTGGATTCTTTGATGAATACAAAGTTCAAAAGCATTTTTTTGAAACATAAATTTTTACTATCACTTTTTATAAATTCAATGCATTCTGCTTGATGCATTCATTTTTGTAAAAAAATGTCTTTCATCTTTACTCTCTTTGCTGACTTTAGATGGTAAAGGTGACTATACATCAAAATATCAAATCACTGTTTCGGCAAACAAATGAATAAATTAACATATTATTTAACATTTAAATTGAATGTGACAATTTCCCCTAACCTGACATTAAAATGGAGGAAAAAAGAGCTGATTTAGACCTGGGACCAGGGTTCAATATCTCAGTTAAAATGTACCTTCATGTAGTTGACCTTTGACTGAATGTGCTGGTGTGGTTTCGTCGTGTTTCACTTGTTTACCCAACTGCTACTTTAGCAAAATCTGATATTAAAATGTTAATTTGAAACCTAAATTTCACAAAAATATTTATAATTCTACCTTCTCTCTCTCTCTCTCTCTCTCTCTCTCTCTCTCTCTCTCTCTCTCTCTCTCTCTCTCTCTCTTGCTCTCTCTATATCTATATATATATATATATATATATATACATATATATACACATATATATAGGCCATATATATATACTGTATATGTGTGTGTGTGTGTGTGTGTGTGTGTGTGTGTGTGTGGTTTAAGTGAACTGAGCTCTTGAGGCCTGTTGTTAACAGCATGAGTTAGTGAGGGCCCATTGAGCCAAGACAGGACCAGATCGCCTGTATGATGAATGACTGCTGTATTAATACTCCACTAGACCTTCATATTACTCTTCCATTTACAACATTTGTCTTCCAGCCTCCAGGAAATATTGGATGTAAAGCAGTAACACAAGGAGCGCGCATGTGTGTGTAGGTGTGTGTCATAAATATATGAATCTGAAAAGTGCTATCAGGCGAAATAATTCTCATTTATTGTGGAATACAGTTCTGTCATCATTCAGTCTGTTTTTAGTCCATTTACTACACCCAAGGGATTGTGTGTGTGTGTGAGTGTGGTGGATGCTGTTAACATTTCATTCCAGAGTAGTTTGTGTTTTTATATATTTCTATAATGGCTGATGGAACCTCTATAGTTGGCATCTAAGTAAAGCTACTATCGTGGGGAATCACATGTTAACCTCCAAATATGCTGCTATTCAGCCAAAACAAAGCAACCGTAATCGGCCGGAGTCAACCAAATCCCATAACGCTGCTCCCCCACATATGCACACGCACATGCACATGATCCAGAGCTGCACAAGAACCCGTCTGCTCCCACCTCTGTCCTCCCCATCCCAAAACATCACACACACACACACTGGCGCAGCTGAAACACTGGACCTTGTGTCCACTCACCTATGAGAGCAATTACTGCAGATAAGAGCTAAAAAAAGAGAAGGGAGGGAGAGAGTGCAGTTTGGATGCTAAGTGTGCATTAAACGTCCAAAGAAAAGAAACTCTAGCTTCTCTTTCAGCAGGAGATGCCATGGCGCTGCTCTTCCCTTTCTCTGTTTGCTCCCTCTTGTAAATTGGGTGCTCTGAGACATTAAAACCTCTCGAAATTGAATCTGTGTCCAGAAATAATTAGGCTTGAATCATTGGAGAAACTGAAACAGACTTTCACTTTTCATGTTTGAGCAGTTAGTGTTGAGGTTTTGAGATGGGCTTTCCCACGACTGAATTCTGATCCCTCCTTTTTTTGCTCTTCCTCTTTCCTGCAAGTATGCGATTTCTCTGGCTCCTCTCCTCTATATTCTATCCCTTCTGTCAAGGTCACTCAGTGCCTGCCAAAAACACTTTCTTGTCATATAACACTTCTCCAATTTGGTTATCTGTCAAAAGCTTAAGTAGATCTATTTAGACAGGCACATAGGAAAGTTTATGTGTGCCGCTGTGGATTTCAAATGAACATGGGTATACTGATATAATGCTTGCTATTATTGTGTCTCATAGTATAAGAAGTTCACTTAAGGATATATGTTTACCTAATCTGACCCTTAACATGTACATGTGTTGGTGTTACCTAATCCAGTCAGGTTGTTCAAGTGACAACAAAGGTGCATTCATAGTTTAGTGAAGAGACATCTGAATGGTGTACACTCACATGTACAGTACTGTACAAACTGTACTCATTATAGTTTTCTTTAGAAATTGTTGTACTAATGTCTGGAATGTGTCATCCCTCTCAATGTATTTCGTCATGCTGAAATGACTCACATTCATTTTGCAGCCACCTCCGTATACATTCAGTAGCGTAGTGTAGTTTAGCGATGCGAAGAGCAAAAATTAGACAGTGGAAGATAGTTGTTATAATGCTTTACCAGTGGAGACAGCCGGAGAATCAGTACGGCTGAAGAAGAACAAAAGATCTGAAGCCAGAAGACAGAAAGACAGACAAACACAATAAACGAGTGTAAACTTAGGTTCACAATGAGGAAAGATGATTTTGTTGATGATTCTTTTTTGTTGTACAGGTAAGGGTTATATTGTGTAGATCATTTTCTAAAACTCACTAGTGTCAGTAAAATGTACATTGAAACAATGAAATCATGAAATCATTGGTAGATGAAAGAGAAAAAGAACTACTGAATGACTCCTTTAAATTGTATTTTTGACTTTGACTTAAAATAAAATCAGATAGGTTTCCTGACAAAACATTTTAACATACTAGGTATAAAGGTAGTATTTTATGGAAAATATTAATATCTGACTGATGTAATGGTATCCTGAGTCTGTGACAACCCTGGACATCTGTAAACATCAGAAAATGTAGCAGAACACAATAGCCATGGAGGTCTATGATGTGCTGTCTGCCTGTCAGTCCTTTTCTCTGTTTGTTGACATGTCTTTAAGAGCCGGGTTTTGGAGGGAGGAGGCGGTCTAAATCAGCGTCTAAGTCTGGGGGAAGTTAACAACACAGCTAACACTGCTATACAGCAATTTGTGGTTCAGTGTATTAAATTTTAACGGCTAACTGAGACAAACAAACATCACCAATTAGGCTGAAAAATACAACAACAACATGTCCAGTTTTTGATTTTCTTCTGAAATCAAACTTTATGAAACAATAGCACAATTATTGTGAATTAGCTTTAAAGCTACACTGTGTAACTCTTTTAGTTTATTCTTAGCTAAAACACTTAGTTCTTTCAAAAATATATGTGCTCATTAATGTATCTTTCCTTCGTTCAATTAATAAAGTATTCTCGTGAGTGTATAATACGCCATTGAAAATACATACGGGTAAGTGGCTCTAATGTTGGTCGCCATGTTGCCCCTCCATCTTGAAAGTACATTAGCCAAAGAGGGACATACCCGTTAATTCAAGCTTCGCCTTTTCGCGTTTACGTTTGAGTTAACACTCATGGACGAGGTTAAACTGGAAGCCATGTTAATCTTGGACTACATTGGCCACCGTAGGAGTTCAAACGAAATCGGAATTAAGAGGAACAGAAACTGAAAAAATGCATCATGAACATGGAGCACAAAAATGAATACTTTTATTTTTTAAATGTCACTGAGGTCCAATGTTGACTTTCATTATATGGACAAAAACAGTTCTTCACAATATCATCTCTTGTGTTCTTGCAGATTTGAAACATAATGATGAGAAAATCTTCATTTTTGGATGAACTATCTCTTTAAAATGGCCATTACTATATACTCTCTGGGAGAGGTTGACACATCACCAGATGGTGATGATTTAGCTTGTTACTACTGCCTCCTACTCGTCTGTGTCCACCAGTCTGGTGACAGAGTCAGACCACGGCTAGGGGTGACTTTTAGTTCCATCCTATTGACATCTGTATTTCTGCTGAAGGGCCATCTTAGAACTAAGATAACTATTGTATATCTCTACAAAGGTGCAAGTTCATAACTGTAAGCAGTAAATATGCAGTGCATCCCCCCAACACTGATGCATGACTCCACCACCTTCTTATCTTGAGGTTGTGGCTGTTGTACTCGTCATTGTGAGTTTATCTCCTGATCAGTGTGTGAGTGAGCTTCTGCCTGAGACAGACACCAGTACTTGAGAAAACTTTCTTTGACACCTGCAGCCGCCTGAGTCCTGCTGAGAGTTCTGTGTAGTTAAAGAGCACATATGTGCGCAGACGGCAGACATACACACACACACACACAAACCAGGTGTGGCGAGACCATAGATATGTGCTGTATGCCTTCAAACGACTTTATCTTTGAACCCGCACATGCATTGGTTTCTTGAGTGTTCAACTGTCCTATATGGTAAAAGAATGTGTGTGTGTGTTAATTCCTTTATGCGATTTACAGAGTCAAATTGGCAAAAGCAATGCATTTCTTAAAAAGAGAGAGACTTCTAATTACAAGACAGCTGAGTATACATTTCCTTTGTCCCCTGTGTCAGGAACAGTGCCAGTTATGTTGTAGGTGTGTAATGCCAGAGCCCGTCTAACGGAGATCCTTGGCACTTCCTATTAGCACTATTGTGTATCATCTTGGTTGCAGTTCCATTAGAATTCCACTGGAGGTGATCGCGGGCGAGAGCAGAATGAATGGGAGTCTATGGGGCTAAATGGCTAAATGTGTCTCTTCACCTGCTTGTCGTTAAATTAACATAGATTTTATTGTTGATTCCGCAAGTTCAATATAGATTATAGTGCCAAAAGTTCGAATGAACGAGTACTTATGTCCTTTTGATTTCTTACAGGTTAGGCCGTTGTTGGCCGGAACACGCTAGCATTCTGCTATTGTGTGACATCATCACATTTTTGAACGGATTTTTAGAACAGATAAGTGAACTTAAAAATGCAATTTTCAGCTGAGTGTATTATCTTAGCCCTCCCTTTTGAATGCAACTTTCAAATTACTTGACAAAAATTACATCCTGAGAAAGGTGGATTTCTGGGGTGAAACGCCATTGACTCCCATTCATTCTGCACTCGACCGCGAGCGCCCCGCATGGACAGAGATGTGTTACTGCAGCCAGTCCAGAAACCGGAAGTAACCATCCAGTGCCATTTCTCTTCAATTAGACATTCTCTGGTAATGCAATTATTGTCCTTAAATCTGCAGTCCGTGTTTTTCCTCTTTGTCGCCATCTCTGTTCGAAATCTGCAGTTGCAGTCATTCATGGAATTATCAACTTAACGTGAGTTGTACTTCAACATCTCCAACACAGCACAGCATGGATGAACACAATGTTTGAGGAGACTGTAGGTGTCGATAATGACATTCAGAATCACAGATTATTCTTTTTGGAAGTATGAGCAACATAATAATTTTCACCAGAAAATGTCCTCTCAGCTAGTAAGAAATTTCCACTTTTCTTCTGGTTCTGACATTGCTGTAAATCGCGCTGATTAAATCTAACAATCTCTTTTCATATCACACAAAACCGTGCAAATTATACTTTGGTCTCAAATTGTTAATGTTAACAATGTCAGCATTGTGTGACTACACATGTAATGTCCTTCCGATATGTATCCTTGTTTTCGCATGGTTCTGATTGCCTCTTTTTTTGTAGCCACTATGAAGTCTGAACGAAGTCTTTTTCATTTTACAGCGGGTGAATCTGTTATCACTGGTGATTGTTGTTTGAACCTTTCTGGATCTGCCATCAAATTGATAAGTTTAATTATATCAAGTGCTGTGAGAAAAGGCTATAAATCTCGACCCTCCAACATCCTCAGGCAATATAGCTTATAATAGATCCCTTCTTTATGTGTGACGTAATGACAGAAAGACATGCTCGAATCCCCGCGGTAATCCACCAGTACCACTGGAATTAAAAACATTATAACAAGCTTACCGCTCTGAGCTAAGGCAAGCAGATAGTTTTGAACACTGGCTGGTTATGTATTTTCTCAAATATGACCCAAAAAAGCTACAGACTGCCGCTTTAACAAGACATTAGACATGTCTCTCCACCCTCCTCTCTTTATCTCTCCCTGAGTCAACATCAGCTGTTTTATTTTTCAATTTCATTTTTTGTGTATATAATTTTCAATGTGTACTTTTTATTTAACTGTTCATTGATTTTTTTTCTTCTCTGTGACTGTTTTTTAAATTTAAATGTAATTCTATTTAATCTTTACTTTTGTTAACTTTAAATGAAAAATTATGGAAAAGGATGTAAAAATAAAATAAAAGGACAAGGTAGAAAAATAGAATACAAATTGGATACATTTACATAAAAAATATGGTACGGTATCTGCATAATATGCCCCCCCTCCTCTCTCCTCACTCCAATAACAATGAGTTAGATGAATGTAATATGAATTCGACTCCATGTTCCAAACCCTCCAGACCTCATGGGCTGCAGTGCAGAAAATACACAACATTTTATGTAGTAACTTGATAGCTGCGTGGAGAGAGAGAAAGAGAGATGTGTTTTTACACCTGATTAGATTTATGGAAAAATACTGGTAGTTTTGTTACAGAAATATGATTAAAAAAAATATTAAATATGTTTGAGCCAACATCTGCAAGTACCTGCGTTCTTTAAAAAATGCTGTTCCAGAATTTGGTCGAGACCAGGGCCAAGCTGCAACAAACCCCTTAAATTATGAAAACTTTTAGTTATAATTCTCTTAGCTCTTAATTGACCTGTTCCACACAATCTATCTGAGATTCATCTATATAGGCTCTCAGGTCGTCAGTTTCTTCTCTGAGGTTTGGACTTTGATGCGGTAGATCGTTCTGTGTTAAGGCACGCATACTCACTTTTGCTGCACACTTATGCACACTATATTCTATTGTTCTTATGTCACTGATTATTGTTATGCTGCACACAGAGACGACAGAAACTGATTCTCATGAGTCTGACAGTTCTCAGAGCTGTCGCTTGTGTTGTGTTATCTGGAAGAGAAAGAGGTTGTGTGACAGTGGTGGTTCTGAGGGTGGAGTGTTTGTTGTTATTGCATTAACCTGCAGCTGTGATGGTACTTTGAGTGTTAGCGGTTTGAGGATACAGCCTGGCTGCCAACCTACGCGTACACACAAACATGCACACACATATTGTTACCTGTATTCTGTAAATCTGTATAATAGCACTGCATTGTTCGCGGCTGAGCCTGTGTAATGAAATATGTTCTTCAAAACCACAGAGTGGCAAAAAAGTCATTCTTTCAGAGGTGTGCCAACCATTAAAGAACCACCCGCCATCAGGCACAGATTAGGAGATTAGCTATGCTGAATAACTGTCCAAATGTACCTTCTTGGCATGGATATTATAACTCAAAATGGGGGTGAAAATGGGTGGAAACCCAAAGCTGTGACGTTTAATCCTCCTACTGTGTCATAATAATACGTTTAATATTTATGTAGGGCCTTTCCTGTGCTCCAGGAAATGTTGTCTGGGCATTATTCATAAGCATTATCTTACTTAAGATTGAATTTGACTCATTTACACAGACGGAAATTTGTTCTACATTTGTTTCATGAATAAAGCCCTCTGTACCCAACTGGCAAACCTTAAATACACAGTTCACCCCAAAAATTGAAATTCTGTCATAATTTGCTCACTCTTAATCATTCCAAAACTGTATGCCTTTATTTCTCTTTAAGATATTTCTCTTATTTAAAAAAAATGCTGGATTTTTCCAGTTGTTTTGTGATTTACTGGATAAGGACTTTTAAAAATATATTTTACTCACAGTTTGTACATAATCAAATATTTTGTAGCTTGGCATAAACAATTTATTCATTCAAGAATGCCTACAGTGTTTTAAAATTGTATAAATTTACATGACTTTTCCAGGTCTTAATATATCTATTAGTGTAATATATATCCACCTAATATATCTAGGCTTTCCAAGATTGTGGGAGCTCTGTTTTTTTTTTCAAAGACAAAAATACACACAATAAATAAATACATAAAAATACATAAGTAATAAACTGTTTTATCTTATTTTAATACTTATTTTAATCTTCTAGACTTCTTGGAGGTTTTTTTTCGAGGCCCCCTAGTTGTGAACCACTGAACTGGGGAATGCACTTTTTTAATTGGTATAATTTTCATTTGGACAGTTTTTGACTTAGATTTGACTTTGACAGTGTCTGTAGAGGGTTTGGTGATGTTTTGTTGTCTTTTAGTATTCAGTGTTCATTCAATTTAGTTTGTTTGTGGTTTCTTGTATATTTAGTCCTTTTTTTCTTTCTCTCTTTGAGCTTCAATCATCTGTGCGACCAGGTTTTAGTCAATAAGTGTCTGCATTTACCTGGATAGTGGCTTTGTAATTAAACATAAATGGCTTTATTTTAACTCAACCTGTACAGCATGTAAAGATGAATCATTGAGTGTCAAGAAATGTCACCACTGCAATTCACAGAGATCATAGTAAAAGGACCTTTTCTGTGTGCATGTGTGCTATTTAAGTGTACCAAAGAGCTGAGCTTTCAAAGCACCGCTAAATGATGTCATCATGGTCTGACCATAATTCATCACAGGTACCCTTAATTACCTGTAAAGTTTTCAACACAAGATGGCAAACACACACACACACACTCTCTCTAAATGGATGCATTCCTGTCAAACCATTGGTTAGTATCAGGCAAGTGTCAACACGGCTTCTCCACTCTTAGTGAAGCAGAATGCGCAAGAGAGAAAAGCGTGCTACTTTATCATAGCCAGTGTGACAGGAACACAACAAAGCCAAATGCCAAAATGAACACTCCCTGTTCTTCAGTTTTCTGTCTTCCCACTGCGAACAGAGAGACAGGTTCGGACTGGATTAGGTGTCTAGACTACAGAATGAATCTAAATAGAACAATATTTGTGTACTTCACCTGCAGATATCTATTATATGTGGCAGCTAGAGATTATAATACTGTGATGTAGCTTTCAGCCACTGGAGTTTGGGTGTTTCAATCACTTGATATGGTGTTATATTAATCGGTATTTAAACCTGGTTAAACATTGTCATGGAAAGCATCCATTTACATCGTCATTTTTATTTATTGCCTGACATAAATGGATTAATGTCAGAGAGCTTTGATGACTGCTTTATTCATGACAGCCAATCTCAAAAATATTCCACGCCTCTTATGGTTTGGTTTAATATTTGATCCTGCCTAGTGTTTGCAAAAGCATTGGATAAGTGGTCTTTTTAAGTCATCGGTTGTCAAAGCCTGTTGTAAACATTGAGTCATGCATAAAATAAGAGATATGGAAGATCTTTAGAGCTTTTCTGAAGGTGTAGGTGTGTTGGAAGTGACTCAAAGGGATTTAACCATGCACTGACTGTTCTAGATAGGAGTCTGCTGTATAATTTCAGGCAGCATTCACAATTGTTTCTTGTGATCAAGATGCTTCTATACAGATTGATCAAAATGAAAATCTACACAGAAAAAGGGTCCTTCTGCGCTGAAGAAAAGTGCAGAGTATTCCGACCATGAGTATTATTCTTACAGAGATGTTTAACATACTTAGAGATGCGCTTTGCTCTTTAGACCTCTCATTATCTGCATGCCGACTGTTTGTCTGGTCACACTTGCTTACCCGAAATCTGTTTAAATGTATGTTTAAATGTTACAAAACTTCCTCTCTTGTTCAGAATTAGTCGACAAAGTATTAGGGGAACCAGACGAAATTATGCATTAATCTAAATAAACACTGGAACGTATTTATTCTACACCTTATTTGTCACGTAAGATGTGTCTGGCTTCCGGTGTCATTCCATTTATTTCTGTACAAAACAGCTTGTTGAGCTGCTTGATATTGCAAACAATTTTTTACCCTATTATTTTGATGTATTGTCAAAATTGTTAACACATTAGTTTGTAGCGCAACAGTTTTACAGTTTACAGCACTTTGTTATTCTTCTCGTTATTGCCCAAGCGGCTAATGAACCGTAAGTCTCGCACATTCACAAAAAGCAGCTTCCACGTTAAAACTTAAAGTGGATAGCATACCTTATTTTATGTTTTGTTTTATTAGTTATCATTGGGGATTTCAGTAATAAAACACTGATCATTCTTGCTTAAAGGATGAACAGTGCTTGACTTGAGCTCATAGCACTATATTGACAGAGTAGAAGTTATGGCAATTCATTTGTTAGTCTAATTCTGTTAGAATTAGGGGGGTTGTTTTCAATGGGGATGCATAGTTTTATGATCTGAGAAACAGACTTACACCAAAACAATAACATCTCATATTTTCAGATCACTGAAATAGACTGCTCGACTGCCCCCCAGTGAGCCCCCTGGTGACGGGCCTGGTCTACTTTCAACCCCTTCTGTCCTGCTTTCTTTGAGGGGAGGGTCTATGGGCAGGTAATGTATACAGGCTTTTTCAGATATTTTGATCTAATGGATGGAATAAGCTCATACAATATGAATGTATATGCTGTGTATGAATGAGCACGGAGATGATGGAAAATCATACAGAGAAAAACAACTTTAATTTTTGCTCTTAAAGCCGCAAGACCACGCCGAACGCAGTGAGTGAAATCAGGAATGTTCAAGGTTCAAGGTTCAATTTATTTATAGAGCGCATAAAAGAGTTGACCACAGTGCTGTACATAGAATAAAATAACAATCATAAAATCACAGTTAAATTCTACGTATTGCCATGCACACCTCAACATCTAAGCGGCGTCAATAATAACCTATTACACCAGCACAGTACTCATGAATAATCAACAAAATAAAAAGTATGTTTTTAAATGACCTTTACACTCCCTAATACACTCCCTAGGGAACATTCCCTAATATAACGGTCTAGACGGTTCCACAGCCTGGGGGCAGCCGCTTCCTCTTTGCGCATTTCAGGCAGAGAGTAGGCGGTCAGCAATGGATGTTCGAACGCATCGACCTCTGAAAGTGGACAAGCTCAAAATGATTTAGACCCTCTTTACACCTGTATTTAGCGTCATCCACTTGTGATCCCATTAACCAAAACACTTCTTAATACCAGGTGTAAATAGGGTCTTAGGGATATTTGTATCTTTGGATGATTTATCAGTTTTTCTTTAGTAGTCATGATACATTTAAAGACTAATCAGAAACGTTTTTAGATGACAATTTGTAGCGTATCTACCACTAAATCACTAATCTTAATACTACTGTAAGCGTATATTACTAGCTTTTACTCCTTTTAGCGGTAGATGAGGTACAAATTTGTCCCTTTAAGAGTACTGCCCCAGTCATAAGCAGTTGTGCCCCTAAAGTTACTGTTTTTGCACATTTCTCTGAAAGAATTCAAAATACGTCAGCACACCATTCTGAAAGTGTTTTATTAATATATTATAAAGACAGAACATTTTGTTTAGGAGGAGATATCTCTTTAGTCTGTTTCTCTTCCCTGTCCCAAACGGAAGATGCTGCAACATAGGCACAAACTGCTTTCCTAACTACTAACGGTCATACCAACACTGACAATAAACTGATTACCTCATCTTTATTGATTTATTATTTTCACTTAAACTATTTTTAGGTATTTGTGTATTTGAATTGAATCTAAAATTTCCATCTTATATGCATCGCATTTGCAGTTGTCGTTTTAAAACCAATTAAAAACTTAACGTGATACATATTTTTCAGTCATACATTTGTTTCAATATAATTAATTTGAACTAAGTTAATATTGAAAGACATTGTTTCACAACTATATTTTATTTCTGTTAATACTTTTCTTTTAATATCAGATGTTTGTTGATTCCCAGCAATAAATGCATTTTTTTTATTATTATTTAAATAAATTCAAAAAGAAGCAATTAGTTAATAATATACTATGCTATGATTTTTTTAAATGTTGAAATCTTACTGATTTCTTAACTGTTTTATTATGTATGACTGACAAATATGCATTGCATTTTATGTTAGTTTGTTTATTTTAAAACTGTGCAATATGAATGCATGAGAACTTTATTTGCAATTCAAATGCATAAATCTTAAATGTAGGCCTAAATATTTATTTTTGAGTGTGTATGTTTTCAAGTTTAGTTTCCTCCATGATATATTCCTCAATATGACCATATTGTTTATAATTTATTATAAAACATTTATGTGATTGTAAGCAGTGTTGATGAGAGACTGGCGCTAAAGCTCTGAGTTTGATGCCGTCAAGGACAAGGAAGAAACAGATCTTTGAATGTGTGCGTCTATCTCACAGTGTGTCTGTCATCGAGAGAATAATGGGGGATATGTATGTGTGTGTATAAAAGCGAAGCCAGGTGTGTGTATTTCCGCTCTTATGCTCCTGTTATTTAACCTCTGCTGTGTGAGATTTGGAGTCTGATAAGACTTCAGCGCTTGGTAACAGACGCTTGGTCACTCAGTCACACTGTTGCTGAGAGAGATAGGTGCTCGGTAACCACAGCCCCGGGGCCAGGCCCTGCCCCCTCGGCCACAGGAAGTGTGGAGACTGATAAACACACAGCACTTCCTCTTTCTGCCCACATCTTCTTAACCAGCAACTTCCTCAGAGTACAGTCTTACATAACCCGCACACACAATCATGCACACTATCACCGCAGGTACAAACATGCACGTACACACACACATACACACACACACACACACACTTACAGTGGTGCAAACACATTTGAACTTAATAAATGCACAACATTTTATAGTTTGAGTGAAACATAATAATGGTAAATACAAGATTAAATAAAATATACATGTATTGTAAAACTTTGCTAATTGACTTATAGGATCACCCAGCGTACCTTCTCACCTGATAAAATCAATGAATGTGAGTAGTATGTCTTGATCTCACACACCAACTTTATCTGTCAAAGTTCTCACAATGTTAATGGTGAGATTTTGGCTTTATTACTGGCTCATCGTTGTTCCTTTGAATAAGTCTGTGGACACATAGTGTTCTCAATGACAGCTGTTTCCAGTCACTGTGCATCTTACAAGTGGCCTGAGACCAATAAACACACTGTGCAAGCACAAACACAGAACACAAATACTCTGCACAGAAACATTATTTTGCTTCTGGTGCAAACAATTTCAGTTCATTTCTCACTCAGATTTACATGAGTGTGAAATGCATGTGTTTCTTCTCAATATTTTCCTCCATCCGAGGTTAAGGTCACTACTGCTTCAACATGTTTGGACGTGTGCATCCAGATACTTATTTTACGAGAGTACTCTTGTGTCGCTACGGGAAAACCTCTTTTCTGCAGAATACTGAATCCAAAAATTATTCTTGAAAAATGTGTTCATTTAAAACGTTTTGGCGCAGCGAGCAGACCTAGGCGAGGCAGCTCGTGTGCCTAATGTTGCTATGCGGCAACTGCTGCAACATATCGAGGGACTATCCGGCGCCCATATCCTTTATCGCTCCATGTGCGTTCGCCGCTGCAACACTCACGTTTTCTCACGGTAAAAGAGCCAAGGCATTGCTACAAAAGCCTTGTATTTCCTGTGACTCGTGCAGAGCCCTCTCGCCAACGGGATCCGACATATCCTGTGCGCTTCCTGCTTGGGCCGAGACCACGTGCTGTTCAAGTGCGACACCTTGGCTTTGTCGACCCTGCGGGCTCGACTGGCCATCTTTAACATGGGTTCCATTTCACTCATGGATGGCCATCGCCTCGACTTCGGCTGTTCTCTTCTCGCCTCGGGGAGTGAAGAGTGGTTCTGTTCTGGTCCCCGCCAAACTTCTCCACCTTCTCCCGAAGGCTGACTTGCCATCTAAAGCCTGCAGAAGTACTTCCGCCTTCATCAGTCGCCCTTAAGATGCCGCTGGCCAGGCCGCTTCAGCACTCCACACTATGGCAGTGCTGCAGATATACCATGCAGACACACCAAGCTAACCTTCTCTTTTCCTTGGACGAGGCAGGCACGGACCCTGACAGCTGTATGGGCTTGAGAAGCACCTCAGACCTAGCTCTGCGAGCCACCAAGTCCGCCGCCCAGACCATCGGGAGGAATTTGGTGTCCCTCACCATTGTCGAGAGATATTTGTTGCTGACGCTGTCGGAAATGAAGAAAGCTAACAGAGCCTCCTTCCTCGACACCGCCTTTGTCTCCACAGGGCTTTATTACTAAGCCAAGTCAATTGGACCAAGAGTTCGGGATCTCCCAGTCAGAAAGCTTCTTTTCAGGGAATGGATCTGGACTCTGTTTCAATAACAGCACGGCTGGTGTCACAGCGTGCTTTCTGTATTCAGCGCTTTGCGACATCATTTAAAGTAAGCGATTTCTCTCCTCCTCATGGCTTCAGCCTCAGCGGTGCTTTGTTTAGGCCTGCTTCGCATGCACTCTTTACAACACTGGCTAAGACGCGTTTCCTGCATCGAACATGGGCATCCGAATCGTTTACGTCTCGAGGTAACGTGAGTCCAGACATGCTATCCAGGGACAACGTTCCCCAGGGGAAATGGTCTCTCCACCCTCAGACAGGTCAGCTGTTTTGGGACACCTTTGGCACATCGGAGGTCGACTCTTTGTGTCTCAAGACAACGCTCAGTTTCCAATATGGTTTACGAAGAACATGGATGCCCTGGCCCATCACTGGCCCTGTCGCCCTCTCTATGCTTTCCTGCCGATCAAGCTGTTACCACAGGTTATCAAGCTTATCAGGGAGAACGGTTCCTCTGTGCTTCTAGTAGCTCCGTTCTGGCCGAACAAAGTTTGGTTTCCGGAGCCGATGCGGCATCAGAGCCTGGCTCCATGGCCTCTCCCATTGAGGAGAGATCTCTTCTCACAGGCCGGAGGCATCGATTTCGGCTCCCACACCCGAGCTTTTGGCTCTACATGTGTGGGCCATTAACGGCTACCTGTCGAATATCCCGGACGGGGTGTTAAACACGATGACGGCAAGCTAGAGCGCCCTCTGCGGCTTTATAGCTTCCAAATGTCAGTGTTCTCAGGTTGGTGCTCAGCTCGCAACCTGGATCCACAAGATTGTGAGGTATCAAAGGTTATCTTCTTCCTACAGGAGTTTTGGATAAGGGAAGATCCCCATCCACGCACAAAGACGTATGTTCTCATTCACCCGGTCAGTCACTAGGTATGAATGACCTTGTAGTCCACTTCTTCACAGGAGCTAGAAGGATGAACCCTCCTCTACCCCACTCAATTCCCAGTATGGGACATTTCCTTGGTCCTGGAGGCCATGAAAGGTGCTCCTTTTGAAGCTCTTACAGTCTGTGGACCTTAAGGATCTCTCGTTGAAAACCAGCTTTCTGGTGGCTATCGCCTCAGTCAAGCAGGATCTGACAGCGAATCTGACGTGAATCTCCTTTGCCCAGTTAGGGCCCTGAGAATTTACGTGGAAATTTGACTGCTTTCAGACAGTCAGAACAGCTCTTTGTTTATTTTGGTTGCTGATCTAAAGGTCTACTCATAGCCTTTTCAGGTGGATAGTGGACGCCATCTCACTGGCTTATGCATCTAAGGGCTTTCGCACAGAAACAGGCTTTCATAAGATGTGTTAGTTTACACAAATAGCTGTGGTTGACACTGATTCCTACATCCTCAATTATATTCTAAACTAATTATAAAAAAATTGTTACACCCATGGCTAAATGAGTGTGTACTATAGCCCTTTGTAGATTTTCACTGAGTAAAGCAACCAGTCATTGTGCGTGAAGATACTTATTTAATTTACTGACCCCCCTGACATGTATAGTCCATGCTATGACACTCATTGTGTCTCTATGAGCAGAGGCTGGGTAAGGGTCAGGTCATATTTACCTGAGTAAGATGGGTATGCAGCTCTTTGTTCATATTCTAAAGAGAAAAGTTTTTCTCGGTGCAAACACTCTGCATGATCTGACCAACCTACAAAGTATGTGTATGTTTGATCATGGGTGTGTGTTTAAGTCAGCAAAATGCCATAGCTTCAGTGAATTCCAAGGAAGCCTTTTGTTATATTATGTGACTAATTGTAATAAAAGTTAGATCAGTGCCACAACACACTGCTTAGATCTGCAAAATCGCACTCTGATGACCTGGCAGGCCTCCTTTCAAAGCACTGAATTACATTGATGGAGAGATAATGACTAATTTTTAAATGCACCACTTAATTAAGCTGTTACTTAGATATATTTTAGGGATATATCTTGTAAATATATTTCTCCACTTCAGCAATGCTCTCTCTCTCAAGCCAGGGCTCACTACCTTGTCTTTAGCCTATTATTATCATATCATCAGCCTATTAAAAAACACGACAAAGTAAGTGCAAAGTGAATCTGTTCTCAAGAGGTATGCGTCAAGCTAATGAAGTAAGAAAGTGATAACTGGTTAGTTATTTATTATTAGTTATTTACTGCATTTCACTTTAATGAAATACAGTGACTTGGGCGGCAGTGGCTCGGTGTCTTGCATGGTTGAGTATTCGTGAATATACATAGCATACTGCATGTCTGTGAATCTGACAACAACTCAACCAATGATGTGAGTTATAGAGGACTGTCTGTTCACGAGATTTCACACTTTCATATTAGAGGGAGTAAATTTTAATGCTTATTTGGCGTGCTGTCCGTGGGAAGCTCCGGCTCCGAACCCAGAGTACCTGTATACCAAAGTACGGGTTTGGTTGCCCGAAAATGACAGAAGTATACAGAAGTTTACCCCCAAATGATTGGTTGATAGCAGCTGGCTACATTCATTCTGAGTTTGCTTGCTTTCAGTGGCCAATATTTTCTGAAGACGTTAAACACATTCATGTTTGAACGAGCAAAGAGGGGGCAGAGGAAGTATTTCTTCTTTAGCACAAGTGAGAGTGATGGTGTTTTCCATATTAAGTTTACATAGACTCATGATAAAGTGATGTTTTAATTTGCTTATGTCTGTGTGCGTGAGAATATAGAGACAATGAGACGGATGTTACCTCAGGCTTTGAGGGAGAGAGCTGAAGACAAAGAATGAAATTGTTTTCTTGTTTATTTGCAGATACAGTTTGAAACATCTGCTAAGAGACTTGGTACAGCTGTTCTGAACTCTCTTTGTTTCTTTTCCTTTCTCTACATCTCAGTCTGTGAAAACAATGTGGCAGTATGCCTTTAATGTCCTGTACAATCAAGTATTTGCTTCTTACAACTTGATGCTAACATTTTTATTCCTGTCAAAAAACAGATTTATTGTCAAATAACACATGTTTTGAGAAACAACTCAAACATCTTATGCCTTTGTTCCTGGAAAGGTTTATTTTAAGTGCTGAGTAGGGTTAGATTTGGCTCTGTTATCTGATTGGCTAGGAGGAGCTGAGTTTTGAGGATTAGAACCATTTTAGTTGATGTTGTTGGATAATCCAACAACAAAGTTGCTCAGCGAATGAGTCAGATCTTATCGGTTATGGATGAAGTAAAATCCTCAATTGAGAAGTTCCAATTGCAAAAAACAAAATCCATGATGTCTGTTCAATGAGGAAATTGTAAATGGACACTTTGTGCCTCTTCTCCAGAACTGACTTTGACAAGGAAAACTTTAAGCTTTAGAGCTATAGCTGCTGAAGACTGATCATTTTATTGTGTTGGACCTTTTTTTTTTACTTAAATTTAAATAAAAAGGAAAATGAATTGAAAATTAAATTGTAACATAATTATCAGTCACTTAAACCTTTTAAAGTTTAGGCTTAAAGTGATGTAAGGGTTTGAAACAAACTGAATACGGCACCAGGATTCTCACAGAACAGAATGAAACCGCTATAATATCAAATACAGTACAAAAGGAATGTGCAAAAGGAATATGATGGCATTGAATTTATTAGATTAATCTTTTTGAATAATGCAATAAAACAAACCTATTAATTCCATGAAATCAATATTATATGACCAACAAAAAAATTTGAATATTTGTAAGTCTCCTTATAAGTTATTCATACCTACATTGTTTCTCTTGTAAAAACATGCTATTCACACTATACCGTTCAAATGTTTATGATTGATACAATTTTTTTTAAATGTTTGGAAGACACTACAGGCAAAAACAATGTTTTTTCATGCATCTTCCAATTTTGAGATTTTGGGCTTTTTGGCTTCTCATAAAGTGTTTTTTCACTCTATAGTTGACAGAAAACACCCAAAATACACTTTTAACAGTGGAGCAATTTATCTATTTGCATTGGTATATTTCAATTAATGTATCTTTTAAGGCCATTTTCTCAAAATGAGTTTTTCCTTCATTGAACCAGATAACTTACATTTCACAACTTACATATAGGCCAACCAAATTTTACAGTTTTATTCTTATTTATATTATGAAGGTTTTTACAAAGGGGTTTGTTCGTATATAATGTTCCTGATTTTATACAACAAAAATGGTAAAAAATAAAAAAATGGTAAATATTTTATTAGTAGTATCAGCATTTTCTGATTTGTGGAGTGATAAATAGATAAATCCAAAATCCTCTCGGTAAAACCTTTGGCTCTAATATATCAAATAAATGAAACAAGATTTTTTAACCTGACTTCATCCATTCTTCAAATTTTTGTTCTAGAAATGTATGCACATTTGTGCATATTTAATTTAATTTAAGCATAATTAAGCATTACATTTCAGTTTGTTATTATTAATGTAATCAATCAACTGGTGAAAAAAAAACATAATAAACATCAAAAAGGCATTATTTTTCAAAAAGACATTCAATTTCAAAGAAAATTATTTGAAATTATTTGAAATAAAAATATTTTGTAAAATTTATTGTAAATGTCTTTACTGTCACTTTTGATACATTTAAATGCATTCTTGCTGAAAAGAAGTATTAATTTCTTTGAAAAAAACTGACCCCAAACTTGTCTACCATTGTATGTCATTTTATTCTGTTTCTTTGTAATTTCTATTATACTGTGTAATAAATTGATTCAAAAGGATTTAGGAATTCTTGTATTTCACCTTCATCTTTACCTGTTTACCTTCTTCTCAATCAATGATTATACTATATGAATATGTGAGCCTGAAAGTCAGTTTTGCATTATATATCTAGCTATTTCAACACCAGCGTTTGGCTCTGTGTTTGTTAATATGTGCATTGTAGAGAGATTAAAAACATCCTCTCAATTTTAGTAATCTAATGAAAACTTTAAATGCAAGCCAAGATGTGCTTGCTACATGCTTTCCAGTAATATCAATTCCTGTGAGTGATGACCTGCATATGCTGTACTGCAGGACATTGGGAAAACACATGTTTCACACATGATGTAGACTTGATTGGGGACATTACATGTTGTGTACATTGTGTAATTTGCTATTTTCATTACATGTCACACAGTATGAATGGACATATTGCTCAGGTCAGGATGTACATGGTGAACGTGCATATTGCATCATGTCCTGCTGAGTGCTTTCTCATGAAAGTAGCATAAAATAAAGAACTCACAAGTGATGTCAGAATAGAGGGATGGATCTGTTACATTGCTAGAATACAAATTGCACTTATAGGATGCGGCATTGTGGTTGGATTGAGGAGATTGCTCAATTGGAGAAATTACGGTTTTTCAGTAAATGGATGAGAAGTGGGCAGTGCTATGACCTTGTGTACCATTGGATGTGGGTGAAGGTGGCTTTTTTACTCATCTTTCTCATCAGGCCTGGTGAAAGCAGCGGGAAGTTCCCTATTAACGGACAAAATGCTTCTGTAATTTCCTGAAGAGTTTGCAGATGTGTTCAATTCACATGTATGATCTTACTAAACAAAGCAAAAGCAGTTCAAATTAGAAGACAGAAATGACATGTGCGTCACTGATGTACTCTAGTCCTGAGATTCAAATGGCTGTAATAGTGTTGCAGGTGTGTGTACACGCTTACACATGAGAAACACTGTGAGTGTGTGCTTTGCTATCTGGCATACCGAGTACAGGGCAAAGCTCTTCACCGACTCTTAAAGGAAGTCAGCGGTATGTGTGTTTTGCATATCTGTTGAGGTAACCAGACTATTCGAGATGCCATCTACCGCTGGGGGTCTGTGGTCTCTGTCATCCCAGCACACAAACACACACACACAAGCGCACAAAACACTCAGCTTCCCGGCAGTCTCACCCCTCTCTTCCCTTCTTGGTAAGTTTCCTCTTTCTCCCCCCATATCATGTACTTTCTATACTGTCCATCTGCAGAGGGGAAGGACAGCACGTTTCAGAGATGTTTTATCAATCACACACACATGGATCTGACATCATTGAATGGAGACCTGTTTGTACTATTTGTTCTGGAGAAAACAGGATTTCATGGTGTCTTTCGAAATGTGTAAAACTTTAACTGAAATGAGGAAGGATCCCTCTGAGAGCCAGTTTAGGCTGATGAGCATTAATGATAGTGTATGCAATCTCATAACTGCACTTCAGGAACATTACCACACTGATATTTATTATAATTCCCCAAATATTGGGAGTTTCTAGTGTACTGATGCTTCAAAATGGTTATTTTGTTTCACAGTCTATGATAATTGAATTTTATTTAGTCTTAGCAAACATAACTGCATCGCACAGAGATAGTGTACGTATGACTGTTTGTCTGTTTGTCTGTCAATAGCCAGTTGAAGATGCCCGTCAAGTGTCCCAGACCTAAAAAAAAAGCCAAATGCATGAATGTAGATGTGACTTCATATATCTAATCGACATCTGTCTCAAGATTCATGCTAATGCAAGTGAAACATTTGAACATTTATAATAGAGGAACACTTCTATTCTCCACATTGAGAAGAGATGGTCAGTTGTCCATCTGTGATGAGTCAGAGCAGATTTGAGGCCGCGCCTGCAGTGCAAAGCCCCACACTGCCTCTCCCATCAGGCAGAAAAGGGAAGCGAAAAGGGCTGACGGCTGCTGCAGGCCTCTTTTCAGTCTTCCTGTTGGGTTTAATTTAAGGACAAGAGAGAGAACGCCTGTCCTTCTCTCCTCATCTCCAATCTCTCCATCCATCCACATATATCACATGGTCCTAACGCCTCAGCAACACCGTGACCAACTTCTGTTTTTTTTCTAACAGTGTGTGTATGTGTGCAGATGTTTTTCTTTCTGTTTGCACGCAAATATACGATTTTAGCTGACATTTAGCTCAGTATATTTAGGAAAGGGAAAGGTTGTTAGAACATCTTTTGACTTTTTCATGCTCTGGTTTAATGGTGGAGTTTGTCAGTTTGTCATTGATCATTGATTAGAGTAAAAGTTGAAAATCAGTTGAACCGAGTAAAGCTGAAATAAAAGGGGTGTAATGTGCTGTGAAATGTAAAACAGCAGGTTGTGGTTCTCGATAAAATAATAATTATTTATAATAATCATTTAATAATCATTTATTCATTTTTAGTTTAGTTAAAAAATGGTCCTAGTATTTAAACTTATTCACACATCTGTTTTATAGTTGTATATGTTTTATAGTTATATCTATATTTTTTCTCTTAATGAAATGAATTGAATTTGATTTAAAAAAAAATCTTTAAAATATAAATCTTGTTATGATATAGTTGGATTCAATGCAACATGGCCCTCAAAGAAGACTTGCAGAAGAACTCTAACTGACAATTTTGACCATGCTTCAACATCCAACGCTTCAGGCACCCTTGGTCAGTTAGATGATGCCCTAGGATCGCGTCATCTAACTGACCTAATGGTGTGTTCTCACCGAATGCGAATATAGCGTCAAATACGCGTCTATCGCGTCTAGTTAAGACGCTTGAACATTCGCTCGAGTTCAAATTTTTCAACTTGCGCAGAAGACATTCGTGGCAAACACGTCGCCCAATTCGCGTCATTCGCAGCGCCCAGCGCAAATGATGCGTCTATTCGCGTCTTTGCATTGACTTTGTATGTAATCTACTCGCGCACGTAATTTCGCGTTCGAGTGTGAACACACCAGAAAGCATCGGATTTTGAAGCATGGTCAAAATGCTTCCCAAGGCGTCAGTTAGATGACGCTTTGGGATGAGAATGGGCTGAAGAAGATCATATGTATCATGGGCCACTCGATTTTTGTCCCTTTGTAGTAAAAGATTGGATATAGATGTTTAATCTCATTCAGTGCACAAAAATTATTCTATCAAGCAGTTTTAGAAGAATTCTGCATATGAACCCCAACAAACAGTAGAGGAGCTGAAACTCTTGTTTTGCATCCTCAAGAGAGATGTGTCTCCGACTTTAAAACTCAAACTTCTTGGCTGACATGTACCTTATAGGTTTGCACAGAAAATTTTGGCCCATACTGATGTAGCCAATCCTGAATTCTGGAGGCTTCTCTCCCATATGGGAGTTTTTGTTTGTGTGGATCCATGTTTGCATCCATGAGCATTTCTCTAGCAAAATGTCTTGCTTACTGTATGTTGAATCCAGGTCTCTCACTGGACTCCTCGCCAACTGTACTGATTTTAGTATTCTTAGTGATGATGAAAGTCTTGTCATATTTTTCTTTCAGTATTTCGTAAGCAAATATGTGTAGAAACTGAAACATTGCTTGTGTTCATATGATATTAGTTTTGTTTTCTGTTAGTGTTAGACTGTATTCAAACCCAGTTCTGGGCAAGCATGAATGCATTTTTTACAGCATCTGCCAAGAACTGCTGGTTTTTAATGTGTTGTTTTTTTAAAAAACAAAAACTTTTAAGATCCATTGGAAGATTTGGTGGGTGATGTTCTCTGGAAAAAATACAGGAATTATGAATCCACAGTTCACAAGAAAATAGTTTCTTTTAAAGAAAAATAAAAGAAAGAACTGGACTAGAACTCAATATTAACAATTTAATTTAATTATATTCTCTTTCAGAATTAAAATAGCGCAATGGGACTGATGGATTCAAATAGAAATGAATATACATATCATAGCTTTGAATAATGGATTGGAAGAGTTAATAAATAAATGGAAGAATTCAAAAGCTCCTTTTTTAACCATTTCTTGTGGATAAGGCTGCACTGCCTGTCAGCGCTGCCTCCTTTATTTGATGTATTTTTAATCTCTTTTTTATTCATTCATTCATTCTCAAGTTCAATTTATTTTTATTGTTTCTATGTCATGTTTCTAAGTTTATTTGTATTCAATTGTAAAGTGACCTTATTACTCAAGTTCCTATTGATGCAAATGTACAGAAATAGAAAAAAATATAAATTATTTATTAACAAACAAACTAATGAATTAATCATTTAAACATTTAAAAACCAAGGGCCTGTCTAAGGAATACAGTTTTACCCACCTGAAGGAAGGTGTTTGGTGGAATACACGTCACTTTTTCATTTTTAAATTTCAGTTCACAAAGAGTTAAAAGCCATTCTGTAAAGAAAAGTA
Source organism: Hybognathus amarus (assembly GCA_030378365.1). Taxonomy (NCBI): domain Eukaryota; kingdom Metazoa; phylum Chordata; class Actinopteri; order Cypriniformes; family Leuciscidae; genus Hybognathus; species Hybognathus amarus. The sequence continues at coordinate 396,049 of JAQIUQ010000256.1, read as the reverse complement.
AGGGTAACAGTTTAGTTTAGGGTCAAATTCTCACTATTAACTAGTTAGCTGCATATCAGCTGTTTATTAGTACTTATAAAGCACATATTAAAGCCTTATTCTGCATGACCATATTCTACATCCCTTACCCAATGCCTAAACTTACCAACTACCTTACTAACTATTAATAATCAGTAATTATGAGTTTATTAAGGGCAAAAGTCGTACTATATAGTTAATAGTCAGTATAATGTGAATTGGGCCATATGACCAAAGATAAATGCACAAAGAAAACTTCATAAACAGAAACAGATAACAAATAACAGATATAATCAGTAAATAATGAATAAATAAAAACAGTCTATTTCAGTATGGTGTATTTGAACATGTTAGACAGAAGATTCGCCAACATGGTTTTATTTAGTCTCCTACATACGGTTAAAAGCGGAACATGTTATGTACAACGACCCAGAAAAAAAAGCTTTATAAATAACACAGTATAATTGTGGTTACAATGTGTATGTGTGCATGTTTTTTTGTAAAGGCTTGAGCGGAAGGTTAGTGACCTGCACAGTTGTCTTGGATATGCACTCTGCAAATGGACTCTCTCTGTCCTTAAGATTAAGTCTCACATGCATCAACATTTCACTGTATTCATACACAACATTTAACACAACACATAAACTACACCACCTGAGAAGAACAAACAGATGTGGCATCATGAATTAAACATGAAGTTGTGAAGACAGATCTGGATATATACTTCTGTGCCTCCATCTATATTGGTGACTTTTCACCTTCAGAGACTACTTGTGTAAACATCAGGGAAAATGCTCCATCTTTACAACCCTCTTCAATATGAACCATGGACTGGGTGAGTACGGCAGGGCAGGAGGTGTGTGTGTGTGTGGGGGGGATGGATATATTTGTGAGGTCCAAAATGTCCTCAGTAATGTTGTGAAACCTGCTGAATCTAAAAATTGTAGGGTTAATTGTAATTGGATAACAATAATTAGCTTTATAAAAGTCCGTCATTTTTAGTTAAAAGTCAAGATATGGTTAATTAGTAGCCAGGCTGTCTGTTGAGAGAGAGAGAGAGAGAGAGAGAGAGAGAGAGAGAGAATGTGGGTAGAGCTCACTTTAAGATTTGGAAAATTCCATAACAATTATTAACTGGTGTGTGTGTGTGCGCTGCGCGTTTGTGTTTGTATGTGCGTGTGTTCACTAAACACTTATACCCATAAGTCTGTGTGTGAGTGTGCATGTATTGCAGGAATTCAAATGTTCTGAAGTAAATCAGTAATAATTTAAAATCCTTTCTCCAGTACATTGCAGAACTCATCTTTCCACTCCAATTCCCTTGCGCTCGGTCTTGGTGGAGTGAAATAAATCCATGTGGATCTGTATGCTTTCCTCTATGAAGAATATTCATTTAAATCATGATGTTTAGTTTATTCCAATGTATGGTTCAGCATGTTTATGTTTAAGCAATATTTACTGATACATTTGCTTTGACACAGTTGTTTCCAGCAACCCAATTATTACATTTTCATTGTTTCATTTTACCATAAGAGCAGATGTTGAGCATCTTGATTAATGCTTTGAGTTAATTTAACCGTATAAATAATGTACTAGCCTCTGTAAATATTGACATTAGCAATAAATCATTTCTGCTAATTACAGCAGTGATTTCAATGATGACTGGAGGAACCTAACTGAATATAGGTAAATCAAATATACAATAATAAAAACTTAAATAATAAAAAAAATACCACCAAATATAAAAAACTAAATTACTTTTAAACTCTGAGAAGTTAAGGCTCAGTGGTGACTCACATCCAGCTCAATGATTTTATGGTTAGCTTAATTAAGAAAATGTGTATAATTATGTAAGTATTATTTTTCTTTTTGAGGATTGCTGTCTGTTTATACAGTATAGGGTCAGGCTCATATTATGTCACTATAACAGCAGGCCCATTTGAAACTTAACCACTCTCTCAGAGAGCTTTTCTCTTTCTAGCAGTTCCTACTTTAAGACTGGTGAAAGAACAGAACAGAAATGACAGTAACACTGTATTGAATTGCTCAGGCAATGAATACTTTTGAAGCTCTTTTTCATGAAAGAAATTGAACAGCTCAATGTTCAGGTTAGTTGAATTATGGCTTTGTGTTTACTAATGATTTACCAAACTGACTCACCCTGTTGACTAAAAGAAAAAAAAAGGAAAATATGTGTCTTGACCTTTTTGTAGAGGTCACTCTACTAGTGTGGAGCAAAGGTCAAACTTTGAATAGCACAAATGAGCCACACGTCTTATGGTGATCTTAAAAGATGACAGATATGACAAGACATTAGAGAGAGAACTAAAATAGGGTGGGATGGGTGGGGAGTGAGAGTGTGAGACAAAGAAAAGGGGAAAGAGAGACATGTTTATAATTTTTGTTTCGAAAAGATTTTGTATGACAAGTTAAGAAAAAGATGGCTAGGATTTTCAGAGCAAATATCATTTATTATTTGGCAACTGACAGCTTACCATGAAACATTAAACACTGAACACAAGACAGTCCTTGTTACAATCAATTGAATTAATTTTTTCATGTGCACATTTGCAGACAAACTATAAGTGTTTTGCACTGAAATGCAACACAAGTTATTTGTTTATTATTTGTTGTTGACCCGTAATTTGTTATTTTTGTTGAGTGGGATTGTTCACATAATTACATTGGTGTGCATTAGGTTTGGGAGTGTTCTGCTACCTCATGCTTGGTCATGTTTGTGTGAGAGCTTCTTCCCTCCGAGATCGGATTGATTAAACTTGTCATTGCCACAGGCTGCAGTCCTCTGGCTTGACATTCACTCTCATAAAATGTAAAAAGACATTCTGGCATTAAATATGCCCTTTAATTTACTTATAGGGCACATCTATTAACTCACATTAGTGAGAAACATGTCAGTTTGTCTCTGATTTGTATAATCTGGAATGTGAAATACTATTTAAGTGTATGTTATCTTCTCTTTAATCATAATAACTGAATTATTTTTCATGCTACTTGGAATTTCTGCAGTTGCAATTTTGCGTCTTTTGAACCATGCTGTTTGCTTTGCGCTGGAAAAAAGTTTTTGCATGCATATTTGTAAAGTAAATCTCACATTTGGAATTAAGTCAAATCTGCTTAACTAAATTAAGTAAAATTAACAAAGAAAATAAGTAAATTGGGTTGTTGAGTTATGTCTACGTAGTTGAAGTTTCCTTTGCAAATGCTTTTTACTCAAATAATCTAACACTGAATTAAGCCATGCTTTTAAAGTGTATGCTTTACTTAGAAACATCTAAGTAAATAATACAATAAATATTGTGTTGACACCATATCTACTCAATAGAAGTATAGCGGTTGAAAACAGAGACCTGAACACTCAATATACAATGATGGTAACATTCGATGGATGGTTTTTGAGCATGAATGTGGCATTTTGAGAAGAAAATAAACTCCAAATGTCACAAAATGGCAAGTTGACTAAACCTAAAAAGAAAAGCAACAATAAAACAGTGTAAGTAAAGCTGGAAAACGTTAAAAAAATTAATTAAATGTTCAAGCCACAGTGCATGATGGGAACACCGGTATCAGAAAAGTTGAGTAGTTGTACTTACATTTATAATGTTGATATTTATCCTTTAATTTCTATAAATTTGAATTGAGCACTAAGATATAATTTACTTTGTTTTTTGAATTCTTACCAGAACTATTTTTTTGTGTGTGTAGAAACTACATTATTTTTTTCTGTAGTATTTACTTCACCACAGAATATTTTTTATCAGTTTTCGTTAGACTATTTTTGTGTATGAATGTGTCATTTTGACTAGAAAATGTACTCCAGTTATTACAAAAAAAAAACAAGTTACTAAAAAAAAGATAAAACAGAGTAAACACTGCTGTAAAATGGTGAGTAATGCAACCTTCATTAATTATTACATGGCAAACAAAATTAAGTAGGTTCATTAATTTTATAACTGTAGTATTTATGAAAGTATTTACTTTCATTTCTACAAGTTTAAACCTGTATAGAACACAAAAGAAGTTCCATAAATTGAAAATGACTTTGTATGGACAAAAACATCTTCTTTTGTGTTCCAGAGAAGAAGAAAAAAGCCATATAGGTTTTTTTTTTGTTTGCTTGTTTTTTTTTCCTTGAGTGAGTAAATATAATGACAGAGTTTAAATTTTGTTGTTTACTATCATTTCAATTTGCTGCCAGAATGTATATGTATAATGTGTGTAACTTTCTAACATTTAAAATATGTAGTTCTTATGTAGTCAAAGCTCAATGCTTAAATGAGTCACCTGTGTGTAGTGATGTTATTATTTCAGTATAAGTTAAATAGTTCACAAGCCAACCTCACCTATCAGGGATGTTAATTATTGAAGGCTGTTTGTGTATGTGTGTGTGACCTTACCAATCAATATGGGTCTTTATGTGTATGACCCGACTTATCAAAGTGTGTGTGTGCTCTTGGCTTATCAAAATGCCCTCTGTCTGCCAAATAGTATCTCATCTGCATGTTAAGAGCAGGTCTTATCTTACTCAGCTCTACCTTTGCACCTAGTGTCACTGCGTCCTGTTTGTTAAAGCCCATATCTGCATTCACAGTCATCTTTCTCTCTCACACACACACACACACACACACACTATCTCTCTCTGTCTGTCTCTATTCTGGATTGAAGTGATACTAGCAGCTTGCTATTGATCAAGAGCTTGTTTTTTGATTGACTGTGTGGTCTGAGAATTGGTCGTTCCACATGCATGTCAAAAAGACGCCGCTTGAATCGTCTGCTGTATACTGACGTGTTCATTCCTCGTATGTTATTTGAAAAGGTTAACAGATGTAAGAATGTCCACCTTGTTGCACTGTGTGCTGCTTACTGCTGTGAATTTATCTAACGTCATTATTATTTCACATCAATCTCTTTAACAATGTAGACGTTAACTGCACAAATGTAAAGAGCCATGAGGTGTGCCAGCATTGTGCTTTAGGGGGAGCAAAAGCTCCAACGTGTCGAAATCTGGGTGCTCTTTTTTCTATTTGGTGTTAGTATAGGTATGACATAAACACTGTTCTCTGGGAAAGTATTTATTTTTAGACATGCTCAGGATTTAGGAGAAGATATCTTTATCATTCGGTTGCAGCACAAAATGTACTTTTTTAGTACATTCTGATTGTACTAAAATGTAATTTTTAATTTTTTTCAGAAGTTGATTCCAAATATTAGATGAATAAGCAAGACACTTCAAAAAAAATGTTGTTTAATGTCTTCTTTTCACTGCGTAAAAATAAAAGTATATTCGCAACGTGAATATGTGTCAGTCTAGGTGGGCTTTTCCAGCTGTCTTGGTTTCTCTCAAGGATCTTCCTCATCTACTTAAATGTCTTAAAGGGGTCATATTATACCATTTTTGTACAAGTTATTATGAATGTTTAGGGCAGGGGTACTCAAGTTCAGATACCAAGGGGACCACATTTAAACCACATAAAATGTGAAGGGCCACACATTACAACTTGCATCGTTTATGACAATATTTACAGTTTTTACTTATTTAGAAATGCAGTTTATTACCTATAGTGTTAGGTAAGTCTTGTTATAGCCTTTGTCATATTTAAGCTAATACTGAAGGTGAAAATAAAAAATCTGGAACAATAAAGTGGATTAACAGTTTTCTAGCAATATTAATGCAACAACAGCAACAACAAAAATACTCATACATTAAAAACCTCCCTGCAAGGCAAGTCTTGCTAGTCTTTGTTAAATTTAATATTGGAACATGAAAAAAAAAAAATAAATACATTTTATTTATTTTAATTTTATTTTATAAAATGGGTAGTTCGAATCCTTGATTCTGATTGGTCAAGAGCTGTGCTTTATTCAAGATAAAACACGGCTATGAGCCGCTTCACCCAACGGTTCTATTGATCGCTGCGCAACACTGCGGTTCTATGTTGTTTTTATTTGAGCTTTCATGCATTTTACACACTGGAACGTTGTTGCTGTTCACACTCGGGGACTATTTTTTCCAGCGGAAGGTAAGCTTTTAGTGATTTTACTTCAAGAAAGTTGCACTTATATTGTTTTTTACTTTAATATTGTGTGGCAACCGTTTTATAAAAGCAATAAGATACTCGAGGCAAGTGCTGTATCGTGAAATAAGTAACAGCTGAAGGGGTTGCAGGCACTCCGCTTCGCGTCGTGCCTAACAACGCCCTTCAGCTGTTACTTATTTCACGATACAGCACAGCCTCTGTACCTTATTGCTTACTTAATACATTTTGTTTTAATAAATTTTTATACTCAGGGTGGCTTTACAAAGTTCACAGTCTCCTAATACTATAGGCCCACTATTAGCCCAGTACACCTAACTGTAAGTTAGTCAGAATTCGCTCAATAGCAGCTTTCACATGATCCATTTTTCACGCGAGCCGCCCCGTTCTGAACTAAACTGCCAGTAACTAGAGATTTTGCAAGAGTGCTGTGAACTTGTTGACGTGATGACAGCTCGTCATTGAAATCGGAGCGCTTTTTGCTTACTTTCTGTTTATAACCCATTGACAATTTGAATCTACAAGTTTTGTTTTTCATGCTGTTAAGAGGACCATCAGCCAAAAATTACACATTGCAGAGAAGAGATGCGCGGATCAGCTCTAACGTCATCCGAATCTGTTAAAAACAAGACGCCGATTTTATCATAGTCGTTTTGTACCCGGCACAATTTTGGAAACATTGAGGCACGGATGTAAAACATCTCCAGTTAACTAGCAGACCATTAATTTAGTTTGCTTTTAAAGATGAGGTCTAGCGCTGAAAATGTTTTTGAAATCAAGCTGGGCGCTTGTTGCCGCTGCTGTCAGCTGCATGGCTCGTGCAGTCTTCACTCGGACGCGCGCGCACTTTAATTGCCGTTGCGGAGACTATTCATTCCTCTATTTAGCCCATATAAGTCCCTTTAAACATTCCACACTCAATGACGATGGTTATTTTTTTTTATGAATAAATCGGATTATCCAAAGCGTCCGCGGTATAGCCTGCCTATATATGCTAATATTTGTGCTAATGATGTTACAGTCAATATTCATTAAACAACTTTTTTTTCGCGATTTGCAAAGATTTCATAAAGTTAATAAAACTACACTTCTTCTGGAGGTGCAGAGGGAAAATAAATAGTTTCTACCAATTCTTTTCTCAGGAGCAGCTTCTTAACAAAACCAGCTTTATACTGACCCTCGTTTATAAAGCAGTCTGTTGAGAAATGATTCACCCAAACATGAAAGCATTGACGTTGATCGTGGGGAATATTCCCTTCGAAAACAGAACTCAGCCATTGCGTCTTCAGCGGTTCGGATTTAGATACATCACAATGACTGCTGTGTTCGTTATTACACCCAAGAACAGCGTACCGTATCAACAATGATGGACTATGATGACAGCTCGCTCAGAGCGGGGATGCGTTGAAATACTGCTGTCAATCAATAATCGTGGGAGGGCGTTCGACCGTGTGACGTCACATGATCGAACGGCTTGATTTGAGACAAATCAGATTTGAGACAAAAATCTGGATGGATAGGCACTGCTAACACACATTTTAGTACAATCAATAGTAAAAGTGCATGTACCATTATATGACCCCTTTAAGGAGTTTTTCCTTGCTACTGTCACATGTAAGGAAACAGGAGGGTTGTAAAGCTCTATTCTTGTAAAGCTGCATACCTTGAAACAATATGCATCGAAAAGTGCCATGAAAATAAGAATAAAATGAGTAAAACTGATATAAATTGCTCATTTAGTTCAAATAAAATAAGCTAAACATTCTAAACAGGTTTTTGCACAAATCAGTTTACACTGTAAAAACATGGTTATTTTTAAATGTATTGCTTTATAAATCTAATGTATTTATTTAGATATAGGGTTGCCGGGATTTTGAGCTGAATTATTGAACTTATGTGCAAGAGTGAAAGCTCATTGTTATTTTCTTTGAGGAGATAGAAAGAGAGATGTTCAGTACAAAGCACCCATGCTCTCACCTGCCAACACTAATATTTCATCTTTCACTCCTCTCTCTGTACCTGTCAGCACACATCTTTCAGATGTTTCTTTAATTTTACACACGACACACACACACACACACACACACACTGAATTCTATCAGTTAAATGTTTAATTTACATGTAGAATAGCCAGCTGAGCCAACAACCAGGTTTTATTCTGTTTCCCCCTGTGGAGACATGCACAGAATTTAGGACTAGATTTCTTTATCATTTGGTTGCAGCGCAGAACTGTTTGATTTTAGTCATTGTATGCTTTAGCAGAAGTTGATTACAAATATTGAAATACTGGACGGATAAGCATGACACTTCAAAATGAAAGTTTTATCTATGTTCTTTTCACTGTGTAAAAACAGTATATTTACTTTTTAAAGATTTTTATGAAAGAAGATGGCAAGGATTAAATTGCTCAAAAGCAAATATAAGACTGGAGTAATTCAGCTTTGCCATCACAGGAATAATTTGCACATTTTGAAACATAAAAATATTAGAAAATAGTCATTTGAATTTGTTATAATATGAAACCGTATACTGTAAACTTTTTGTGTATACATGTGGTGTGAACATAGATTTTGTCTATGCATACTTATTTTGGTGGTTTTGGTCGAACAGTCATTTCCAGCCTAGCAAAACAGCTACTTTCAATTGTAACCATTTCTCTTCTTTATGTTTTCTTTCTTTTTTTTTTAAGCACTTTCCTCTGTTTATTCTGGTGGTAAAAAAGGGCTAAAGCTGGTGATTCCAAGACAAATGTTGCTTGAAGAACTTAATGGATGGTGTTGCACAAGCTACAAACCTTTTATCTTTTTACTTTTATATAAAAAATACTGTTGAGTTTTCCCCACTAATTTTAAGGGATTTATAGAATTTGATAAGTAAACTGAAAGAAATGTAGAACTGCACAGTCAGACGAGGGATTATGTTCAGTGATGTAAACTGTGTGGTCTTGTCTGGGAAGTGTTGATCAAGTGTGAGTCGAAAGGGTTCAGTGGAACACTAAACCGTAGCGTATGGATGGATTGTACTAGAGAGGCTAGTGATGTAACAGGAGAAACAAGTCAGAGCAGAGTAACAGAGAAATTTTTTTTCTTTTCTTGAGTTCAGAATGATGAAATAGGATCCGTTATTCTCCTTACTGTTATTTTCCCTCCAAAGTGATGACATGAAAACAGAACACCCTAATGCACCCCAAATATCTGCCAACATTCTACATCAATTCATGCTCTTTCCATTCTTAACAGTCTAACAGGTCGAAGTTAAAATGCACCCATGCATGCAGAAAGACACTCCTCCTGTGATATTTGAGGCAGATCCATTTGCAACAATTTAATAAGTAGTCTCAAGCAAACATAAAGTGTTTCAGTAGAAGGATAACATAACGCTGATATGCTTGTAAGGTCTGGACAAAGGGTCCAGGGCAGTGGCCAAAACTCAGGGTCAGAGACGGACTTGGTTCCCGACGGGCAGTAGACAACAGGAAAAACCAGAGATGGGCTAGGTTTAGAACTGGCAGAGAGAATCAGAGTCCAGGATCAGGCAACGGTCACTGGGCAGGTCAACCAGGGAGCGCTTGGACGTGAAACACGGGGTGAGACAATACTTTGCACAGGGCACTGAGTTAACGAGGCACAGTTTGGGGACCAGAGTTCATACAGAACAGGTGTAGTGCAATCAGAGCATATCAATCCCCACTAAACTGAAGTGTGAGACACTTCAAACGCATTCAAGAGAGAGAGCATCAGCGACGGATCCAGTATGTCATTGGCGTTGACCCAGGAACGTTCCTCTGGACCAAAGCCCTCCCAATCTACCAGATACTGAAGATGCCCACCGCGACATCTAGAGTCCATTAGATGAAGTACTCGGTAAACCTCCTCACCCTATGACAGGATAGGCTGGGTAGCAGCATACACCGATTCCTCTCTAAAGAACGGACAGTGGCTGGTTTGAGCAGGGAGACGTTAAACAATGGCGAGATGCGCATGTGTCTGGGCAGATCAAGGCGAAACAACACAGGGGTGATTTGACTAATGATCTTGAATGAATCTGAAATGACCCAAAAATTTCGGACTGAGTTTCTTGCAGGGTTGTCTGAGGCGTAGATCTCGTGTGGATAGCCATACCCACTGGCTGGTTGTGTACTCTGTCCCTGGCCTGTGATGACGGTCAGCCTGTTCCTTGCCACGTTTTACAGCACGTTGGAGATGAGTATGGGCCAGGTGCATCAAAGCAGGGACACTGGTGGGCTCACCAGACCAGGGGAACAGAGGCGGTTGAAATATGAGGACGCATTGAAAAGGAGTCATCCCTGTACAGTGCTTGAGTATGGAATTTTGTGCATATTCAGCCTACATGAGGTAGCGGTACCAATCCTCCTGATGACCGTGGCGGTATGAACGAAGAAAGCAGAAGGAAATCTCCTGGTTGAGACGTTAAACTTGCCCATTGGCCTGGGGATGATACCCAGAAGTGAGACTCACATTGATCTGAAGTTTCTCAAAGAAGCTAGTCAAGACACAAGAAGTAAATTGAGGACCTCTGTCGGACACAGTATCTTCTGGTAATCCACAAAACCAGAATACAAAGTTTCATAGATGTTCAGCCGTCTGCAGAGCTGTGGGTAGCTTGGTGAGCGGAATGAGCCGGCATGCTTTAGAGAAGCGGTCAATGACAGTGAGAATGGTTGTGTAACCCTCTGAGGGAGGCAGATCCGTGATAAAATCAACAGCGATATTGGACCAAGACCATTGAGGAATAGGCAGAGGTTGAAGAAGGCAAGCTGGAAGAAGATGAGCGGATTTTTGGGTGTTACAGATATGACGGCATTGACTGAATTTGCTTGTGTTCTCGGGAGAGCGTGGGCTGAATTGTGGCAGTGATTCTGGGATGCCCGGATTCTGGGATGCCCGTTTCTGGCACAAAGATTCTCCCAGGAGGACAGTCCGTAGGGATCTCTATGTCAGCATTGGCTTGAGCGTATTCGGTTTCAATATCCCACTGAAAAGGTCAGAAAATGGGATCAGTGCAGATAACAGGTTCAGGAGCCAGAACAGCTGCTTCGGAGTCAAATTGAAGGTACACCAGGTTCTTGTGGTCTGTGAACAGGTGAGTAGCTCCCTCGAGCCAGTGGCGCCACTCCTCAAATGCTGATTTCATGGCTAATAGTTTGCGGCCTCCGACATCATAATTTCTCTCCACTGAGCTCAACTTTCTGGAGTACAAGGTGCAGGGATACAGCTTGGGAGGATGGCCCTGATGTTGAGAGAGCACCGCTTCTAGTCCGGTGTTCGAGGGATCCACCTCCGTCACGAAGGGCAACTCGGGGTTAGGATGGTGCAAGATGGAAGTGGAAGTGAAAATGACTTTGAGTTGCTTAAAAGCCCGGGAAGCATTTTCACTCCAAAGAAGTCAATTCGTGTCCTTCCGAACCAGGGCTGTTCAAGGGCGTGCCACTGAGCTGAATCCCCTGATAAAACGACGGTAGAAATTAGCAACTCCTTCAAAGTGGAGGGTAGGCGCCAGTCTACCACTGCTTTAACATTTTTCTCATTCATGGCCACTGTCTCTGGGCTGATGACGCATCCCAGGAAGATTGTGGAGGTCTGATGGAAGTCACATTTCTCTATCTTGGCGTAGAGTTGGAACTGGATGAGTCTTTCAAGTACATCTCGGATATGCTGGATGTAGGCTTTTTGGGTGTCTGAATAGATCAGAATATCATCTATGTAGACGATTACACTTCGGTGGAACAGATCATGGAAAACATCATTGACAAAGGATTGAAAGACCGTTGACAGTGGGAAGATGTGGCCTCTGGGTGGTGTGGTACCAGGTAAGTTATCAATGGCATGATCATATTCAGGATAAAGTGGTAACCTGGTAGCTTTGACTTCACTGAAGGCTTTGGCCAGATCATGTACTCGGCTGGCAGAAGGGACAGCAAGGCTCTGGGCTCGGAGATACTTCGGAACAGAAAGGTTTTGACAGTAGACAGACACCTTGAAAAACAGCTATCTCCCCAGCTGTCCCGTCGTCCACTCCAAATGAGGGATGTGGTTCCTTAGCCAGGGTAGACCCAGAATTACCAGCATATGAGGACCTTGGAGAATGTAGAAATGGATTTTCTCATGATGAAGCAGACCAGTATGCATGTGAAGTTCTTGTGTCTGTGTGATGCAGCTTGTGCCAAGTGGGCGTCCGTCAGCTTCAACTGATAGCGAGGATGTGCAGGGAATTAGAGCTGTCTCGTGGACCTGGGCAAAATCTTTAGACATAAAATTCCCGGCTGCCCCAGAGTCAACTAAGGCTAAGGTTTTAACAGTTTGTCCATTTACAAAGAATTCAAGGGTCACTGAGATACAGGAAAGTGGATTTAAACAGTCAAGAGTAAGGCTCACCGAGGTTTTGGTGTAGATCGTCGAGGGCAGTGGAGACAAAAGTGACCAGCTCCTTTGCAGTACATGCTTAATTTCAGGGTCCCTCTCCTCCTCGGATATGTGTGAGGCGTTGATTTGCATGGGTTCGTAGGCATCAGTGGAGGTATGTGAAGCAGGTGGTGCAGAGATGACGCACGAAGTGCTCATTGAGTGGAGGCTGGAGCGGCGTGAGCGATGTTGTCAATCTGGATGGTGAGATGGACAAACTGATCAAGGTCCTTTCCCTCGGTAACAACAGGCTTGTAACTCGTGGATGAGAACCCTCCGAAAAAAACACTTTAAGAGCATTCTCCTTCCAGTTGGTTTGAGCTGCCTGAGTTCAGAATGTGAGCGCGTACTCCAAGGCGTGTGTCTTTCCGTGCGTGAGCTCCAAGAGAAGATCCTCAGCTCCTTTACTCTCCTTGGCATGTTCAAAAACTGCTTGGAAACATTCCAGGAATTCTCTGTAAGATGAAAAGGTGGACTCATCCAATCTCCAGACTGCGGTGATCCACTCCAAGTGAGTAATGAACATACATATGCGATTTTGCTTGCATCCGTGGTGGTAGGGAGGTACAGAGAACATTGCAATATATAGTGCTCACAGCATTCAGTGAGTCCGAAAAAAAAATTGTAAACCTTAACTTACTCAAGGGGAGCTGCCTTTTAGTCCTGTATGATAGCAAACCCGTGGCTTTTATCATTCCATCTACCTTCTTGTTCCAGCCATTCTGTATCTTATATACTTCGTTCAAATGTGCACCTCAGCTTTGATGAGACTAGCCTGATTTTCATATAGTATTTAGTATACAGTATTCTATTTGGTGTGGACATTTGACAGATTTGGTTTGTAAACCCTAAATAAAGATACGCCGTCTCCAATGACAGCTTAACATATACACTCTAACACACACACACAAACACACACAATTGATTCCAATATAACACTGAACTCACTCAATAACTCTTCTGAAAGAGTCCAGAGAGAAAAGAATGAACTTTTTGCACTATACATCATTGACAGCTGTGAAATCTCTTAATGGATTGCACTAATTTGATTGCTACCAGCACATTCCCCAGAGATGCAGGGGGAACAGAATAGTCCCTGAGTGATTTGCTGCTTTTCTGCATTCTGGAGCTCAGATAATAATTCTGTCCAAAAAACATAACTCAAACTATAAGTGGGGTGCATGGGGGCAGAAAGAGGTAAAGAAAGAGATGGAGGAAAAAGATATAAACAGAGTGAAAAATATGTACTTAGAGAGAAACAGAAGTGGGGAAGTGGAGGAGTATGTTAGCCAAAGGGAGTTTTCTTTCAACACAGTTTCTTAATGTTGAGTTTTGAGCCTTGAGAGAGTCAACAATAAACCTCATTCTGCCCCCAACCCTATTAACACTTTTTTTTCTTTTCTTGTCCTGTTGTCTCCTTGAAAGCACAACAAATTAATTTATAATTAGTAGGAAAAAAATGTACAGTCTATAAACTGTTTGAATTAGCAAGGAGGATACGGCATCCCAGACATGATCATTGTCACAAAGGTAGACATCAATCTAATCCTTTAATGTTTTTCACTTGTTATATAAATTACTCAATTAAACTGACCTTCTTTTTTAAACTGACTTCCATGAGTTTTAAAAGTGCATAGGATATGTAAAATAGTTTTAGAATTATTTGGTTAAAGCCACTTTGTCATGTTGATTTGCCATAATTGTCATTTTCGTTCTGAAAACTTAATTTGATCGATGTTTTAAACAGAGCTTTATGAAATGGAATGGAAGTTTTCAGTGCAATTTCACAATCTCCAGTGTATGCTATCATGAAGGGATTTCAATCAGAATTGAATTTTTGTGCTTACACTTTTTATTGCAACAGTAGATTCTGCAGTAACTCTTTATGCACTTTTATTTTCTTCTTTTACAAACAGTTTGTCAATAGCAGCACCTGTGAATTGGCATTCAGCAATCAACACAATGGCTGCAGGTTCAGTGTATTGCTACATGAATAATATTTTTGGAACGACAGCATAGTTTAATCACACAAATGATTCGGTATGGCACAAAGTGAGCACATTTGACTTGGGGGATTCAGTTTTCATCCGGTGTTCCAATATGTTTATTTGAATAGGCTAAACTGTTATTATTTGCACTGAAACAAAGAGTTCCATTTCATGAAACTGTACTTGCAACACAATTTCAATTTTTGTTTTATTGAGAAACGGGTTTGGCACCTGTGAATCCCTCATGGTTTCTAGTCTCAGAATTGCCAAACTGAGTTTAAAGATTTATAGATTTCTGACCATACATCAGACCTGTGTCCTAATTTCATTTTATGATGGTCTCTCAAAAGGAGAACTTTAACAACCCAATGTCATGGTGCAGAACAGTATGATTCAAGCAAATGTTTCTAGAGAAACAGTGAAGTTTGCAAGTAGCGCTGGAGAGTTTTAAAGATTCTTTATTTATTTAACACATTTTTATCAAACTGGACAAGTGAAAATATCACATTGTCTTCCTCCCAGGATTCAGTGATAAAATTAGCATACAATTACAGTAATGGTTTTGATGTCATAACATTGTTTTCGATTCCTCATTATATGATCTTATCTAAACTGTTTTTATAAAATTGATTGTTATTTGTTTCTTTGTCTTACCAACCCCAAACATTTGTATATGAAATTGTATTAGAATTTTAAAAGGTTTTGAAAAAAAAAATTCTCTTCTGCTTACCAAATTCCTTTGACCAAAAACATAGTCAAAACAGTAATATTATTATGAAATATTATTACAATTTAAAGTAACTGTTCCCTTTCTGTCGATCACGTTCGACCTTGTGAACGAGGGTTACAATAGTAACCGAGATGTTTTCTGTTTTGCTATATTTTAAGATTTTAAGAACAACACTGAATTTTCTGCACCATTACTCCAGTCTTCAGTGTCACATGTAGAAATCATTGTAATATGCGGATTTGGTGATCAAAAACACTTTTTCTTCATATTTTTGTGTAAACTGTGAAGCTTTTTTTTCAGTATTATTTGATGAACATAAGGTTAGAAATAAGTGCATTTATTTTTGCAGTGTCCCTGCTGAATAGATGTTCTAACTTTTTAAACATTCTTTGTATTAAGAATTGAAAGTTTGGAAAATGTTTATATTTCATTGTTACTTTCTCTAAAAGAAGAAATAATTTCCTGTTTTGCAGAAATGCTTCCATTCTTATCATTGTTATTTATCTTGAATCTGTTTTATCATAAAGTGATATCTTATATGATTGTACTTCTTATGCAGATAACGTCTTTATGGGGTTAACAAGAAGATTATGCTGTTGTTGTACACAGCTGTTTTCAGAAAGTATTGTTAGAATAGCTAGGAAACTCAACGCTCCTTAACGTAGACAAAAACTTCAAGAGAGTCTGCACACTCCGCCAAAGACAATAGTCATCAAAAATGCGAGATAAAATCAATGCTTTACTGAAGAAAGGGCAAATGTTTCAGTCACATGATCATTATTAATGCCAAGCTTACAATGAAAGTATTGTTATTATGGTATGGTAACCTAATTATACAGCTTATTTTTAAATTGGTGCACCTAGTATTGACAGCATTAAAAATCGTTGGGCATGAAGAACATCTTAATCTTTAAGATGTATATGAGACTGCCTTCTCAGTCAGGTACAGAAGAATTTAGGAAATCCAACTCACTTCTTGTATCGACAGAATATGAACTGCTAGAAGAGAGTCCCAATGTGCAAATTTAAACTGATAGGCCTACAAGAATTCCTTCACCTGCATCTGTGCGAATGTTGAATAAGTGCGTACACACATTCACAGTATACTTACAGATTGTAATTCAGAGGAGCAAGTCGGTCCAGCTACAGTGTTTGAAGGCGGGTCGGCTGGCATAATGCAAATGTGTCACATTGTTACATATGAATGGAAGTTAGACTGGGATTATTGATGCCTATTTTAGGCAGTTCAGAATCGGTTCTTTCTTTTTGGAGACAATAACTTTATTGAATATGAATTAATTCATTCATTTATTGAATAATTTATTTGTCATGCGCTTTGATCTTTAAAAATTTGCAGACCTACTCTGAAAAAGCATAAAAGGTGCACATTAAAAATAGTAATAGTAAATAGTTCTGACGTCATTGCTGTATAATGCTAGTAGTGTATGACACGTCCAGCTGATTTTTTTTTTTTTTTTTATGTTTTGTAATTTTATAAACACATTGCCTCATTATCTGAACAGTGTTTGGGGGTGTATGAGAATAAGCAGTGTGTACTTTGTGTTTGAGACGTTCTTGTCTGTGCGTTTTGATGCCTGGCTGGTTTGAGTATGATATAGGCTTTATGTGTCGGGCAATGTTTGTGCATTTTATGCTGAATACTGTGAGTATTTGTAGCTTTGCAGGAAATGATTAATTGTTCATCTGTCCTAGATTTTTTTTTCTGACCCTGTTATCCTACTACACACACACACACACACACAATTTGGGGTTTTCATGTTTTATGGAGACATTGCATAGACATTAAACAATTATTTTTATACTGTATCTTTTATATCATAAAAACTCTATATTCTATGTGACCTACCCCTAAACCTTTCATCACAAAAGCATCAGCATTTTTTACTTAAAAAAATAATTCTGAATGATTTATAAGTGGTTTTCCTTATAGAAAACATTTTAAAAAGTCTCCAATAGGACATGGATTTCAAATATTACCATCTTTGTGGGGACAGGTTTAATGCCCCCCCCCCCCACACACACACACACACACACACACACACACACACACATCAACTTGAGTCAAAAAGACACTTCACTTGTTACGTATTCACACAAAAGCAATTCAACCAAGGCCATTTTCTTTAAGGAAGCAGTGCCTTGTTAAAAAAAAAATAGAATGAATAAACATTAACATTATAAAAAACACAGTATAACACAAATATTAATTATTAGAATTGTGAAGTAACACCGTCCAGCTGTGGACAGAGGTTCAAAAGGACACAGTATATCTTATGTTTTGAGCTCGTAAAGTTCAGAGAAAATGTAAGGAAAAACTGAACTTTGAGAACTTCGATTGGCTGATTATACTGTCAGTGATGATGTCGTGGACATGAATTACAGAGTTAAAGCTCACCAACTCAGACATCACACCTGAATTGAAAAAATTAAATAAAAATAATGGTAACACACTTTATAATAACTACACGCTAATAATCATTAGTTAAGTAGTAAACCATTAATTCATCATTCATAAAGCATTAATAGACATTAATAAGTAGTTTATAAATACAGCTATAAATGCTTTCTTCTTGATTTAAAAGCATATCTATAATTTGTTAAATAATTGTATTTTCATCCTTTATTAATGATCAATTTATTATTTCTAAATGAAGAATTGCATTTTTTATAAACCAGTTATTTGAGTTGTCAGTGGTTCGTAAGATTACTTACAGCGTGTAAGTAAATGAATAATAAACTATTTAAATGTACATTCATACATCTTATCATTTAAACATATAGTGATGATTACTTGGTGTGTTTATAAATGCTTTATTAACATGTATTAATGCTGTAATTCAGGGTTAATTTGGGTAGTTATAAAGCATTTAGTAGTGGTCAGTTAACTATGTTCGTGAGCTCATCTAAAGTGAGGACTATTCATGCCTTGTAAAGCATTTATAAAGGCTGTTAAATATTTCGTATGTTCTGTATCACTGCGTTGTGTTTGTTACATTTTACTGTTTAGAAGATCGACGAGTCTTTAAATCGCCTTTATAAATGCTTTACAAAGCATGAACTAGTCCTCACTTTAGATTAGCTCTCAAAAATAGGTAACCTGTATTTACTACATTTACTTACACTTTCTAAGTGATCTTATGAATGACTGAAAACTCTTAAACAACTGATTTGTAAATAATGCTATACTTCATTTAGAAATTATTAATTGATCATTAACAAAGTATAAAAATACAATTATTAAACGCATTATAGATATGCTTATAAATCAAGAAAAAAGCCTTTATAGCTTTATAAACTGCTTATTAATGTCTATTAATGTTTTATAAATGATGAATTAACTGTTTACTAATGCTTAACTAATGATTAATAGCATGCAGTTAGGGTTAGTGTGCAGTTAGGGTTCTTATAAAGTGTTACCAAATAATATATATATATATATATATATATATATATATATATATATATATATATATATATATATATATATATATATATATATACACATACACACATAGAAGATGTATTAATTAGTGCTGGGCAACGATTAATCATGATTAATCACATCCAAAATAAAGATTTGTGTTTACATAATATATATGTGTGTGTATTTATATATACAAAATAATGATACGCAGTACACACATATATATTATTTAAACACAAATCTTTAGTTTGGAATGCGATTAATCGCGATTAATCGCTGCCCAGCACTAGTCTTAATATATTATTGAGAAAACTATTCTAATTGATATTGTAAGAAAATAGAAACTGTGTTAACATTTACACTTGACTAAAAAAAGAAACAGAGAGGGGACTACACTTCCTCATTTCAGAACACTTACACACCACTGTTTCATCTGCAGACTGAAAACCAGTCCCAGCTTCTCATGAAGACCATTTACAGTCCAGTCACGGCTCATCAAGTGCAGTCATGTTATGGAGTACAGGAGCTTCCAGTCCAGAGTCCCCTGATTCCCAAGTGAGAACATGCTGTGTCACAATGGAAACAAACACACTCAGGCTTCATGGCGTGTGGGTATGACCATACACCATACGTGTGATATTAAGTCATCTGATACCAAAATATCCTCTGACACAGATACTCATGTGGTCATTACACCCTGTCTTCTTTACACTGTTTGCCGGGAATTCAAATATGTCAGTCAATAATGCAAATTCAAAACCACTGACAGCTGGAATCATTTTATAGCATCTGTATGATTTTATTAACTTTTCAAATATACAGACACAAGCACCCTGTGGACTTTTAGAAAAAATCACTTTTCACACGCTCAATTTTCACACAACAATGTCCAACAGTGCATTCGTACATCCACCACTGTAGAATGTTTGTCAGTTTCACCACACCACCAAATTTCAGAATGCATTGTGTTCACATTTTTAGATAATCATAGTTCTGAAAACTAAAAACATTTCAAATCTGTATTTAAAAAAAAAACTTTCTAGCACTTTTTACAAATAGTAATAAAACTAAACCTGGGACATAAAAGTGTGCACAGTTGAAAGACCACCCTGAATTATCATATCAAACTAATCAGACTATTTCCCTCACATTTCCTTCACAGTTTTCTTTCTTTATTTCTTTAAAGAACTTCTGCGTTAAAGATACCTCAGAGTCTCCTGGTCTCCTGAGTTGCTAACTTTTCTACAAGGAAAGAAAAGTTTTCTACAAGTCCTACCACCAGCACCAACCGTAGGACATCAGGTAAGTGTTTTATTTGTTTTTAAATTCTTGTAGCATTAAAATTAAGAACATGAGCTCATAACTGATATGATGACCTGCAGTAATAACATCAGACACTGAACTTCAATTAATAAACAGTGGAATTGTGGAGGGGGTGACCTGCTGATGTCATCAGGACAGAATGTGTCATGATCATGAGGCTGTCATCAACAGCAATGTGAAGAAGACGTTCCACAAAATAACTGTAACTCTAATAATCACTTATCACATTCAGAGTAAACAAACCAGTGGCAAAGCATTTTGAATTGTGGCCTACCCCATGAAAAATTGGCTATTTTCTAATTAGAAGTATGAAATAATTTAACTTTATTTATTTAGCTAAATGATTAAATGCACGTTTCCATTCCTCTCCCTATAGGTGCATTTAGGTGCATAGACGCTTGTCAAAGTAAAACTAAATGTGATGCGTCAGTTTCTATTAGTCCCTTCCGCAGGCTTATCTTTATGATGCAAGGTTGTAAAAGTTGTAATAGTGCTTTGCGCTTTGTGGGAATGATTTTGAAAATGGCGAGTTGAAAAAAGCGCTAAATTGGATATCCCAATTGTACTGCTGCAAGAAACCGAAGCTATATGAATCCAGGCAACTCTGTTTTTAACCAGAATTATTCTGTCATCTCAGACTAATATTGCAGGAGGATATGTAAAGGTTTAAGTACACACTTTTCCTCTATGTTATTTTATATTTTAAACATATTTTATTGTGTTTTTCATGCAATTAATAAAAAAATTATTTGATCAATAAGTCATGGCTTCATGCTGACTCTGGGAGTAAAGGCTAGTTATCTCTTATGAGTTGAAGAAGGCTATCAATGTCTGATTTACTTCTATTAAAGGATGTACAGTAATGCAGACTTGTTTCTTATCGAAGAAGTTCCTGAAGCCTGGGACAGAACCTAAATGACTGAGGAAGGCTATTAGAGGGATAGCGGAATCCGTGTTCAGGTGAAGGCTGATGTGGTCTTCGCTGCCCCGCTCAGGGTAAGTGTAGGTTGAGATGCTCATGACCCTGAGAAACCTACTGAAAATGCAGAGGGATTTCCAAATACAAACACTCTGACCACGCAGTTGGCTACTTTGAAGGTAAGTTTTTTTTGTATTGGTTGTATGGCGTGCAATTTTCATACTCATCCACCCATCCTGTTTAATGAAAGCCCACCCACTTGAACATTTCTGGCCCCGTCCCTGGAACAAACCTAATCCCCATCCTTCTGTTTTCTAACTTATACATCTTATCTTTCTCTGATGAATGCTTATGGTTAAGATATAGAACTCCTGCCTTATGGTTCTGGACTTCATCTTCAACGAAAACATTAATACAAAAAGAGAGATTAATTAGATGAGGCAGAGAGGAACGCTACAATATTTATGTATATACTTGTGATATAGGCTAGTGTATTAATCTATATAAATGTAGTACAATGTTAAAGTATCTTCTTTTGTGTTCCACAGAAGAAAAAAAATAATATGCCTATGGAACAACATGAGTGAACAATAACTTTAAGGCATGTGAACTAGTTTATTGACCCCTCTGGGATCTGCACTGCAGTGTATCCAGTGTGTGGCTGTGTATTCATGTGTCTGTGTTTTTGTGTGTCAGCATTTCTGATGTACTCTATAATCTTTGAGCGTACAGATGTCTGTACAGATGCCACTGCTTTCTAATAACGAAAAATTCAAAGCCGAAGTGTTTCCTATAGATATGCTGGTTTAATGTGTTTCTTAGTGCTATGGAATATGGGATTCCCTTGATTTGAATTGAAGAGTTAATTCAATCTGTCTTAATCACATCTGCATTAATACACACATAGTTCAAATTACAGGGGGTACAGAGGGGCAGCCTACTATAGGGGGTAGAGGGGTGGATGTGTCCCGGTTCCCCCCATAAGTCATTAGGGAGTCGGGGACCCCCCCCAATATATTGATATTGATTTCATAACAGTTCAATAAATAAATAGTTAAAATTAAGTTACTTACATTTTTAGACGCAATGAATGACTGTTTTTGTTCTGTTTCATCAGCGAAAATAGTTCCAAACAACAGAGCCACAGCGCATCTCAGAGCAACACTCACCCATGATTCACTACTGAACAATTCATTGTTTTGAACTAACGCTCGAGTCAAAGATTCAATTACCCATTATTTGTTTGAACTAATTGCTCAGTCAAAGATTCAATTACCCATTATTAAACTGCCTCATTCTGAATAAATCTGCCATTTGAACAAATCGTTTAAATTAATGACTCAATGACTCGCTCATTAAGACAGTCGCCTGCCGCCCCCTACTGGCAGTTTAGTTTCATTCTTTTCAACATTCCTTATTTGTATATTCAAAAAATATTTAAAACAATCTCATAATCTCATTTAATACAGTTATAATTTTTCAATGTCAATTATTTAATTTGATTGGTAACAGCCACTAGGCTAGGCTGTCTCATTATTTTAACTGAATGTAGTCAATTATTAAAATGTAAGAATTTCAAATGAAATTTAGAGCATTCATTAAATAAAATTAAGGGAAAAGTGTCCTTTATAAAGGTACAAAAAATTGTTCAGATAAGAGGCTATAAAGGAAATGTCATTTTGCCAAAAGAAGGTTGGAAGGAAGGAAATTTTCTCTGGGTTCCCCGGACCTCTCTAGTGTCATGATTTTGCCACCTCTACCTCATTTTGAGCCAGGAAAAACCCTGACATTGGTCCATATCATTTTGCCTACAGTATAGGCTATGTAGCAAGGTAGTCTTCAGATTTTTTTTTTTTATCATTTTATAATTACATACATTTTAGGGGGTCCCCCAAGAGTCATAAGTCATTTCAAACCCAGAAAGAACTATGAGATCTATGACCGTAATGGTCATAGAAGAAGTGAAGGAGCAGTACCCCCAAGTATGGTGGGTTAATTCACACTCTGACTACACACACACTTTTAGTTGATATATGACTATTATAAAATTAATGGCATCCTCTCGCTGCCAAGTTTGTCATTGCATCAGCCTGTCAGAACACATTCTCTCTTTCTCATGTCATTTGTCCGCAAGGAAAGCTTGTGAACTTTATTCCATGACAGCGGCTTTTGATCACTGCAAACAATCAGATTTGGATTTGACTGGATTTTTCCATCTGTTGACGAGAAGGGCAAAGTTCTTTCTTTGACTGGTCCTCGGCCTGCTTACAGTATGCTGACACAATCCGGTGCCAGGCATTCTTGAGCTTGCACATGGCACAAAGTAGGGTTGTATAGGTACGCAAAGATGCTAAGAGTCTTATGGACTTGGATTATTTATTTATTTATTCGGGACAGGTCACATTAATTAACAATCTAACATTTCTGTACAGACTGTAAATGAGCCAGGTTATAGCATAAATGCTCATTTTCACCTGTAGTCCCGAGGCAGGAAGACAACAACATAATATAATGCAACACAATAGAATACGACAATATACAATATCAAGCAAGAAACACATTAGCACACATTCAGGCAGAATACATTGTATTAATAAAATTAGTCAAAATGAGGACATAACAGGGAACTTTTAAGAAGCTGTTTATGGTGCTTTTTAAATGTGCGGTAAGAGGGACATTCCCTTATGTTTGCTGTTCCAAAAATGACCTCTGATAGACAGAACGGTTTTTCCAAAGGTAGTTTATGCGGGATCTCTATATCTCCTCTGAACGAAGCTCTTGTACAACAACCTCTGTCAGACTAACGCAGTCTCATCCCGAAACGTCATACAACTGATCTTACGTTCTACCATACGTCAATATATGCCTTTTTAGGGCCCCCCTAAACGTCGGTTAGATGACGTTATCGGATCCTAACTCTACCCCAGACCTAAACCTACCCCTAAACCAGCCCATTCTCACTCCCAAGGCGTCACCTAACTGATGCCTTGGGAAGCATTTTGACCATGCTTCAATATCTGCCGCTCTCAGGCGCCCTTTAGCGTCAGTTAGATGACGCCCGAGGATCGCGTGTAACCCTACCCTTAACCCTAACCCTACCCTTTCCTTTTAGCCTCAGTTAGATGACGCCCTGAGAATCGGCGCCTGAAAGCGTCAAATATTGAAGCATGGTCAAAGGTGACGCCTTGGGTTGAGAATGCGTTGAAACCTACCCCGTCACCTAACTGACGTTAAAGGTAAAGCGTCAGTCTGTATGACGTCCCAGGATCGTCATATAACCGACGTTTAAGGGTACCCTGAAAAGGCAGATATTGACGTATGGTCAAAAGACGTCCCAAGACGTCAGTTGAATGACTTCTTGGGATGTATGTAGAAAGTGAAGGTGGGGCCAGGTGATACTTTGATGAAGATTTGAAGGGCATCTCAGTGCACTATAACACAGTGATGTATATAAGCCCTAGTTTACCAGACTGTCTAACTCTGTGCAACTTTAATCACAATTTTCCATTTGTTTAGGATTTTTAGTTCTTCTGCTAACTTTTCTTTCTTCTGCTGAAATATTTTGTTGAACAATTGAAACATGGAAGACAAAATTCAGGTGTTTCAAAAGAATATTTTAGAAAATAAGAGCCAGGTGTAGTCTAATATTCCTATTTATGTTCCTGTCTGTTTATGATTCCTGTACATTTTAAGTTGCCAAAGTATTGATAATTCAGTGAAAGTTTCTACACTGAAAATCTTTCAAAATCACCTTACACAGGCTCAGTGACAACATGCCAATGTTTCAAAACCCAAGACAGTTGTATATGTTCCTGGGCTGAATGTTGCAATGAAAATTGCATAGGTTTGGCAGTTGACCAAGACAATAACTAGGATATATTATATTTCCATTTATCATTATTAGTTTAACTCAGAGAGTGAATAGAGTTTAA
This sequence comes from Hybognathus amarus, assembly GCA_030378365.1. Classification (NCBI taxonomy): domain Eukaryota; kingdom Metazoa; phylum Chordata; class Actinopteri; order Cypriniformes; family Leuciscidae; genus Hybognathus; species Hybognathus amarus. Next base: position 371,219 of record JAQIUQ010000256.1, on the reverse strand, counting down.
CATGAGGCCAAAAAAATGTACAGTACGATACAAAGGGGAAAACTTTCAAATGCAGTTAAAATAAAGGAACTATTTATATTACATTATATAACCGTCAGAACTCATGTTGTATTATAATTAATAATTCATTTTAATTGGAATGCATGTTGTGTGTCTGTGTTTTGTTCATTTAGGCCTGTCCAAAACATAAGCACCTTCAGGACAACATAACAACAAAGAAAGAAAGAAAGAAAGAAAGAAAGAAAGAAAGAAGAAAGAAAGAAAGAAAGAAAGAAAGAAAGAAAGAAAGAAAGAAAGAAAGAAAGAAAGAAAGAAAGAAAGAAAGAAAGAAAGAAAGAAAGAAAGAAAGAAAGAAAGAAAGAAAGAAAGAAAGAAAGAAAGAAAGAAAGAAAGAAAGAAAGAAAGAAAGAAAGAAAGAAAGAAAGAAAGAAAGAAAGAAAGAAAGAAAGAAAGAAAGAAAGAAAGTAGTGACACCACACGTTCTGTCAGCTGGGTTTGCTTTCGTGTGAATGCTGCATAAACTTTGATACCTCAGTTTGAGTGCTCAGACCAAGCTTTTAATTAATATAGCAAAGCATCACCCATTAACTACCATTTATCTTTATATCTTGACAGCATAATTAGAGTATTGGTGTCTAACATCAATGTGCTTCTGGTTTCTTTATTAGTGTGGTGGAATGCTCCGTTTTTCTTAATTATGTCACTCCAGGAGATATTAAACATTTTGATTTGAGCACTGAGGCTTGCTGGGGTTATTTGTTTTCAAACAGACTCAAATGGATAATTATGGTTGAACCGAAGTATTTTTGTTATGCACGTCATGTAAACCAAGAGAATATTACAAACCAAACCATAGATCATTGGTTCATTTACTAAAACATGTAGCAGTACTGTAGGAAAACATGTTTGACATTAAATTAACAGTGGTGGTTTAGTGACAGCCTTCAGATTTCATATTATATATATCAAAGCTGAGCCTTTCAAATATTTGGGTATCTGTAATTTTTGTCAAAAAGTTGCAGCAACAGCTCTGGACACATGCTTCAGGTTGTGAGCGCTTTGGGAATTTTACTGTATTTCATGTCAGTCTCTTAGCAGCAATGAAGAGAAGTAAAACTCTGGACTCCATCAGGGCCAAGTTGGTGAAATGGTGCTATCAGCTTTTAAACTTGTGGGAATACAAAAAAACCCCACACGGCCATCCATTAAACTTCTTATCAGGGATTGAAAACCAAAGGCTAGTCACGATGGCTTAAACTATAGGATTTCACACTGGTTTTGCAATGTTAGCTCTTTCCTGCCATTGATGAAAAGTAATACAATAATTTGTTAGATGTATAAATACAACACTTGAAGCATGAGCCGCACTGTGTAAAACATAGTTATTAGCATCACCAAAAGTTTTCAAAAAGTTTCCAGAAAATTCTCTTTGTCTAACTGATAGTCCCACCACCAAACTCAAACCACTGGTTGAGCCAATGCTGCTGGTCAGGATGATCAGTGAAAGTAATGACTTCCCAGTTGTCAAAAGTCAGAATACTAGATAAGATGATTTATAATTTTCACAGCAATGACTCTTTACTTTAAATCAGCATAAAATGACATCTTATTTGTAAATGCATATATAGTTTATATAAGTTTACGTGTATACATATATTATACATATATATTTCACATGGTCTTTTTTGCGGCTTCCTGGGAAACGAATAATAATGATACTGTCCCGTCAAATCCAATCATTATTATTATTCAGGGAAGACAATATCTTTTATTTTATTTGGGAGCGATAAGGGAAGTGGAAAATGGATAGGGGCTTTTGCCCTCAAAAATGTTAAGAACCACTGTCCTACATTAAACCGTATGGTAACGGTAGTGATTTGTAATAAATTATTTCAATTTTTTTTTTTTGCATATTTTGGATATGCCATCAGAGTCAGGGGATGGAAAGTTTTTTGGGTTGTTCAGTGGACTTGTGAATCAGCACAACCCTGCCTGCTACACTGGGAAGTGGTCTGCACTTCCTCTTTCAGTCAGAGGAAGACAGGAGAAAAAGAGACAGACAGCATGGCTAGTCTTATGATTCAGGGTGTGGAGGAGTTGTTTGTAGGGGGGACTACTCCGTTCTTGCACAGACACACACACGCACGCACACACGTAACAAAAGACTTATTCCACACACGCTGCTGGACATTGTGTGCATGCATTTTTTTGTTGTTACAGGAAGTAGATCCTCTTACGAAGCATGTGCTCCAGCATCATCACAGCGTTATATGTACCATTTGGTGCTGATCTTATTACAGTCACAGTTATATAAACCTTCAGAGAACAGCTCCATAATCACTTCAGTCTCAGTGTGGCATTTCTGCTGATTCTGTCTGGCGCACATGGGGCAGCTGCTCATCAGGGTGAAAGGTGACATGAGAAACATTAAGAATGCTGTGCAAAGGTTAGCTTACTTGTACTTATAACTAGCATTTTTTAACTGCTTTGAATGTCTTTCATTTCTCAGACAAAAAAATCCTTATTGTTACAGCTGGTACATGATGATTGAAACACTGAAACAGTTCATGTGTTTTAGTATTGAAGGCTATGTTTACACGGAAACGATTCTGAAGAGAAAACGCAAAAGTGGCGTTGCGTCATCATTTTTTATTCTGCGTTTAGACGAGCATTTTGTGTGGGAAATTCGCGTGCAAATGGTGATGCAAATGTCAGAGAAATTCAATGTAGTATGCACTCCAGGTGGCTAGGAGTGCATACTACAGCAACAGCAAGTCCCTTTTGCGTACAACCTTCACTGTCAAGCAGACTTTTGCGTTTTTACCCTTTACACGGGAACGCGGCGGTGGAGCGTTTTTAAGATTTCCACTCTGGAGGGTGGTTTCACTTTTTTGCATTTTTAAGCCTCAAAAACGCAGTCGCTGTGTAAACGAAAGGCACATCCGATAAAATATTTGTATGTTTTCACCCGCGAGCGTTCTCGTGTAAACGGCCTAAATGTGCAAATAATATCTCAATAAGCCTGGTTTACATCTATGTATATTTTATGTGAATTTTGCATAAAAAATGCTCGACGGAAGATGCAAATAAATTGCCCAAAATACACGAGTTGCTGACGGCTGCTGTAAATCGCATTGCAAAGGAAATTCAATAACACAGTTGTTACTTGGAAAATACATTAATAAAACCACATTCCAACATAAACAAGACTGAACAATAATTAGAGGAAAGTAAGGGCTTCAATACACAGTGATAACAAGGTAATAAATGAACAACAGGTGAACACAATCCAATCAGTAACCATAGAAACAAACTAACAAACAAAACTCCGGAAAAGCAGCAAAGGAAAGAGAAGGAAGACAAAACCATGAGATTGTTACAATTCAAAGTACAACCTACGGCACTACCAAATAGAACACCGCCATATTTACCGCTGATCTCGCCCAAACTGCCCATTTGAATGAGAGAGAGAGAGAGAGAATTTTTTTAATTTTAGGCTCCAATCCTTATTTGTTACCCCCAGTTTTCTTTCTTGTGCATAACCCCTCCCCATACATTGGGGATTGCTTGAAGGCTTTCAAGAGTACCGATGCATATCAATTTGCTGTGGAGGGGAAAATGCGTAAAAGTTCGGCACCTGGCCACCAAGGATTTATATTTAATCATGGAAAATTTTGATATTATAAAACAAAATTCAAATGTATGATTTTGGTGGTAGTTTGCTCTGATTAGGTAGCGAGTTGTTAGTTAGCTAGTACATAACCGACATGTTTTACTAAAAAGGACATTTAAACATAATGTCCATTTGTCCATTCAGACACAAAACAGAGCTCAATGTATTACTTGCGCACTGTATAGGGGTATGGCTACACGCTTCAGGTCGGGTGTGTGCGCACAAAGATGAGACACGATACAATATGAGACATGCAGCTCCTCTCTTCGAATGACAGCTAACCACTTCTTTCTTCTATCCTTTTCTTTTGGTATAGAATAAAATAACAGTTTGGAGTTCCTCTTTCGTTCCTCTGTTGTTGCAGCCAACAGCATAACATATTGCAGGCATTACTAAGATCATTGGTTGTAAAGATGGTGGTGCAAAGCCACAGTGACGTCATGTGACCTGAACTAATAGCACCCCCTCTCAAAATGGGTACAACTGTGGAGTAGGGGTGGAAGCTTTGGAGGAGAACAAGGGGCTAACGAAAGGCTGGAAAAAAGAGGATATGATGGCGTGAGAAACCAGGACAGAGTTGATGCTGGGAAGAGCCAGAGAGGAGAAGAGAGCAGGAGGATCCAGGTGAGAACCCAGAGTACAGCCAGGACAAATGCCCCCGGCATAGTCGAAGGAGGGAGGAGACGTGGCGACGACTTGGCCGGTGGACGACAAATGAAGATGGTGACCGAGGAAGAGCCGAAGGGGTAGAGGGAGAAAGCACAGAAGACTGGGACACAGGCAGAGCAGACTGATCTCATGAAATGGCGTATGTATGATACGCCAATTCGTATTTTCATTTTTGGCGTGCTATCAACACACATCATCGCTTTTCAGTGTGTTTATGAATGCCGTTGACTTAAATATATGCAGCCTGTTCTCATGTAAATGCGTCTCTATAACACGCATGTGTATTGTCGTGTAATATATACGCGAAAATTAGTTTTTACGTGCATATGAGACGCAGTTTTTGTCGTGCAATTGATACGCAGTTCATTTGCGTATAATATACACGCACCCCACACCACTAATTCTAGCAAGCGTCTAATACACACGCACCCCACCCCACCCCTAAACTTAACCTAACCAACCAATGTGTATCATATGCACGTAAAAACTCACTTTAGCGTATATATTACACAACAATACACATGCGTGCTATTAAGACGCATTTGGTGTGATCGGGTTGATATATGACCTACCCCAACCCAGGGGTAGGTCATGGGGTTACCTACCGTGAGTAAGGTAGGTAACCCCATGTACCTACATGGGGTTACCATGTAGGTACATGGTACCTAGGGTACCCTTAAAGAATTGGTACTGAATAGCTGCTTAGCGGTTGTTCTTCACCTCACAGACCTCTTCTACTGCAAAGGAGCATCCACTCAGCCACAGAACATAATCAATATACTTTAAGGAACATTTTCCAGCTGCTGGAATTTGATGGACAAGACAATTGTCCAATCCAGTCCAAAAAAATTGTCTTTAGCATATCATTGTCCAGGGTACCTGACGTGAGAGCTCAACATATTCAACATATTTCTCGAACAGGCAGCCATTTTGAGATGGGAATGCTCATGTTGCTGTCTGTTTGAGTCTTCTGCAGAGTAGTAGACTCAAGAAAGATTGATAGGAAAAATATGGAGAGAGTTTATTAAGTAATGAAAAAATATGGCAGCTCATTTTGGAGCTTGCAGTGAAGATCTGTGGATGTGCAAATGGAGGACTGGTGAGGCACACGACCTGCAAGTCCTTGAAAGGCAGGAAAGGGGTATTCACTCAAAAAATGACCAGATATCCATGAAGACTATTGTGCTGGCTTTTAAGGTGTGGAGCTGATTAGGGTGATGATTGCAAATGCAGGATTGTGGAGTGTGTGCAGGTGGGAGCCAGGAACTATTATGGGAAATGAAGTTCTGAGGTGATCACACCAATGACTTTGTATCAGGTGTATATGTAGAGTTTATTCATTCATCCCACATCTACTGTATCCCATTCCTCAAATAACCACAACAAGCAGCTGTAATATCTGTTACTATGACAGCAATAAAGGGAGGATTCCATATCCCTAACCCCCTTTCCCGTCCCACATCGTAGAAGAGATAAGATACATTAGGAACTTATGATGGAATCCTCCTACAATAGCGAGCTCAGTGCGGAATGGCCTTATGAACCAGAGCATGTGAGAACCAGGCTCAACTTTTGGCAGAAGACATTAACACACAGAGCTGATTCAGCAAACATGACATACATTTAAGCTCTTTATATATAGATGCACTCATTCATTAATAGTACATTCTGGACAGGATCTTTACTGATCTACAGGAAGTCCTGTTCTATATGATTTCTTTGAGTATATTTGATGGTGAGCTCTGTGAAGTTGTTAAAAAAAGACATAATGTTTTGTATCTGTTCAGTGTTAAGTTTTTTTTTTTTACTTAAACGATGAAGAAAATAATGAATGAGGAAAATTCTCTGATCATCGTGCTGGTTTATCTCCTCACCAAAATAGCCGTCAGTGCCAGCGAGGGTCATCAGCACGGCTCATGTTAATCCTTTGAAGTTCATTGAAGGATCAATCCAGATAACATTAGTAATTATTGTGATGAATTCCCAACATACAAACTTTAAAGAACAAAAAGACAAATGGAAAAAATCTGTCTGCAATACAGTAAAAACGAATTTTTGAGTTCATTCTTCAAAATAATTATTTTTTACAAACATGTTCAATAAAATTGTGAATTTTCCATTAAATGTTAAAAGAGCACTAATGTCAGTCACCTGATTTTGCCCTTTAGATTTTTGCCTTAATTCAACAGAGGTCAGTGAACTCCTGTGTTTCTTCGCTGCAGTAAGAGGAAATAAATCAGTGTCAGCAGAGTGATTTTGGAAAGCAGCATTTGGAATATTCCTCTAACAACCCAAACTAGCTTTCAGAAAACAATGGGCCCTGTAAAATGTCTCCCTCTGAATTACTAGATGATTTAGTTGTTGTAGAGAATGAAGCATTGAGGAATCAGGAATCCAAATAAAAATCATTGAGACTATAATGCGTATATATGCAGACTTTTATAAGTGATAATATTTACAGAATGATGCTTTGAATCTCTTAAGCAGTAAAAAAAACTAGTTGGGGTCAGAGAGAGTTTTTTTCTGATCTGGCTCCAATAACAGCTCAGATACATATGGTCCAAAGTACTGTTTTGTGGAGGCAAAATTGAGGAGAAATGTGCTTCATGTGGAAACATTTAAATGAATTGATTTTATTCAAATCAAAATGTATCCCAAAATGTAAAATCATTATGTTACACATTTAAGGGTCAGAACAGGTAGAATCAGGGCCAGCACAAACCCTTTGTTGGCGCTTAAAAACTATCAGGATTTACTAAAGACACGCAGTGAAAAATTAGCGCTGAAAAGGTGCGGACAATCCTATTCTTTGGCTGATCTTATTGCATATGCATTTGAAAGAGTTTCCCTTTCAGATGCAAAACTTATGGGAGGAGAGTATTTCAATTAATCATGAAAAGGTGATTTAACAAGGTTTGCGCTAATCAATATACTGGTTATTTTTAAAAAAGCTTAAACCAGACACTTATTTGCACTACTCTTGGTAGATTGCGCTGGTCATTACAGAAATGATCCGGCTGCATCAATTACTCACCCCCATGCTGTATCAACCCCGTTAGACCTTTGTTCATCTTCGGAACACAAATAAAGATATTTTTGATTAAATCTGAGAGGTGGATCACTCCTTCATATAGACTGCCTAAGGGACTGGCTCTTGACGGCCCATAAAGTCATTAAAGAAAATGTTTAAATATTCCATGTGCCTACAGTGGCTCAATTATAAGTTTATCAAGCGACGAGACTATTTTTGTGCGGAAAAAACATAAATAACGACTTTATTCGACAATTCCATTACTTCCTTATGGGCGCATGCGCGAGAACTGACGCTCTTCTTCGACTACTTCTTGTTACCGGCTGCTCACCGCTTAGGAGTATTACCGCCCCCTACAGTATAAGATGACGTGCTGATATAGCTGGAAGCGCAAAACTTTCTGTTTACAAGCAGAGGAAGATCTGCCCTGTACATACGCTTTTCAATTATCATATTTTCCGCACTATAAGGTGCCTTTAATCTTCTCAAAAAACGACAGTGTGCCTTATAATCCGGAGCGCCTTATATATGGATCATCATCTTATACGCTAGGGGGCGGTAATACTCCTAAGCGGTGAGCAGCCGGTAACAAGAAGTAGTCGAAGAAGAACGTCCTCATCTCAGTTCTCGCGCATGCGCCCATAAGGAAGTAATGGAATAGTCGAATAAAGTCGTTATTTATGTTTTTTTCGCACAAAAACTTATAATTGAGCCGCTGTAGGCACATGGAATATTTAAACAATTTCTTTAATGACTTTATGGGCCGTCAAGAGCCAGTCCCTTAGGCAGTCTATGGAGGAGTGATCCAGCTCTCAGATTAAATAAAAAAATATCTTTATTTGTGTTCCGAAGACGAACGAAGGTCTTACGGGTTTGGTACAGCATGGGGGTGAGTAATTAATGACTTAATTTTCATTTTTGGGTGAACTAACCCTTTAATTTGTAAGTCGTCAATAGATCACGCACATAACTTTGCACTCCAATCTGTGTTTTTTTTTTTTTTGGGGGGGGGGGGGATTACGCTGACGCTGACGCTAATTTGCCGTTTAGTAAATCCGACCATTAGTGTCTAAAAGTAAAAACTGTAAGTTATAGTGTGCCCACCTAAAATTTACATTATAAGGACAGATACAATGCTGTGCTCATGTCTAAAGAAGCTTTGTGCACCAACTCTGAGTGTTTAAAGTCCAGCTGAGCTTCTGCCAGAGAATGTCAAGCCCACGCCCTCCGAACCAAACACTGGAAAACCGCCCAGAGAGCTCACACGATAGGCCAGCTGACTGCAGCCATTTCAGCCAATGATTACACTTGTGAGGCTAACACCCCACCCTCTCCTAACCCCCCACTCACTGGGCACCCGGGAAGAGATCAGAAGGTCTCTGGGTTGCAAGGTCTAACAAAGTCTTTTGCTGTGGCATTGACGCACACTCTAATATATAATTTATACCCATTTACATTGTCAGATTTTAGATGCACTATAAAACTCATAAAAATGCCTTTTTTAGTCCATATTGTAAATTCCAGCTATCCAGTAATATCCAAGCATGCAAAACCGATATGATATTATCAGAAAATGTGTATATATTGGAATATCTGTGAATACTAATGAGTTTTGCTTTAAATATGTTACAGTGTGGGCACAGTAGAAGATGTTGAGAACTTTCTGTTTAAAGTTTTGGATGTTCAGTTATAATGATAAATATGGGTGCAAAATCAGTTGAACTAGTTTTAACTGGCTAGCATGTGAACTTCACAGAAGAGACATCAGTATTAGCCAGGAAACCAGGAATGGAGTTCCGTGTTCACTTGATTCAATGACTTTCTCAAGCTTTTCAGTGACGCATACAAACATAAAATTACTACAGCCACCTACAACTTCCTTTTCTCTTTTTTTAAACAGACACACACTGCATTGCATGTGCTTGTACACATTAATGTCATTACTTATTGTTTATTCACCCTCTAAATGACTTCAGAGTGGGTACATTTTTTAAAATCTTTTTATTTCAAAAGAGATTCAAAAGACATACTAAGTACACATACAAATTCACTATGAAACATAATACCATTCCTTGGGGGCTTATGCTCTCAACATAAAATGACTTTGCATGTAGCTGCCGATAATGTATAGGTCTTGACCTTAATGCTACTGCCAACATTTTCGCACATTTAGGACTTTAGGCTTTTAAAATCGCCTTTCCAAGAAAAACCCAGCTAATTCTAATCTAGTTAAATGTGTTGCTATCATGTGGCCAGAGTCACAAATCCCCTCAATCTTGCACTGAATTGGAAATGTTCACTATTAGACAAGGAGACAACGCCATCCTGAAGAAAACTGTTCTTTGCTATTACAACAGTAATGCGACTACGGTATTAGTTTGATGTATTATGGATACTTACATGATGCTACTTTAAAAAATGTTAGTGTTGTGGCATCATCAAAGTTTGTACTAATAAAAGTGACATTTTGAAATCATTTTTGGGATCCTTTTTACTGGCATCTATCAGCCAGACAGCGGTATGTTTTGCTAATGGCTGGAATCTTTAACTAATCTATTTATGTGAATAACTGAGAAGAGTTTTCTATGTCAAAAGCAAAATGCCTAACAATTGATGGAACTAATCTTTTTTTTTTTTACTGGAAAGCCAGTCATGAATCAATATAGTAATTTTCCGTAAGCCAAGAGTTAAACCTGTCTGATCAGGTTGTTGTTGCATGAGTGATCCACATTTTTAGCATGACGTCACAGTTCCCTCCAACACTGGGGTCCCAATTCAGAGCGAAGAGAGGTGAAAAAAGTATCTGGACCCACTCACTACATCAAGATGTGTACTGAAGTTATTCTTCTCTCATTGTTTCTGCAGCTGGATTGTGTGAGTTTTGTTGCTTTGCTTAAGAGGTCAGATTGAAGCCTTCAGGGCAACAGCTGATGGATAAAGATCACACGAAAAATCATAACAATTATACCTCATCTGCTCTTTTGGCCTCCTTTTATGCTCCTTTTATTCTCTTTTATGCATTTAGTAAATAAGTTTGTCTGTAATAAGAAAATGGTTAGTGTTCCTGGATGTTGTTCCTCAGTGTCACCCAGCGGAGGAGGGCTGCAGGGGGCAGATTATGTCTATATACTATAATTAAATTTCATTATGTGGTTTTCCTAACATCAGCGACAAACATCATCACCCATTTATTTTGATCTAAAGAGCCGTCTTTCCCCATTTTACATAACACCAGCCTTCCTTCTGCCTCTCTCATTCTCTCTCTTGGATGGAAATTCACTATTGTAGCATTTTAAGGCAACACGGGTCCGATTCTGTTTCTGACTTTTGTTATAGTGCTTGTGTGGGTGAAGATGGCTAGTCTAGAGGTCATTGTCTAATAAGGCAGAAAGCTGATGAGCTTGTCATGAGATACAAACTCAGCTGTGTCCTTTATAAAAATTCACGACTTCTCTCTTGCCCAAAACATTGAGGATAAATAAAGATGCAGATAAAACATAAATAATAATAAATAAATAAATAAATAAATAAAAACATTGGTGTAAAGAATTTTTTTTTTTTGAATTTTTGGTTTTATTTTTTTTATTTTTTTTTATTGAACTACATTTAGAAGTCTGAAACCAGTTGAAGGGACTCCTGGACCAGAACTAGTAGATAAGAAATCACATCACAAGTCAAGAGTTTTTTATTTATTTATTTATTTATTTTGCAGGATTCCTCTCTTAATTTTGCTCTGTGGGATTCTGAACATCCGTTTGAAAAAGCAGAAATAATCTTCTGCTGTCTTGTGCTTGGGTTACTCACATGGTGGGGACTTGTAGATATCATCTAACACGCAACAAACAAACCTCTGCGAAATGTCATAATGTCTTTTGGCATTAATATTCTGAAATTAAAAGCGATTAGATACGTCTTAGGACATTCTACAACATGTAAATCTACATTGAAGTGTGAGTTTTACTTCGTGTTGAAATGGCTAATGTTTTAAAGCTGAGTGAACAATGGTAAACCATAACTGAGCGTGCTTGGTGGAGGAACGTTTGGCCTATTTGCTTTACTCAAAAGAAAAGCTCGTAGATCATTCACCTTACAAATGACACCTTACATCCGACAGCCTCTCAGTGCGGTTCAGCTCTCCTCTGGTCCAGGCGCTGATGGATATTTCCCCAAACAGATGTATTTCGTCATCATACTGCACTGTTTATTCACATAAACATTGAAAAAGTGTGAAATTGCTGTGGAGAGATTTGGGACGTTGCTGGCGTAGTAACATAGAACAATACTTCCATCTAGTGGTGAGATGGAGTTTGTGTTTACCCTTGTGGAGGCCTACTTTGAGGGGATTTGTGAAGTCAAGACGTGTGTGTGTGTTCATGTTTGTATTACATTGTGTGGACCAAATGTCCCCACAAGTAGGCCTATGGTAAAACCTGAAATCACCTACATTGTGGGGACCAGCCAAAGGTGAAGAAAACAGTGTATAAATCATACAAGTAATGTTTTTTTATGTAAAAATACAGAATGTTTCCTGTAAGGGGTAGGTTTAGGGATAGGGGCAGGGTAAGGGGATAGAATATACAGTTTGTACAGTATAAAAAACATTACGCCTATGGAGAGTCCCCACAAAGATGTGTGTGCCTGTTTGGGTGTGTGTTCATGTTTGGTGAACATGTGAGTTCACCAAGTGAGGTCACCATGGGTAAGCACGCTTATAAATCATACAGAATCATTCTTTTTTTAAATGTAAAAATGCAGAATGTTTCATGTGATGGGTAGGTTTAGGGGTAGGGTTAGTGTAAGGGGACATAATATACAGTTTGTACAGTATAAAAAAAACATTACGTCTATGGAGAGTCCTTACAAAGATAGTTAACCAGACGTGTGTGTCTGTGTTTGATCATTGATGGTGCTTTTATGTTTGTACTGTGCAAAAACTTTGACTTGCTTGCATTTTAGATCATAAAGCAGGATCTGTATGAACGATAGATATATGAGTTCATGAGTTCCTCAGTCGTTATCATTGGGAGCCGTTATCAGTGAAATGATACAAGGACAGCTGACGCTGTGCTAGAGGAAACCTGCTGGATCAGAAATCAACCTTTACACACTCAAATTATTCAGTTCATTCAATATATTGAGAACAAAGACAAGGAGAAATGTGTGTGCGATGACGTTTTTGTTTTATTTTTTCATTAAGTGTTTCAGACCCATAATGTTGAAATCCTCTCTGATTTCGATTTTGAAACATGCTGATTTGGAATGAATTATGGGTCCTCTCAGGACAGTTTTTGGGGAGGTTTGCCACGTGCTGACTTGCAGTATGGGATTTGGAAAGGAAGACCCAGGGTCTCTAGCTCTCATTCGACACACTGCACGGGTTAGGAGAGGTCAAACCTCTGCTCTTGCCAAGACTAACTGAAAGAGAGAGAAAAAAAAGAAAGAAAGACAGAAAGAAAATGGAATTAAAATGAATTAAAATGTCAACTTTCTATTCATTAAAGAATCCTGCGAAAACTGTAGTTTTCTCAAAAATATTCAGCGGCATAATGTTTTCAACATAATAAGAAGAAATGTTTCTTGAGCAGCAAATCAGCATATTGATTATTTCTGAATGGTCATGTGACACTGAAGACTGCTGCTGATTCAACTTTGCCATCACAAGATTAAATTAGATTTGAGAACATATTAAAATAGGAAACAGTCATTTTAAATTGTAATAATATTACATACTGTATTTTTAAATGCATTTAAATCAATTCTGCCTTGATTGTGCCGAGCCTTTATTACATTGTTATATAGGCCTGGTGTACAATTTTATTCTTAATTTTTTTAAACAAGCACAAAAAATAAACATCGACATTTTTCAATAATAATATCAACATGAATGAATTAATGATTGAATACTATTTTAGATAGTAGATATACTGTAGAAGGTAATATATACAATCTAAAATGATAGATAGTATATTATACCCCCCTCCCTCTCCTACTCAGATTCCCAGGTTCCTGAGAGAGGATGCAGAGGTAGGGTACAGACATAACTCAAACACCATATGGTATTATTCTCTAACTGTTAAAGATTAGACATGGGCTCTCCTGGAGGAGTTTATCTGTAAGAAGATCAAATGCGCTTGGTTTTTTTGATTTAAGTATTATTATGTGGTGGGACTTCAGATAGAGAAAACAGATGACTGGATGCTGACCATTTGACATCCAAAATCTCTCCCTTGCCAAGTAATAAGATTTCTTTCAGACCCGCTTTCAACTGCAGTGTGTTTTTGACCCACAGGGTGGCGCACCAAATCTTCTCGACGACACTTTACTTTACGACTATCACCTGCGCTTTACGGCAGCTTAATGTCCACATGGTCGCTCGTGTTGTGAGGTTTTACTGTCTATGGTTGTGAGCTTGCCCGAGTTTTAAATCAGTTTGAAATTGATTTTACACTTCAAGTGTATTCCAAACACATTACAAGCATGGGGAAGACTAAGAACACCAAATTCAAACGACCACCGTTTTCTCCTGATGGTCTCGCAGCGACTCCTGTTAAACAGATTGTTGAAGAATCAGAAGATGAAGACTGTCCGGCAGCCGAGCTACTCGATAAAGTAAGCTTCCAGTAGTGTGACAACTCTACAGAGATGTAGTAAATTAGGTCTTGGAATCCAAATACCCTAAAACACTGAGAAAAAAAACGGTATTAGTGTATCAGGTTAATATGGAGTCATTGGAGTGTGTAACGTTAATGACAGTGTCAGCTGTTTTTCTGATGGAATGTTTATTGAATAGATAAATCGAGTCAGCAAACCTTCTTTACGGCTGAACTGACTGATTCAGCTGTCAAGCAAGTGAAGTGTTCAACTATATCTTTGAACTTGTAATTCTCTTGTAACTTCTCTCTCTGTATATGTGTGTACAGTTACAGAGTCCATCAGCAGATGTGCGGGAGTACGCCTGTGCGAGTATCTCTCGTGTTGTACAGCAGAGTCAGGCGATTCCAGGATTCCTCCAGAGAGATGCTGTCAGGAAAATCGGACCTTTACTGATGGATCGCAGCCTGTTGGTCAGAGAGACTGCTGCTGGAGCCCTCAGGTATACACACACACACACACACACACACACACACACACACACACACACACACTAGGGTGACCAACTGTCCTGTTTTCCCATGACATGTCCTGTTTTCATATAACAATATAACCATTTTCTATCCATACAGAGGAGGCATAACCTACTTTAAATGTATTGAAATTAATAAGGTATCTTTGAGTATACTTGGAATATCATTTGAGTAGGCCCATCTGTTTGCTGGGCAGAGTGTCCTGGTTTTTGGTAATCAAAATATGGTCACCCTAACACACACAAGCACACAATCTCGTATTTATTGCTCAGGTGAGACTGGCAATCTACTCCTGAGCTGTAGTACTATTCAGCCACCATTGAACAGAACTACACATTTTCACAAGCGTACAGTGAAAAACACATATGTGGTTTTTATACGTGAAATATTAATTATGTTTCATTCTGAATCCTGGGTTATCTTGCTTCACATGTCACATTGCTCATAATTTACTGGGGTAAATAATTAATCCTGGGTTTTCATAAGCGGACGTTTCATCAGTGTTGGGGAAGCTACTCTGAAACTGTAGTTTGACAAGCTACAAGCTACTCGTAAGTTAAAGTAGTTTAACTACAGTCAAGCTACCCGTTTAGAAAAGTAGTTAGCTACACTACAAGTTACAATCAAAAAGTAGCTAGCTACACTGAAACTACTTTTGCTTTTTGAACAACGTATATTATAAATAAGTGTCTGAGGAATGTTTTAAATAAAATATTTAGTGTTTAAAACAAGGCAATGCAATTACGATTTCAAAGAGTAGTGTTTTATTACACACAACACTAAAATATCTCTGACTGTTTGTCAAAAGTGCAACAAATAGCCTACAACATTGCAAGAATGAAATTGAATGTATCAACGTAAATTGCATGTAGAACATTTTCTCAAAAATACTGATTGAACTTGGACAAATAAGGCCACGGGTAATTAACGTTAGTTGTTTCTCCATCCTCCAAATCTGCTGTCACATCTTGCTATATAATCATAATATGGGTGTGTCAACCCACTTCTGTATGTCAGTGAACCGTTAGCCGCAAGATGCGTGATTAAACAACAGGTGGCGATAATGGCAAAAAAATTTGTTTGTAATCTAAGAAGAAGAATATCCTTGCATCGCGCTGATTCACACAGGCTCGGCAATGTAGCTTTTGCTCGCGCTACACCGCTTCTTGCTGCAAAAATTTGTTAGCTACTGGAAAAGCTACACTGTTTAAAAAGCAACTGAGCTACTGCCAAGCTACTGAAAAATGTAGTTAAGTTAGTAGCTACGCTACTTGTAGTTAACTACTCCCCCAACACTGCGTTTCATACTGTACTTTCCTGATACCCAGGTTAGTGTTCTTATTTGCATAATTGTGGTCAGGGCTGGACTGAGACAAAAAATTGATCCTGGCATTTTTGCCCAGACTGGACCACTACATATGATCATAAACACCCCCCATCTTTGAGTATGTTCCTATTCCTTAAAGGGTTAGTTCACCCAAAAATGAAAATGATGTCATTAATAGGGCTGTCAACTTTAGTCGTTTAGTCGACTTAATCAGTCGATGCCGTCTTGGTCGACTGAAATTCTTATTGGTCGACCAGTCGCATTTTTTTTTTTTTTTTGCCAATAGAAATACATTTTCAATGATTTACCGTCGACAGAATTCCAAGAAATCTAAATCTTTTGTCTGGCTACATGTTTGTGGAGGTAGGCGACGGTGGCGACCGCGTTGCTCCATTATGAGCGCGCACATCGCGTGCCTCATTTGAAATCAAACTTGAGCGCGCAAAAGACGTGAGCAGCTCTTTTAACGGCTTTATCATACTGACTCAATACTTGTTTTCTTAATAGGTTTTTATCTGTACACTTGACTCATTTGAAAGTAGCCTAAATAATGTAACAAAACGAAATTAAACTTATATGCTATCTTACAACACAGCCTAGATTTCAGATAGTTTTTAGGCTATTTTGTCTGTTGTTTTAGACACCTTACAGATCGGCTGGACAAAAGTTAACCCATAGCTTTGTAAGTAAAGAAGAATACAGCCTGTATAAACGAGAGCTTTTGTTAGGATTTTTCATTATGTGGCAGATAGCAGGTATATTATTTTGTAGCGTGTGGTGTGATCCACATGTATAACCACTAATGCCATGCAATGAATGAGAAGGAACGAGTGAGAGTTAACAGATTAAATAAGTACAAAATTGTCATTTATTAATAAAATGTAACTATACTCCACAGTTATGAATCTCAAAACAAGCTATAAGCTGCATTGTGTATAACATTTTGTGCATTGTAATGTTAAATTCATCAATCTGTTGAACTTTTGAGAGTTCAAAATTAAAAAGCTCCAACCCATATTCAGTGTGCAAATTAAACAAAGAAAAATTCAAACCTCTTTTAGTTACAGTGTCCATCTACATTACACTACTACATAATAATAGTTATAATATTATTCCCATGACAGTAATAGCCATATATTGTAAAAACAAATGCACTGAAAAATTAAGGAAACTTTTATAATTAGTTTTGCACTCATTTCCGTACTTGACAGTGATAAGCACACAATCTTTAATTTTGGTGGAAACTGCATCAAACTCCTCTGCTTTGGGGATTATTCTGTAAAAATGACCCTCTGTTTTACAGGAATCTTAGTGCCTGTGGAGGCCCAGGAGTGTGTGAGGACATGGTGAGACAGGATGTGCTGACATCTCTGTCTGCTCTCCTGAGGGAGGTATGAGTCCTGGATTAATTCACTTTAAACATTTCTCTATTTACGTATATGATGAAACGTGCACGTGTCTAAAATTAAAATTGTTTGATCTAAAATTAAAAGGAAATTAAAAGGTCTAAAATTGTTTGCAAATTCCTATGAATCCTCACCATCGTGAATGAGGGTAAGACAAAACACATTTTGGAAGAAGGATTGATGATGTATTGACTTTAAATAAAAATTTTGTTAATATTGAACAAAAAAGTTACAAAGTGTACCTTTAAATGAGAAATGAGTTAGGTGTACTGTACTGTACTGGCCAGTAACTTCCAAAATAGTCTTAAACCAACATAAAAAAGAACTGAGAAGATTGTGGATGATTATCCTGCCTGATTTTGATATTTATGCCGCCCACCCCTAGTGAGGAGACATTTATTCATGAGACTGTTGTGTGTTTGTGGAGAACAGTGCTGTGCTGGCTTTGACGTGACGACCTCTCCTGTTATAAAAGGACAGAAACACACGGTGGAAGACGTCACCAATGAGGCAGTAAATTTACTTTGGAACCTCTGGTAAGACTGAGCTTAAACTAACTCTTTTTGTGGTCATGACAGATAGCCATTTATACCTAACAAGAGTATTAACAAATGTCTTAGAAATGCCCTTGAGTGTTTTTTGTAACTGCTTGACAGTGCATCATCATGCTTTATGTTGTCCCTAGGGCACTGTTTACATCTGGTATATATAGGCAAGGGAGACACATTCCCGGTTACTCCTGGTGTCTCTTTTGTCCACTTTCAACTGATTTCTTTGAGGGGAGGGTCTTTGTGCGGTTAAATGTGTGGGCTTTTTTTTCTTTCGATCTAATAGACAATCAATTTGCTTGCACGATTTACACATGAACGTGACCGGAGACGACAGAAAACGTACAGAGAGCTGCTGCTAGCGCTCTTCACATAATGTTTGTGCATTAGGTCAGTAGGAGAAGAATAGGCCATCTTTGGTGGCTGCTTGAATGCATTTGTTTTCGTTTACCTCTGGAAGTGGTTGAAAATGGATAAGCTCAATATTTTAGACCCTGTTAATATCTGTATTTACCTTCGTCCACTTGTAAACCGATTCGACCAAAACACATCATAATACTAGGTGTAAACAGGGCCTAGATTGATCAGGTATACTATTAAAATGAAATGTTTAATTAAAACAAAGCTTTCAAACATTCAAAAATGTTTAGAAAGTTGTCAGGGTTGCAGTCTTGTATGATCTGTGTGCTTCTGTCTGTTTTCTTTGTGGTTGTGTAGTGAGAGCAGTAGCACTGCAGTGTCAGTGTTCAACAAGTCTGGACTTCTAGATATTCTTCTACACTGTCTACAGAGGCACCCTCAGAATATGGAGTTGGCAATATCAGCAGGTATATATATATATATGAAACTCTTCAAAGTTTCTTTTTTTTTAAGAAACTAATACGTTATTAGGTTTATTCAACAAGGATGCCTTAAATTGATCAAAAGTGACAGTAAAGACATTCATAATGATACAAAAGATTTGTTTTAAATAAATGCTGTTCTTCTAAACTTTCTATTCATCAAAAAATCCTGAAAGATTTGTATCATGGTTTACACAAAAATATTAAGCAGCACAGCTGATTTTTACATTGATAATAATTATAGAAGTTTAATGAGCATCAAATCAGCATGGTAGAAGTATTTAGGATTGATTGGATGAGAAGTATTAAGGATCATGTGCCACTGAAGACAGATAAATAAATGTAAAAACAAATATATATATATATATATATATATATATATATATATAATTTTTAAAAATAGTTCTGTTTTTACTCCCCCTCAGATTGTTACATTTCATTCTCACACTCCTTTATTTGAAACTATTTAGAAGTAATTGTGGTTGTTTTCCCCCTGTGTAGCTCACTGCTTGCACACAGTAACAGAAGATAACTCAGAACTGGTGTGCAGTGTGAATGCAGGGGTACTTGGCATCTTGGACAACATTCTGTCCACCACACACACCAGTATGGAATACACTCTCCTGCGCACACTGGCTGCAGGTAAAACAACACAATACTGGACGTGTAATAAATGTTTGTACTAATTATTTACATTATAACATACAGATGGTACTCAACCAGAATGTTTTTTTTTTTTTTTGCTGGAGGATAAGCCTTTCTGCTCTTGACCGCAAAGTGGTGCAATAACTGTAGATGTTAAAATTGTTAGATTATTTATGTTAAAGGTAGGCTATGGGATTTGCAAAATGGCCAGCAGATTTTGAAAATACTGCTGGCCCTGACTCCACCCTTTTGAAGAACATGGACGTGCAATTTTTTTTAAACTCAGATGCGCGAGATTGTACTTACTCTCTATCTCTCTTTACCGGGGTGACTTGCACTTACTGTGACTGGGTCACGAGCTTTGAGTATGCCCACAAAGGGGGCACGTGCGCGAGGGGCATGATACATCCGTTTGATTGACGCACTTTCAGTCCAATCATTCTAGGTGGTCTTTGAAATGATTGGCTGGGGTTTTTTCAAGTCCTGCCCATTCCACAGATAATTACATTTCTTAATTTTCCTTTCAGTGCTTCTAACTCAGTGGCTGGAAGTGGGTTAGGAATAGGATTTCAAGTCATTTTTGAAAAAAATTGTCAAAAAAGAAAATCACATACCCCACCTTTAATATGGAGTGGATTTATCAGAGCTCAACAAGATTTTTAAAAATCACATTCACATAACCAAATGTGGTAATCAGAAGTCAATGAAAGTATTTACTTTTTATGGATTCAAACAGAGCAGGACATGTCAAAATTGTCTTTTCTTTTTCATGGAGTGCACTTTGCACATTCCCACATGCACAACACCCTTATTCCAGAAAAACAAAAAATCTTAATGAGCCGAAATATTATATATCTTAATCTCCTTCTAATCATATATATAAACAAAAAACGATAGAAATGTGAACTATTAGGCAGGCTACACATTTGCATGGGACTATTAAGAGTGTTTGCGTAGTTAGAAGGCTTTGCAAGGGAGCATTAAGATAAGTCAATAGCCTTGTGAGCAGGCTACAACACAAGCTGCAACTGTGCTTCAGGCCGTTATAGATCAAGGTTCAGGCTTTTCAAGCCAACATAGCTTGTTCAGAGGCTTTAGCCTCTAGTTTAATATTTGTCACAAATAAAAACATTTGAAATGTACATTTAATTCAATTAGGTTTTTAACAAAATCCTGATAGTAATCCTACAGCCTATCCTAGGCTGTTTATTTTTAATTGATACTAATGATAACAACAATGTTAGGGGTGTGCCGATTTCAGAATTGGTGATGACGTTTATGAAGTGAGTCAAATGTGACAACTAGCAGTGAATGTGTTTTCCATTGAATGAATCACACATAGTAAACAAATCCTTAACAAAAAAACAGGCCTATTCTGATGATGCAGTGATGACGTGTTCATGTAACATGTAAGGGTTGTGCTGCCAATAAAGCACCTAAAGGTTGTCACAAAGATGAAGTTGACAATGCTGACTTGCGATCTTCGCAGTAGTGAACGGCGCCAGAAAGAAATGCACATTTCATATGGATTGCATAAGCAGAGAGCAGTCTGTAGTCTGTTTTCTTTTTTTTCTTTTTTTTTAAATGCCTTTTATTTCTAAATGATAACTATTTTTGTCTAATAAACATACTAACATTATAAGGGCAACCCAAGAAACATTATATAATAATTTAAAAAAAAAATTCTTGGGCACCTTTAAGGCTCTGATTGATGCCCTAATTACAGCCTTACTGAGCAATGATGCGGGTGGGAAAAAAACATCACAACATTTGTTTCCATCAGGAGGTGCATCATTTTTTTAGTATATTTGACAATGCAAGAGTCAAGCACTTTGTAAAGTCTACTCCAGCACATCCCAAAGACTTTCAATGAATTCAAGGTGTGGACTCAGAGCTGCCAATTCATGTGTGAAAATAATTCTTCAAGCTCCCTCCCAACCATTCTTTCACAATTTGCACCTAATGAATTTTGGCTTTGTCATCCTGGAATATGGCCATGATGTATATTCCCAATTTCCCATGATTGACAGCCATGATGTCTAACCCTTCCTACGTACTTAAAGCTACACACTCTATCAATTAAGGTTAGAAGAACTGTTGCAAAACATATAACATTCAGAAATCGCATGAAGTGGCCAGGCGTAAACGGCCCCTTATAGCACTTGATATAGTTAAACTTATCAATTTGATGCTGGATCCAGAAATGTTCAAACGCCAGTCACCAGTGCTGGAGATTCACCCCGTTCTAAAATGCAAAAGATTTCGGAGTGGCTACAGAATCATATAGACTGCAACCTGAAGCATGCGAAACAAAATAAATATCTGAAGGGCTTTAAATGCAGTCACTCAATGCTGATGTTGTATAATCAGGTTTGGGAGGGTTACTTTAAAAATGTATTCCGATACAGTTACAAAATACTTCATAAAAAAGTATTCAGTAATGTAATCCAAATACCAGAATATGAATGTAATGTAACTGATTACTTTTGGATTACTTCAAGGACAGATAATAAAAAAAAACTTAATAAGAATTTCACATCCCTGAAATATATTTATTTAAAGGGCTATAGAGACATCTAGTGGCTACAGTATGGTTTTACAGATTATTATGTATTATGTAAGCTACAAGGAAATAATAAAAACACAACATTTAAAAATTCTACACAATCTACATATTAGTTTATTTTAAAATAGGAAATAAACTGTTGACTGAAGCCTTGATCTTTCTTAATTTGCCTGACTGAACTTGGGCCGTTGGCCGTGGGAGTTCACCTACGTTAGCAGCGAACATCTCCTTAGGTGAGACTGAGAAGATTATGAAAGGACATTTTAGGTACTACAAAAGCTACTCTCTTAATTTCTGCAGATTTCAGCATCGCTAGAAAACGTACAACAGCGATCATACAAACCACTGAATTTTAAAGCAGTTGTAAACGCTACATACTAGCTAACAAGGCACAGTTTGCACTATAAAACCATGTTGTTGGAATTTTCCTCTTTAAAAACAAAATAGCAGAGGAATTTCCAAGAAATGAAAGCATTTTTACCTGTGGGCATCATCGTTTCTAGCAGCAGTGATTGAATCGGTGTCTGAGGAGATTGTTTTCGAGAGCTGTTATTTTACGCAGTCACCAGCGGGTGGCACACGACTCGTTTCGCGAGTCATTAATATAGTGTTATGATGCCAAAATACAGATTTACTTCGTTTTAAATGAAACCATTGTAATCCTGAAAGTATCCCCACCTTTTTCAAAAAGTAACTATAATCTGATTACTAAATTTTTTTTATGTAACTGTAACAAATTACAGTTACTGGATTTTTGTATCCTAATTACATAACACCGTTACATGTATTCCGTTACTCCCTGACCTCAAATTGTTCGATTTAATCAGCGTGATTTACTGCAATGTCAGAACCAGAACAAAAGTGGATGTTTCTTACTAATTCAGATGACATTATTATCATTATTACTAGTTAATTATACCTAATGCATGAACTAATATTAACTAATTGATCCTTGTCTTCCAAAGAGTGGATAGTGCTAATAATTGGTGAGGAAATTTAAGACTGAAATTCTGCTTTCTGCACGGACAGTGGAGACTTAATGTATAGTTGAAATAAAGCAAATTTTTATATAGCTAGTTTTGTATGGTTAATAGTTGTTTGTCTTTCATCTGTTCTTCAGGTTCTTTATGGAATCTAAAAAGCAGTCTGTCTTCTGCTCAGCAGTCTCAGACACTGACGGCACTGGCCGCCACTCTCTCGCACTGTCTTATGTTGGACGCTGGAGTGCTCATCCCAGAGCTGTGGCGTGCTGAATCTGCCCGTCTGTCTAAAGAGACAACATCTGCCACAGAGTCAGATCATACGGATGAACGGTCTGCAGGGCACAAACCCGAAGAGATGGAGGAGGATGGGAGAGATGAGAAGATAAATGGAAGAAAGCCCAAGGGACAAATGTCAAAAACAAAAAGTGACATTTCAGATCTGTTGCCTGTAAGTTTGAATCTGCTCTGTCTTGTTGTTAAAAAAAGAAAAAAGGATAAGGTTAGATACAGATTTATTTTTTTGGGGTGAAAAAAATTATCTACTAAAATTTGCCTTTTATTATGATAGGTTAGAGTGCGCATGGAGGTCACATGTGCTTCTTGACTATATTCCTCAACAGGAGGACTCTGTCTTATTGACTGTCTGAATGTGTCCCATGACTCAAATAAGGCCATTGTGAGGACGGGAATACCTTCTGCCCTCTCCCTTTCCTCTTCAAGCCATGTAAACGCGAGTGATGGCATATCTGTCCCTCAGAGCAAGATGGTCTCGCTCTCTCTAAACACAGAGCGACTGTCCTCATTTATATATGAGTGTGCTGGGCTACAGTAACCTCTCTGAACTTCCGTTGGCAAGCGTTAACCTGCCCATAGGGTGTCCTGAACATTGTCATGTTTGAAAGTCCATAGTGAGATTTGATCCAGATCCTCATTTGTGGCCTATTTTTCATCTGGAACCAAAGCAAAGCATGTATACTCAATCTGTCCTTTCCATGTTGCCATGAATGGCCTTAATTCTTTTGTTTTCTATTTCAGCTTCATCAAGGCAATTATTAGTAATCAGTTAAACTATCTTAAATCAGTTCAACCATCAGTATATTTGTACAGGCGACCCCAACAATTACTTTTGTGGTTTTGTTGTGTGTGTATGTTGTGGTTTTTTTAGAGAGACAGACTGGAGTTGCGAGAGGCCAAAGCACTGATGTACAGCACAGCAGACATCCCTGGAAATCATCGTCAACATGTGCTGCTCCGATGGTGAGATTGTGTTATTTATAGGCGAGCAGGTGCTTGGGGGAAGTACGTGAATATTCTAAACCCTGCACAGGATTAGAGGAATGATTTCTGTATTTGTATCAAAGAAGATGAGACAGAGGGTAATGTGATAGAATATTGACTCTCTCCCGCTGTGTGTGTGTTTGTAGAGCCCTCAGATGATGAGTGGGAGGAGATGTCCAGCAGTGATGAGAGTGAGATGTGTGCTGATGGGATGGCAGACACTAATTCCAGCCTGTTCCGCCCCTCTCTGTCTGTCTGCTGAACTTCACACAATCCTGCTCAACCACAGCATACCTCAACAGGTAACGCATATTAGATTATTATGTAGTCTGCAAAACAAACAATGACATGTTTTTTTGTGTGTAACTCTGGTTAGGGATGTCACGGTACCAAAATTCCATTAGTCGGTGGACTAATGGAACCAATTTCGGTGCCACAGCAAAATCATTTATTTTTATTTTATTTAACTACTTGAAAAAATATATATTCAATTCAATCACTTTTATTTATGATGGTAAATTTATGAAAGCATTGAAGACTACATACTGTTTAAACGAAACTATTGATGATACTGAGAAATATTGCTTCTAAAAAAATCAAGTGATAAATACAGCATTCGGTGGATTTACAGTAATATTTTGAATTAATTGAGACATAGTTAAATCTATTGTACAGTAGCCTAATATAATTATTTTTGTCAACTTCTTTAAGTTAAACCAAACTTTTATTTTGACGGGTTGCCGTAAAGACCTTTGAGTTTCTGTGCGTTTATGATGCATAATAGGATTTTGATAGTTTTTCTCAAATGAAACAGTAAAATGCTCATGAAGTGACTCGGCGATGAATGGAATCATGAATCATGTCATCATATCGTGAGGCAGCAGAGACTGAAAACAGCGCGAGCGTCACTCGTGCTTCAGTGTGTGTGTGTGTGTGTGTGTGAGAGAGGCAATGTTAACGTTAAATGAAACTACACTGTGTTAAAGCTACACTGTGTAACTCTTTTAGTTTATTCTTAGCTAAAAACACTTAGTTCTTTCAAAAATATATGTACTCAATGTATATTTCCTTCGTTCAAGTAATAAAGTATTCTCGTGAGTGTATTACATGCCATTGAAAATACATAGGGGTAAGGGATTCTAATGTCGGCTCGCCATGTTTCCCCTCCATCTTGAAAGTACATTAGCCAAAGAGGGACATACCCGTTAATTTAAGCTTCGCCTTTCGCGTTTACGTTCGAGTTAACACTCATGGAAGAGGTCGAACTGGAAGCCATGTTAATCTTGGACTACATTGGCCACCGTAGGAGTTAAAACTAAATCGGAATTGAGAGGAACAGAAACTAATATTCACTGGATGGTCATATACCTTTTCACCGCTAGATGGTGATAAAAATCACACAGTGTAGCTTTAATATACACAGAAACCACATCATTAGCGCCACTGGTCACCATTTCTCAGCACTTTCATGAGGAGAATGCAACTTCACGCCCTTTGACTGGGTATTTGGTACCACCGGGATTGGTACTTTGATGTTTAACATTTTTTAGTACCGTCTTGGTATCGAAGTACCGAATATTTTGACAACACTAGTGTGTGTACTGTATTCACGTAACTGTCTGATTGTTTTCAGGTCTTAAAGAAGGCAGAGTTCCCCAGTGCTGAGGTCCTTGAGCTCTGTAGCAAACATCCTTCTTGGAAATGCCTCTTGAAAAAGTAAAAACAAATGCATGATGGTTTTAGTATCATGCAAAGCAGTGCGAACCATAATCTTATTCTCTCAAGCTTTGTTTCTTCTAGGATGCACCTGGTGCAGTGTCGGGCACTGACGTGTCTCCATAATATCCTTTCCTCTATGGATACAGAGTCTCTTGGTGGTGCTTCAGGGCTACAGGCGGTGGCTCTGCACCTCTCCACATTGGTCTTCAGCTCAGCAGGTGAATAATTGCTGGGAGATTAATCAAATTTTATTTTCAAGTACAATTTTGGATAATCTAAAATAGGCTTATTTGTGCCACATTCCTTTTTGCATTGATTCTTAAAATTTTTCTTATAAATTAAGCACACTTTTTTCCTTTACAGTGGATCTGTAACTTTTGTCACACATTAATATTAAATAAGTAAACATAAGTTTGAATAAATATTTTGTAGTGCACTGTGAAAAAGCAAAGTAGTGGTTCTTATTTATTACCATTTTTATTGTAACATTTCTACACTCACCTAAAGGATTATTAGGAACACCATCCTAATACTGTGTTTGACCCCCTTTCGCCTTCAGAACTGCCGTAATTCTACATGTCATTGATTCAACAAGGTGCTGAAAGCATTCTTTAGAAATGTTGGCCCATATTGATAGGATAGCATCTTGCAGTTGATGGAGATTTGTGGGATGCACATCCAGGGCACGAAGCTCCAGTTCCACCACATCCTAAAGATGCTCTATTGGGTTGAGATCTGGTGACTGTGGGGCCATTTTAGTACAGTGAACTCATTGTCATGTTCAAGAAACCAATTTGAAATGATTCGAGCTTTGAGACATAGTGCATTATCCTGCTGGAAGTAGCCATCAGAGCATGGGTACATGGTGGCCATGAAGGGATGGACATGGTCAGAGACAATGCTCAGGTAGGACGGCATTTAAATGATGCCCAAGTGGCACTAAGGGGCCTAAAGTGTGCTAAGAAAACTTCCCCCACACCATTACACCACCACCAGCAGTCTGCACAGTGGTAACAAGGCGTGATGGATCCATGTTCTCATTCTGTTTACGCCAAATTCCTGACTCTAACATCTGAATGTCTCAACAGAAATCGAGACTCATTAGACCAGGCAACATTTTTCCAGTCTTCAACTGTCCAATTTTGGTCTTGCAAGCTCTTGCAAATTGTAGCCTCTTTTTCCTATTTGTAGTGGAGATGAGTGGTACCCAGTGGGGTCTTCTGCTGTTATAGTCCATCCGCCTCAAGGTTGTGCATGTTGTGGCTTCACTAAGTTGCTCTTCTATCAGCTTGAATCAATCGGCCCATTCTCCTCTGACCTCTAGCATCAACAAGTCATTTTCGCCCACAGGACTGTCGCATACTGGATGTTTTTCCTTTCACACCATTCTTTGTAAACCCTAGAAATGGTTGTGCATGAAAATCCCAGTAACTGAGCTGATTGTGAAATACTCAGACTGGCCCGTCTGGCACCAACAACCATGCCACGCTCAAAATTGCTTAAATCACCTTTTTCCCCATTCTGACATTCAGTTTGGAGTCAGGAGATTGTCCTGACCAGGACCACACCCCTAAACCGGGGCGGTTTCTTCATTAGGGCGATTGGGCGACGCACCACTAAAGTGTGAAAGGGACTTTTTTAATCACATTCACAATCTCATTCAACCACAGAGTTACGCTAGCCGTCACTGTCTGGATATAGTCCAGTCAGCATCATGTCACGTTCTGTGGAGTACCGCATCTTATTGGGCGATTTCGCCGATTCTCAGCCAGAGTGTTCCCATAGAATTACATTCAACAATGTTTTTTTTTTTTCTAACTGCAGACACTGCAAAACATTCTCTATGGGTTCCGGAAGGGCTCACACTAACGTGCTTACGTCATCATACGTATCCTTAACTTGAAGTGATTAGTGGGAATAAACATACACTATTAAATCTGATCTGATTGATTGTTTCTGACTGGGAGCGGTGTGATGTTTTTTTTCTGCAAATGGCAATTGGACCACTGGGAGGAGCCAGAGGAGGTTTTTTTTTTTAAGATGATCTGTCTAATAGTCTACTGCTCCCACAGTGCTCAGAAAGAACAGGAGAGACGCTTTCATTTTTCTCAATCACTGTAGAGTCGCTACTTGCTCCAAAGCTAATCGCCGTCACGCTCTCACTTCTTCCTTGCTCTATTACCACACAGTCCCCCCACACACACACACACACACTTGGAAGCTCGACACACACACCAGCGGACAAATATAAACATCAGACCACCTGGCAACTTCATGCGTTTTCACTGATCGGATTGCTATCTGATTTATCAAAACGATATTCCTTTTACACCTGGTCACATAAATGTGTATTTACTTTTAATTAATTAATTAATTAAATTAATTCATTTAAGTTAATTGTGTGTAAAATGTCTGCGATTTTCACTTTGATTTGCGATAGTTTGCGCGTTGGCTTGATGGAGAGATTGTCACTTGCATTGTCACTTGTCCAGTTTGGTCTAGAATGCGGCCCAGACCTCCTGAAGTGGTTTGAGGGATCTGAAATAAACCATATGGGATTAGAAAACTTTTGTTTTTTTTTAAATTTATTAATCTTTTTTGATGCATTTTTTTTCCCATAACTTGTGTAGTTTTACATACGTTTAAAAATAGCGAAATTAATATTGAAATAGCAATATTCATTATCGATATCGGCATTATCATCTGTTTGTCAATATGGTGCACCCCTTGTTGGTAGATGTAGATGCACCAGGACCCGATTATAGCACTTAAACCGAAAAAAAGTCAAATGTTCATGATCTGTCCTCTTTAAGTAATGGTATTACATAATTGTGATTTCAGTATTGACTCAAATTTTTGTGATTTCTTGATCATGATTTCTCATGAAATTTCTCATGATTTCTAATGAAATCATGATTTCTTCAATTCTGAATTCATTTCTAGAGGTATTAAAGGATGAGGAGTTCCTGGAGGCTGTGACCAGTGCTCTTCGGTCTCTTCTACAGATCATGGCTACCAAAAACATCCCTCAGGTCAAAACCACATTCATCATTTTTATGCCTTAGTGAAACATCATTTCAAGCTTTACCCTGTATTTGTGTGTAACTGTGTGTTTTATGTGCTGTATCCTGTAGTGTATGACTCCACACCAGCTAATGAGTTTTTGTGAGGCTGCTACCAGCTGTGAGCTGGTCAGTGTGAGAGTTAACGCTCTGGCCATTCTCGGTATCACAGGAAGTTCTCTTTCCAAAGAGAAAAACACAGAAGACACTCTACGGGTAAAACTGATTGTGGTTGAATTATTAGAATAACATTAGTCTTGTTTATATTGCTTTTATTATGCCCACAATAAATATAACATTCAGAAATTTTAGGTTAGAAATAATGATCAAATGTTAATTTTATACTATTTTAATTAACTCTAAAACCATATTCTGGACAAATGTGGGCAAAATAGTTTTGATTTATTAAAAAAAATACTTACCTTGATCTGAGCGGTGCAAGACTTGGCTACATTTGCTAAGTTTGCCTCCTGAACACACAATTTTTTTGACTCAATTCTACCATGTTAATTGGGTGAAAAAAACTCCTTAATCTTGTATTTGGGTCAAAAATGGGCACGCATAGAAATGAATGGGAAAAACTAATTTAGAGCATTCTAAAATATGCCAAAATAAGACACCAGGTGACAGCAAAGTCACTTCATCTTTAGGTTTTAGCTCTAAGAACTTATTGGAATGATATTTTAATGTAGTTAAAAAATTACAAAAATAAAACTACATAGTAATTCATTTACATAGAAATAATTTACATAGAAAATATGGTACTTTTTGAAGTAGATAAATTCAAAAATACCCCCAAAATAAATAATTAAAAAAAAACACCATAAATGGGTAGACAACTTTATTGAAGACAGTGATATAGCATTTATAATAAATAAAAATTAGGATCACACCTGAGTCCTCTGTCCCCACATTTGTCCACAATTACAGGATTAAGGGCTATAAAGTGAATACGGTTTGAGGGCTACAATATTTTATTATATTTTGTTTAATTATGTTTTATTTTGTTATTAGAAATAGAGTTAATTACATGAAATGTAGTCTAATTTTACTAAATTACTGATGGCTACATTTACCACATTCTTCAGTATCTAAGGACATACATATATTTTGATTTACAAATGAATTGTATGATCAAACATGCCTGCTTTCCTGCTTTTCAATAAGTTAGTCACTGAGCTAAGTTTTTGCATTTTATTCTGCGTTAGCTTTGGTCAGTTGAGCACCTAGCCTTATCTTTTTTTTTTTTGCAGCTGATTGGAAATGCATTACTGAATGTTGCAACAAAGGACACAAACCTGGTGGTGTGCGGGAAGCGCTGGATGCCCTCTTCGATGTGTTTGCTGATGGTGATGAAGCAGAGGCTGCTGGAAGAAATATTAACCTGCTTTCATCGCTCAAAGCTCTTCAGCCAGGGTTTAGGGCCAAGGTTTGTTTAAAGCCAACAAGAAATATTAGATCAAATACACAAATGCATTCATGTTCGCACACTTGAGCTGTGATATTAAATCAGACAAATCTCACACCTCTAAATACAGGCTTGAGTTTAAGGTTCAAGAGGAACATTTTTGTCAATTCTCTGAGATTGAGATCTCTTGCATAAGCACCGTCATAAGACTGTCCACAGAAAGGAGCACTGAAATCCAACTGAAAGGATCTGCCTTGGTTGGCTTATCTTAAAAGTTCCACTTTTAAACTGTAAAGTACTTTTTTTTTCAGCTGCTTTTATCCATTCACAGTCTGACCATTCACAACATAGCCATTGCTGGATCTCTGTATTCTAGTATGTTCTTAGGCCTTTAGATGGCAGGCTTTTCAAAGTTTGGCCTTTTGTTCCCTCACAGCTGCGAAAAGAAGGCAGAGGAAAATACAGCCCTGATCAGCTTTGTGTTCTGGACAACATAAGGATCAACCTTAAGAGATTCATCGGCTACTTGGAGAACCTGCAGAGAAAATGAGGCTTTAGATATCTGGAGTACAAATTCTCTAACGGCTCGCCTAATTTTATTTAGCATTTTCTATCTGTACTCTATGGTTTTCTTTTTATGTGAGAGTGTTTATGTGAGGAAATTAAGATACTAAATTATGTTTGTAATACAAAACATATAAGTGCTTTAATTAAAGAGTCACATATCATAATGGTCTCTTGTTGTGTTAACAATTAGGAAGAATATTAATCTGTGATGTCTGTGTGTTTTACTTATAATGTACACTCCCTTGACCATCAAATCTCAGCATTTATACTGAACTGAAAAGTGTGTGTGAAGCAATGTCATCCTGTTATATATCAGATCCCCTTTAACCCCTTGTTTATTTTCTGGCTTCTAGTAAGACCTGTCCACGGCG